>ML784939.1:845822-896652 GCA_009831015.1 Picea engelmannii
GTGGTCTCTTTTTCTGCACATCCCCTCTCAGCAGTTCTGTAATATAAATTCATAATGTTATTTACATTTTCATCATGCTTTTAGCATGGTAATTCCTGTATTAGGATTAATTACAAATTTGGGGGAAACAGGGTGTTACAGTATTACAGACACACAGGTTAAGTGCACCTACCAACAAAAGCTCCAACTCTATCGAGTTGTCAAAGTGGCCAACTACTGCACCAAGGCAAGTGGTTCACCAAGTGTGTGTGTGTGTGTGTGTGTGTGTGTGTGTGTGTGTGTGTGTGTGTGAGAGAGAGAGAGAGAGAGAGAGAGAGAGATATGTGTGTATATGTGTATGCACGCATTCTATTGGCTTGCTTTATTGTTTGATATCCAAGAAATCCCCTTCTTTGTGTTTTCTTTCCCTGACATGGGTTTACTTGGTGAGGGTTGGGGTATCTACCCTCAATACCCTTTTTTCATATCTAATTCTACACATATTTGAGCACAAGAAAACATACTTGATTTAGGATTTGACTCATTTATGAATTTTCCCAGAGTATTACGTATTGCTTCCAATGATTCATCATTCCAATAATGAAGGAGAAGATGGGGAGTCATACCCAAACTAGAACCGTTGATGACACATCCACTTCTAGATCAAAATACAAGGTCCATCTATTTATATACATACCTCTCAATTCCATGAAGTAGAGGCCATTTTAGAAGATCAAATCCTTCTTCTCTTTGAGCTCAACGAGGAGGTATAATATCCTTTACCAAAAAAAGTAAGGAAGATTCCCTTTTATCAATACCATCCTTTTTTTTTGCACCAATTGATCCATGGCCTTAGGATAAGGCCTAAGACCATTAAATTTCCCAATAAGAGTTCTTTCAGAAAGAGCAATTGCATTGAGACATGAGGTAAAGGAAGGAAACTTCATGTATAGAATGGACTTGGCTCTTTAGACAAAATGAGAAGGAAGTGATTTGAGTCATGATTTAAAAGAGAAGATACCAACTGGTAAAAGGAAATCACTTATGTTGAAAGGTGAGGGGAGCTCACATGGCTTCTCATTTTCGGATATAAGGATAGGAGGGTCAAAAAAAAGGGACGGTTGTTAAGGCTCAAAGTGGCTATAATTCAAAGTGATATGATTATTCCAAACTTACATATAATTATTATTAATGCTTCAATTTTATTCTTTTACATGTAACTTCTCATCTGACCCTCGAGCTTGCAAGTGAGAGTGACATATTCCTCATGGCTCATGAAGAGCCTTAACCAACAATTGGGTCATGAAAAGTGAACATATCAAAAGTGGGATTTGAACCCAAGTGAGGAGGATGAAAAATTATCTTCTCAACCACTCAAACCAAACCCGATTGACATAATCAAGTTTTGTAATGTTAATCATTATTGTGTTATGTTAATTCATTTTTAAACCATTAATTAACATAATAATGTAAACATTTAATACTATTTGTTATGTTAGGCTAAATGTTATTATGTTGTGTTAGTTTAGTTGATATGTTAGGTTAGGTTAATTATTTATAAGTTATGTTAGTTCAAGTTTGTTGACAAAAATTAGCGACATGTCTTGCAGTAAGTATATCTCTTTAATTTGGTGTTAGATTGAGTTTTCTCTATTTCCATTTGAAGAAAAAATTAAAAGCTTTCTACAAAGGAGTTGGACCAAATATTTTGAAGAGTAATGAGGGAATGTGACCTTTGAAATTTGACCTTTTAGTGTTGCTCATTTTGTTGATAAAAAACTGGAAACTACATTGTAGAAAACATGTATCCCTTCTCATACATCCACTTGATGTGCTTCAAAATAGAATTGAAAGAAAATGAGTGATGCACCTTCAACTAAAATTGTAGGTCATTTGGAGTTGAGGTATGTGTATTTTTAGATCATAAAGTGAAAATTTGAAAAAGTGTCTTTATAGAAGGGGGATTATATTTTGACCTTAGGGGAAATGTATTTATTTTCCTTCAAAGGGTAAATACTTACCTTTTTAAGGCCACTTCTATATTTTTGCATCACCTTTATCTTGTAAAGAAGGAATATATTTACAAGGAAGATCTTTTTTATTTAGGAAATTTCTCCATATTGGGGGACATAATTTTTCTAAGGTTTTTTTTTAAGAAGGAACCAACATTTTTTTCATGGGGCCTTCACACTCTATGCGCCTTACCTAAACACTTTACAACATAATATGATATTAGTAATAATTGAAAAGTACCTTTATATTATTTTTCATGGGCAATCGTAATGAGGAAGGAACATTTCCATGAAAGAACCGAGAAAAGGGGGTTGCATCTCTACTAGCCACCAATGCAAAATTAATAAGAAGGTTTCTCTATTATGGGATTATGATACTCAAATTACTATTGAAGTTGTTTCTATGTAGGATATTGATGCTAATTAGTAGGACACTATTTTACCTTGAAGATAATGATTGATGCCTTATTATTTACTTCACTAGTTTCAATCCCACTTCTTCACCCTTGTGGGCATCACCCAATGGAATGAGTGTCTAGTGGAATATTTAATAGCATGAGAAAATTGTTCATTCTAAATAATTATTTTGAGACATGGGTCATTCTTAATGGCTTACTCTACATAAATAATCCCAAAAAAATTGGATTGTGGAAGGCCCCCAATTTCTTAAAATAAATCGTCAAGGAATCTCTAAATGAATAGTTCATAAGGCACAATACTTGCTAAGGTTTTGCAAATGGGGAAGCAAGATAAATGGAATTGATTGTGGGAAAAATTCCAAATCTAAGAAGGCTTGAGCCAAAGTATTCTTGGCATGGGTGACCTCCCAAGAAGTCTTGGTTATTTGGTGCAAACCTCAAAGGTGATTATTGATTCCATGCAATTCACTTCGCTAGTTTCAATCCCACTTCTTCACTCCTATGAACATCAACCCAATGAAATGAATTCTAAGTGGAAGATTCAATATCATGAGAAACTTGGTCATTCCAACTAATCCTCATTAGACATGGGTCATGCTTAAAGACTTACTCTACATAGACAATCCCCAAAATGATACTTCATGTTGATACATGTTTTGGTGAGAAAAACATATTTCCAATGGAAACTAATATTCGACTTCGTGGTAAGGTTAATACATTATTGTATGACTCAATTACCTAGATTTGTGATTATATTGTTTTAATTCATTGTGATAATATGAGGCTCTTTGAAAAGTAACAAGACCTTAATAATAATCATGATATTTTGCTTCATAAATTAGTAAAAACAAAAATTCAATTGAGACTTTGCACAACCTCAATAAGGACCTTGTGTAAGAAGTATGTGAACTTAGAAGTGCCAAAGGTGAATTTGAGGCTTGATTTAGAAACATTGGAACATATCTTGAAAGGCATCCTAGTATTGTTGTCGATTTATGCCACAAATATCATGAATAAGTTGTGATCCAAGTGGTCATCTAAAGTCATCTCATAAATGGTCTTGACACTGAAAATGTTTTCAATTTTCTTATCTTAAACTTACAATACATTTTTAGGGCATTCCCGTGTGTTTTTTGAGGTTCTAGTGCCTAATAAGTAGGCCTCTAACTCAGTCTACAAAATTTTGTTTCTGACCTAAAGAAGACCTAAAATGAAGAAATAAGTAAAAATTTATGGTCCTAGAAAGGCTCCCATTCCATTAGATATCTCAACTTCATCCAGATTAGTTTTCATACTCAACCTTATCTTCATGTCATTGTTAACATAATTGCGTCTTAGGGATTTTTCTTCCTATGTTTTTTACTTCTTAGGGATTTTGGGGATTATTATAAAATGTAATTTTAGCTTCTTGTTATGGGTTTTTCGTGAATGAGCGTAACAAAAACATCTCTTCTCATAGTTGTGTACCACTGTTCTAGCTATTGTATTTGTACACCATTTTTCACCATTGTTTTGATAATATAATTTATTTTTAGATTATCTTTGTGTTAATGCTATCTTTCATTTCATTCTCAAAAAAAATTGGATCACAGTTACTAGAGAAATTTACTCTCTATTGTTTTTCCATCTGTAAGTATATTTAGACAGTTAGGTCCTGGTTAAGGTCAACTTGGTCTAATGTGTCTTTAGGTAAAACTGTGTTTCTTTAGTATGCATTTGTAGTTATGTAATTTGATGGTTCATATTCTCCTTGATACTAACAACTATATTGATATGTGGCTTAGCAATTGATTGTTCCATGATCTATATTTAAAGAACATGGAGGGACTTTTGTTGAAGATCGATTATGAGAAACTCTTATGTACAATATTTTTCTTTTGCATTAATATATTGCCTCAAGCGACTACATTGGTTGGGGTCATGGATTGTTTCCCTCTTTGAGGTCTTTAACCATGCAATACACTAGTAAATTGATCTTTGATTTTGTTGTGTGAGTGGTTTCTTAAGGTATTTATCCTATGTAGAAATACCATGTTTTGTCAAACATGGAATCAAAGCTCATTTGAATACTTGCTACTATTGTAGTTCGATACCATGTACCTGTGTTACTGTAGTCATCAAAATATTTATGGGGTTTGATATTTCTGTGCATTTTTGGGTTTCACTCAAAAATGTTTCTGTATTCCCAAGACATGACCTTTTTTATTAGATCTATAGGTATAAAGTTTCATTACGCCCTTTTAAATTTTTCTTATTGTGTTAATATTTTATTTTCTATTTATATTCATGATTTGCTACTCTTTTTGGTTTGCTTGTGATTTTTCTCATGTGTTTAATGCAATCTCAGCAAATCAAAAACATGTTGGAAAGCATTGTATTTTCTATGTATGCTCTTTGCTCCATGCTCTAACCAAGATCTTGATTAGATTCTACTCCCAATGGTGACAAAGGACCAAAATCAAAAAGTAATAAGACTGAAAGGCATTGCAAATTTTTGTGGGTGAGATGGTCATCTAGAGTCTAAATGTTTTAAAAAGATGGATTCCTTAGAAGAAACAATGAAGAATCACAACATCAATCTTGATTATTCTTCTTCTAACTCTTATTCTCATGGGCATGAACTTTTTGCTTCTAGTTTTTCCTTTAATGCAACATCTACTTATTCTTCTAATGAGTGGATTATTGATTCTAGAGCATCTTATCATATGGATAAGGATAAAGCCGTTTTTTTCTCTTAATGAATGTAACACCAAACAAATATTTGTTGGTGATGATAGATATCTTAGTGTTGTAGGGTTTGGAATAGTTTAGTTAGATGTTGGTCATTTTGATGATGTATTATGTGTTCCAAGTCTCTCTTGCAACCTTCTATCAATATATCAATTAAATTATTTAGGTGAAGGTAAAACAATAGAGTTTTCACCTCACTGATTTGTAATCAAGGATTTAAAATATCCTAAGCATGTTCTACCAAATGGAATTTTCGATGATATTTCTAGGTTGTACAAATTTTAAAAAATTGTTTCATCATATTTTCCGTCAATTTTGTTGCTCATAGTGATGACTTGACCAAAATTTGGCATGAGCGGTTTGGTCATATAAACTATTGTTCATTGCAATAGTTATGTAATAACAATAAGGTGATTGGTCTTCCTCTCATTTCTTGTAGAGATGGTGTTTTTGTTGAATATTTTCTCGACAAACATCAACGGGACAATTTTGACAACGTGCATCTTGGCACACTTCAACCACCTCGTAGCCTATTCATAATGATTTGTGTGGTCCACTTCCTTCTCCTTTTTTCTCTAGGTGAAAGTACTTCTTAACTTTCATTCATGACTTCTCTATATGCACTTGGGTTTATTTCTTAAAACTCAAGAGTGAATATTTTGACATGTTTTGGCCCTTGTAGAAAAACAATTTGGACATCAACTGTAAAATTTAAGAACAAATAATGGAGGAAAATATGTTAATGAAAAATTTACAACGTATTGCATTGCATGGGGCATTCAGATGCAACATATTGTTCCATAATTGTTTTAAGATTCATGTGGTGTGAAACTTGGACAAATTCTTCCGGATTGGCCACAATATGAGTCATTTTTATCGACGTTTTGAATCCAATACCAAGATCCATCTTCAGGACATCCTCAATATGGATCCTGGTATTGTATCCGAAACGGCGATAAAAATGACTCCTATTGTGGCTAATATGAAAGAATTTGTCCAAATATTGTTCCATATATACACCACATCAAAATGGTGTTGCTGAAATAAATAATTTCACATTAAAGGAAATGGAAAATTGTATGATCCATTCCAAGGAATCAAGTCTTCATTTTTTGGTAGAAGCCATTAATTGTGCCAATTACATAGTCAATCACACTCCCGCAAAGGATTTAAAAATATAATACTAGAATAAGCATGGAGTAAAATCAAACCAAATGTAATCCACTTCCACATGTTTGGTAGTAAATCATGGGCTCATGTTATTGATGAAAAAAGAAAAGTATTATAGACTAAAAGTGAGAAGTGCATTTTTTTTTTTTATATTATGAAGATGTCAAAGGTTATATACTTATTCAACCCCATTTCAATGAAATTATTATTAGGAGAGATTTTAAGTTCGATGAAATCTCTCTGCCAATAAGCCTAATTTGACGTTTGCACCATTGTTGGCATGCGAACCATCTTCAGCATCTATGTCATATTCTCTTCCCAGTTTTTTTTTTGGTGATCCTATTATGGTTTCTTCTTCAGATGATGATAATGAGGATGAAAATCCACCTCCCCCTTCTCACCTTCCTACAATTGGTCCCATTGAGCATGAACCTACACCAACACCACCACTTCATAGATGGGTCCATACAACACGAGAAACAACTAGTGATCTTGCTAGCGATCCTACATATCAACATCATAGACATTGATAGTTCTAGAAAGCCTCCTCTCTTTGGGCTCAAGTTTTAGAGACTCGTGATCCAGAAACATTTATAAAAGCTTTTGGCCATCAAAATTGGAACACATTGATGAATGAAGAATATCATTCCTTAATGGAGAATGATACTTGGGATCTTGTACCTCTTCTGAAAGGAAGAAAACTTGACAGATTTAAATGGGTGTATAGTATCAAGTATGTGTTTGATGGAAGTATTGAAAGACATAAGGCTCGGTTAGTTGCCAAAGAATTTTCTCAAGTTGAAGGAATTGACTATAATGAAACCTTTTCCCCCATAGCCAAAATGAATTCCATATGCCTTTTTCTATCCCTTTCCACCTCACATAAATGGGAGTTCAATCATATGGATGTTAAATTTGCCTTCTTTCATGGGGATTTGCAAGAAAAAATTTACATGGAACAACTTCTTGTCTATGTTCATGATGACTCTAGCCTTGTTTGTTGCCTTAAGAAAAAAATTTATGGTCTTAAGGAAGCTCCTTGACCATGGTTTGCTAAAATGGATAGCTTTCTTCTTGACAATAGATTTTCTAGATGTCACTCTAACCCTAATGTCTATACCAAGAAATTGGCTTCGACAATTCTTATCAGAGTTTATATTTCAACAAGAAAATTTTACCACACTTTGGTGTGACAATTAGAGTACCATCAAGTTTGCCAAAGATCCAGTTCAACGTCATCACAACAAACACATTGAGCTATACATGCACTTCATTAGAAATATCATTCACTATCACATTCTCAAAGTGCTCTTTTTCCCCACAAATGATCAAGTTGCAGACATTGTCACAAAGTCTATTACATAAGTGAAGTTTTCCAAACTTAGATAAAGTTGCATACATTGACGGGGTATAGGCTCTAATGTATCCTCCCATATCTTATTGTGCCACCTATGTAAATCCTTCAATCATGTCCCAAGTTGTTCTTAAGGGTGGATGTTAGGGTGTTTAGACACTTGGGATTTAGTTAAGATCAACTTGGTCTAATGTGTCTTGAGGTAAAAGTGTGTTTCATTAGTATGCATTTGTAGTTTTGTAATCTGACAATCACGATATGTTATAGACATAAAGTGATCTAATGGTTCACATTCTCTTTGATACTAACAACTATATTTATATGTGGTTTAACACACGATTGATCCATGATCTCTATTTAAAGAGAACGGAGGGTCATTTGCTAAAGATAAATTATGAGAAACTCTTATGTACACTATTTGTATTTTGCATTAATATATTGGTGTAAACTATGTCCCCTTCTCTTGCTCTTTTATTCTGACCTTAGGGTCTTAGCCCTATATTTCAATAACAATAGACTGATGTGGGTTATCAAATCATATATCATCTTCCCAGATAGATAAAGGGGAAATTTATTCTTATCAACCACAATATCGACTTATCAACCACTCCTATCGTCTTTGAATAGATAGAGTAATAGCATGTAGGCCATCGAGTATATTATTTAATGGATTGGTCATACAAGTCGGATGGCATGAATTGATGGCACGAACTGACAGCTCGTACTTTCGTATATGAGGTGCAGTAGGTAGGCATTAAAATGTGGCTAGCTAGCATGGACCTTGATAACCTAGAAGCAACAATTGACTTGATTGAAGCAGTAAAAGAGTAACCATCCAAACTAGCAACATTCATTCCATTCTAGCCCTCAGTATCCCCTTCATTTATATAGCTTGTTCAAGAGATAGTTGGATATCCAGTTGGACCAACAATAAGAAAAGGAAGCTTCAACAGTGGATCAAGACTCATATCATGTTTCCATTGATCTGGTTTTTGAGCTACCTCACACGATATCCATTCCAGTCCCATAGCTCATTGAATTCCTTCCCATCACAAATTCTCTACAACTACCTCCAATAGATTTAAGGTCATTTGTCTTCCATCGGTAAATTGCTCATGTCTTTGTCTCTACTACTACATATGGGTCTACTACCTCTATTATTGCCTCTGCCATCAATGCCTATGTTGGCCCTTGACCAAGTCTTGGAGATCCTTGGTAAAGTTTGACCTATTTTGGGACTTTGACAGGCTATCGAAAGCGGAGCACAACTCGAAGCAGAGATCCGGGATCTTGGCCCCTTTTTAGGGATTTTTGGGTTTTGGGGCTTATGTAATGGGTATGGGGATGTCGGCCCATGGGTTTACCCATGTTTAGGCCCTTTTGTAATGTATAAATAGAAAGCTAGGTGATGTAAGTAGGTTGTGTGATGCTAAGTGCAAGTGATAGTTGTACATGCTTTGTGCAAATTGTGTGAGACTTGCAAGGCTAAGTGCAAGTGACTATAAGAGATTGTGTAAAGGCTTTGTGTTGTAACCTATCTCAGGGAAGGAGGATCTTGCAAGGTGCACACATATTTCTTGTCCTATGCAGAGTAGGACCCTATGTCTCTGTGCATGTAGATGATTGATAGAAGATAATAAAGAAGACGAAGAGTTGGTGGACATAGCCCTAGGATGGGGGTGAACCACGTATATCTTGTGTTGTGTTTGCTTTGTGCATTATGGTTGTTTTATGGCTCATCTGATTAATGCTTAGTACAATGATGTATGTTTAGATGAATATGATAGCTTAGTGTATAATGATGTGAATGAGATGCTATATCGGATCTATGTTGATGTGCTTAGTGCTTGAATGTATTGAATCTTGTTGAATATTGCATTGTGGTTTATTTGCGTTGTAGACAAATATTAAGTACTAATGAATGGCATCTGCTAAGTGATTTGTTATATTATTGTGATCACAGATTTTTTTTCCAGCTAAGGTTGCAGACACTGGAGTCCTACAATCGCCCCTGCCTCTACCTCGGGTGAGACTTCATCTGCTTCGCAGGTGTTGCCGAAAGGGCCAGTAGTTAGGGTTTTGTTGGTGCGTTGTTGAAGCGTTGAACCTTCGTTCTTCCCTTGTGCCAACAAATGGTTATTTGTGTTGTAGACAAAGGTTAAGTACTAATGAATGACATCTGCTAAGTGCTTTGTTAGAGTATTGTAATCACAGATCTGTGTCCCAGATAAGGTTGAAGACACTAGAGTCCAGCAACCACCCTTGCCTCTACCTCGGGTAAGACTTCATCTGCTTCGCAGATGTTGCCAAAAGGGTTGGTAGTTAGGGTTTTGTTGGTGCGATGTTGAAGCATTGAAACCTAGGTCTTCCCTTGAGCCAAAAAATGGTTCTATTGCCGGGACCTGAAACTGTAATTATTGGGAACTAAGGAAAAAAGAAATCTTTGTGTGTAGATCTGTTGCTTTAGTGTGCAGTGTTCTACTTTATTTATGAAGTTCTGTGGAGGCATATCTGAAGAAAAGAGGTAAGATCTGGAAGCTTTGTGCTCTGATAGAGGTAAGATCAGTGAATTTTTTTTTTATTAAAGAGGTAATATATTAAAGCTTCGTGCTTTGATAAAGGTAAGATAAGTGGAAATTTTTGTTTCAATGGTATGGATCTAGGTATGTTTGATAAATTTTGTCTTATTCTGAAAACTAGGGCACAGTTAGAAGAAAGAAGATTTGATATGAGTAGATCTAATAGAAATAATGAAAGATATGTTATTCCTATGCATAGAAATAATGTTTGGACTAACAAATGGATGCAGAATCCTAGGAAGAATTTTTTGCAGGTTAGTTACTATGATCCTAGTGCACAATACAAGAAAGGTTGGGGATCATTTAAGAGGAAGAGAGGATTAACCCTTTGTTACAGTTGCAGAAGGTCGAGCCATCTTGCTAAGGATTGCCCTGATAGAATACCTAGTTGTATTTTTTGTAAAGATATGGACCATGACGTTCTGCATTGCCCTAGAATGATTGCTAAGGTTGAAAGAATGGATATGAGAGAAGAAAACCCTGAGAAAGGCCAAGAAACTGAGACCATAGCAAAACCCCAGAAATAATTAGAGACTGTATTACTACAAATGAAAGAAACCCTGAATGACCACAGAGATATCAACTTATTAGATATTTTCAAAGAGAAAGAGTGCACCGAAACAAGAATAGGAGACTTCGACATAGACTGTGTTCTAGATGAAGAAACACAAGTGAATATTATGATAGAAAGAACTTGGGAAATTTTAGGAAAGCCTGCTATGATTCCCTCATTGGGAGGAATAGGATTATTTAGAGGAAAGTTGATAACCCTATGTGGAAGACTTGCCCAGACATCTATGAGTGCTCATGGCACTTCGACAGAAGAAGAATTTGAGGTTGTTAAATTTATTGAGAATAGCGCCCCATTTGCTATGTTGATAGGAAAAACTTGGATTGAGAAAGATCAGATCCGAAGAAAACAAGAAGAGGAATCTCTAGAACAGAAAAAGCAAGAACTAAGAGACTTCATGGCTAAGAGAATAGCACACTTACTGGAAGAACAAGGAAATTAGTCGAAGCTACTGAGGACCATAAATATGGTTGTCGAAGTTGAAATAACACAAGCAGACCTGAAACACCTGTTTGTACAAGAGAGTAGAGCACCTACCCCAGACAGAGAAGAAGTATTGGCCTTGAACCCTACGAAAGACCATCAACAATGTGAAGTTACTATGCGAAGAGGATATAAGAATCAGAATGGGAAGAGGAACCCAATAACGCAAATGACAAGGAAGAAGGCTAGAAAGCTCAGCAAGAAGAAAGCAAAGTTGGAGAAATTACAGGAAGTTCCAAAGAAGACTTCGCAGAAGGAAGGTCTCTAGAATTCGAACTTCGTCGGAATATCAGTGCAACTTAGATTGGAACTTCGCCATGGTGGAGCGATATGATTGTTGGAGGCATTATAGCCATTAGATTGACTATCCTGAATGGTTAGAACAATAGTTATGATCAGAAAGCTCTCCATCGGACCATTGGGACCACGCCGTAACAGACAGAACTGCATTGATGAAGGATTATTGTCCGTTGGAAGGGTCTGTTACATTGTTGTCTACTTATCCCGCCGAATGTTGCGTCGAGCACACTTTCACGAATTGTATATGAGCCAACAAGAGAATTCATTGTTACTATGCTATGCTTATTGAGACCTTGCCATCCATTCTATTGCATTGAGAAATTTTTCATTAGCCTGAGATATCCGATCTCGAGCGTACATGTCAGATGAGCTCAGCGCTGTGAAAAAGTCAGTAGAGTAAATTTTAATCGATCTAATGGTAGAGAGAGTGATGTCCATAGGAGTTCAAGCTTCATCGACGCAAGGAGTGCAAGCCTACCCATCGAATTCTTGCGGATCAGTACCATCCCAAGTTTCATATGAGAAAAGAACCAAGCATCAAGATGACTTGGCAAACACGAAATTAATCCCTTCCATCTTGCCCAACTACATCCCACCTCTGGTCGGCACGATGAATCGTGGCAGTGTCCCTGAGGACTTAGACTGCACCTTGGTTATTGTGTACCTCCCAAAGGGGATACGCACAGGCAAGCCTCAACCGGATAAGATCATGACACTAAAGATCAACGACTTTAACCTAGGGGATTGCAAGAAATTAAGCATTCTCGCTCCTCACAAGTATTCGACTAGGAATAAGGGGAAGAAGTCAAGGATAATCCCCCAACCATGGACTATGGACCTTGCGCAGTCCACCATCCTGAATGTAATGAAAATACCCCATTTTGGAAGGCACCAGGAGGTTAATGCGTGTGATAAGATCCTGCTGTCGAGCTTCCATGGTGGTTATTTATGGCTAGACAAACGCATCACTGTCGATATGGCGTTGATCCATCGGATCACTAGATTGAGTATGCAGGGACCAGACCCGCAAGACTTCTACCCAGGGAAGGTTGTAGATCACGCCCTGGCACGGAAGATTAAAGATACATACGGCGATGTGGAGAAGGGGAAGCGAGGATACAAGGTAGCCTCCATCCATAACGACACAGTACACCTTGCTTTCCAGTTGATTCTGGTAAGCTAGTTCAGAAGAACAGACCCACGCAGGTCACGGGGTTTGTTGTTGACCTCGCAGGGAAATGCATGGAGGGGCTACAGATGAACTGGGAAAATTACTTAGTGAACCAGTTAGACCAAGACTATCGCGAAGCCTGGGATCAGGGCTATGAGTTCCATTTTAGTTGGTTGTTGATCCTCATCATGTTCATAGCTTGGGAGATGTTGGAAGGTGCGACCTTCCCTGAACTAGAACCATCTGAACCCTTAGTCGCGAAGTTCACTTCGCTATGGTATTCAATCAATATGGGAAATCAATGGAAATCAAACGCAGTGTTCCACACCTACTACCTATAGTTAAAGAGGGTTATTGAGTTTGTCCCTTGTATAACGCTAACACCCTGCACAGGTTCAGGCCATTTGTGAAGTTCCACGTAGACATAAATTTTATCTACATCACTGTGCGCGGAGATGAACACAAAGAAGTACTACAGAGTTATTACAAACTCACAGAAGAGGACTTAGAAGAAATAACTAAGGAGTGGCCTGTAGAGCTCCTTATCCCTATTCGCCTTGCAAAATAGTCTGATACTGAACTAATCGGAAGCCCGATGATCACTCGTGAAGGGCATGATACACCTGGAACTGGCAGAAGGAAGAAGACAGAAGAAGTCCAACAGTTGAACAGTACATCAGAATAAACTGCTTCAGAATCACCTATAGGAGGAGATGATGAAGCAGATAAAGAAGAGAACAATGGACAAGAATATTAGCAGAAGCAAGGCAAAGTAACACTGCCATAGAATCCCCCTGAAGACGCAGAGCCATCTCACAAAAGAAAGGTTTCTCCCATGAAACCCACATCGCAGAAGAAGTCAAAAGATAGTAAGACCAAGTTGTAGACTATTCACGCTCGATGACTTCAACTTCATCATCCAAGCTATATCAGACACCTCAGAAGATATTTTGTAGAGAAATGAAGCTAAGAAAGAGACATGTATGAAAAAATTGAATCAAAACTGTGAGGGGTACAACAGGCCCTTCACTTCAGCTGCACAGTGTCCATTGCACCCCCTCCATCAAAAGAAACAGAATTGGGAGATGAGCCTACCCAACCTCACAGACTAGTTGATGCGACTGAAGCCCACCTTCGTCGCACACAGGAAGAAACAGAATAGGCCACAATGGCCCTAAAGAAAGAAAAAGAGGAAGTAAGAGAGAAACACAGGGTTGCGCAGTAAGAGAAGGCTTCCCTCCAAGCAAAGTTTGAAGAGGAAAAGGCACAGATATAGCATGAGAAAGAACAGTTTCTCATGGAGAAGGTTGGAGTAAAAGAAGCAGTTAGCAGAGCACTTCACTCTGTGACGGGCTTAGAGAAAAAGGAGGAAGACCCAGTGGAGCATCAAGTATCACAGCTTGTTGAAGCCATCCAATAGGTTCAACAAAGAATAGTAGATCTAGAGCTACAAATAGTACCAAGTACTCTGCAAGACGTGTGAGACCAAAGAGAAGCTACTGCTCGGAGCATAATTGACAGGATCAAAGAATTAGCTTTGGAATGTCAACATCTTAGCAGTAGAAGTGCGCAGACTTATGAGCAACTTACTAAGGACCCTGAATTGAAGACATTGGAGTCACAGCTCCAGGAAGAAAAGAAGAATGCAACGACAGTACAGGTGCAACTGAAGCTCCTATCAGCAGTTGAAATAATGAAAAGATCCCAGGAACAGTGCACTTCTCAACAGCAAATCCATACCATACAGAGAAAAGTCATGGAAGTGACTCAGAGATTCCAGCCAGTCCGGGATGTAGCTTGCCAACTATTTGAAGAGATCGAAGGATGAGGAGCAGAGCTGGAACAAGTAGTCACTTCAGTCGAACAGTGCTTAGAGGTACCTGTGAATGAGGTAGTTCTTCAAGAGTTCATTGAGAAGGAGGCCTTGGCACAGTAGCAGGTCGAAGAAGCTCGAGCCAGGATTGATGATTTTGAAGTAGAGCTACCCAGATCAGAGTGACTTGGGATGAGTCACAGGTGAGTGTTGGGGGATTATTTGCCCTTGACCAAGTCTTGGAGATCCTTGGTAAAGTTTGACCTATTTTGGGACTTTGACAGGCTGTCGAAAGTGGAGCACAACTCGAAGCAGAGATCCGGGATCTCGACCCCTTTTTAGGGATTTTTGGGTTTTGGGGCTTATGTAATGGGTATGGGGATGTCGTCCCATGGGTTTACCCATGTTTAGGCCCTTTTGTAATGTATAAATAGAAAGCTAGGCGATGTAAGTAGGTTGTGTGATGCTAAGTGCAAGTGATAGTTGTACATGCTTTGTGCAAACTGTGTGAGACTTGAAAGGCTAAGTGCAAGTGACTGTAAGAGATTGTGTAAAGGCTTTGTGTTGTAACCTATCTTGGGGAAGGAGGATCTGGTGAGGTGCATGCATATCTATTGTCCTATGCAGAGTAGGACCTTATGTCTCTGTGCATGTAGATGATTGAAAGAAGATAATAAAGAAGATGAAGATTTGGTGGACATAGCCCTAGGCTGGGGGTGAACCATATATATCTTGTGTTGTGTTTGCTTTGTGCATTATGGTTGTTTTATGGCTCATCTGATTAATGCTTAGTACAATGATGTATGTTTATATGAATATGATAGCTTAGTGCCTAATGATGTGAATGAGATGCTATATCTGATCTATGTTGATGTGCTTAGTGCTTGAATGTATTGAATCTTGTTGAATACTACATTGTGGTTTATCTGCGTTGTAGACAAAGGTTAAGTACTAATGAATGAAATCTGCTAAGTGCTTTGTTATATTATTGTGATCACATATTTGTTTTCCAGCTAAGGTTGCAGACACTAGAGTCCTGCAACCGCCCCTGCCTCTACCTCGGGTGAGACTTCATCTTCTTCGCAGGTGTTGCCGAAAGGGCCGGTAGTTAGGGTTTTGTTGGTGCAATGTTGAAGTGTTGAACCTTGGGTCTACCCTTGTGCCAACAGTCTATGTGTCCATTGCTTATGCCTTTCCTATTGCTACCTTTGTCTTTGTCTTTGTTTTTCTATTGAGAACTAGAAGGGATCGCAGACAAGGTTCTCCTACCTTTACTTATGCTATTTTCACTAGGTCATCAATGGATTATGTATCGACTTGATCAACTTGGTCATTTGCTAGTGTCTCCGCTTATGGTGTTACTGGTTCATCATAAATAAATTCTCTATGTAGAGGGAATTGAATATCACTTATTTTCTTGGTAAAAAACTCGATTTAGATCCATACATCTATACATCTATACATCTATGTAGAGGGAATTGAATTGAATTCTTTGTTTCTATTACATCTATACCTGGAATAGTAGGATCTATTTTTGGGTATCCATATTGATTTGTCGTGGGAAATGGTGAAAGTGGCTATGGTCTTCCTGGATCTCGATCTTCTATAGGTGATACTTAATATTTTACGAGGTGGAATTGAAACTCAGTGTAATGGCATGGTGAACCACAATTGGCTTTGGAATACATGGTCATGACTACGCCTCTGGATTTTCAACAAGCTAGTGATTGGTATGGATGCTTCCTTTATTGATGATGCTATAGAAATTGTGTGCTTGGATGTTGGTCTAGGTGAAACTATTGAGATTCGGTTAAATCAATCAATAACTTAAACTACTACTGGTACTGGGTATGAGACAACAGGGATTGAATCATACGATGATACTGAACGAACTAGAACTTCAACTCCCGCCATGGTGAAATCTACTCGCCGTCAAAATGCAATTGTTGTGGCATGGGAATTATGTGATTTACCTACTTAATGTTGATTATTTAGCTAGTATGATGTTTCCCACTAATGTTGTTCACTCTGTTAGGGTGGATCTTATGGCTAAGGTGGATCCTTAAGCGAAGGTGTGATAATCTGATACGTTAAATTGGGAACGAAATCTTGGTTTTCCACCTAATTCTGTAGATATCCATACGCGTGCACCCATTCTCCCTCACTCGATAAGGAACTAAATTGGTTTATGAATGGTTGTGGATACGAGTATTGACGTATGGTTGTGATATCAATCAAAGGTGGGGCTAAAGTAAGTGGATGATTTGGATACACTTTCACTTATCCAAACACACAACACTCTCTGAAATTAACTTGGCACGCATCATTCTTTCTCTTGGCATATTTTCATTTTACACGCATTCGGTTGGTTTTTCATCACTTGCTCCCCTATAGTCTATGGGCACACAAGGCATGGTTGGATAATAGGTTCTCGTCAAGACGTAATATGGTTGGTTGTATATATGTTTGAAATGGGTGAGCTCTATGCTTGATCAGGGCAGTTCTTGGCCCTAGGCATTAGATAGGTAGTTTTTCTCGTAATTGGATGTGCTATGATTAGATTGTTTAAGTTGGTTAGATGCACGACTAAATGGGTCCTAGGATTGGATGGGTAGGTGTGAGTTACTAGGTTTGGATGGGTCCCTAGTATTGGATGTGCTATTTACGGAACGTGTAGATGTTGTTGGGCAAGGTGCTTCCACCCTTACTTTTGTTGTCCTAGCATTGGCTAGGGTCATGGATTGTTTCCCTCTTTGAGGGTTTTAACCATGTAATACATTGATGTACAGATATTTGATCTGGTTGTGTGAGTTTTTTCTTAAAGTGTTCATCCTATGTGGAAATACCTTATTTTTTTGAAAACCATGCATGTCTCCAATGAGGTCAAGGTACATGAAGTTGGGCCTTAACCTAACCTATCCTTTTGAATATCTTCCTCATCAACCCAAGTAGCCTCACATGGAAAATGAAATAAAAAAAGATAGAAAAGCAGGAGATCATATCAAGTTATTGCTCTGAGAAACCCTCAAGTGACAGATGAATGAGATGATGGATCATTTATCCCATATTCTTCAGTGAATCCCAAAAATGATCGAGGCACCTTTTATAAGAGCTCATTTGTAACATACCCATCCCCTCGTTGGGTCACGTCACTACTAAAATGACCCATTAAAAAAATTTTGTTACTAAATCTATAAGCGGAAATAATACTTAGCATGACATTCATTCACATGTAATTCTTTGTGCTCCCCAAAAACGTAAATATAACTTCTTAACTATGCATAGAATAAATAAATAACATACAACAACATTCAACCACATAAATAGGGATTCAAATACATCAATATGATCATAGCAAGCAATAATATCCAAATATAACTTAGAGTAAATTGCATAGCCATCGTATCAACATTATACATGAGCAAAACACAACAAATAGAACACTTATCTTAGAAAATGTGCAACCTTCTATAGAGGATAGACGTTCCTCCCAACCATAGTCTTGTTGTTCCAGTTCTCAACAACAAGACACCCTCGATCTAGAGATAGGAATCCACAAGAGATGGAGGTCCCTAAGGCTAACTAATGTCCCCCTTTCAACAATCAAACTCTCAACTAATTCAAGTGATCTAGGTGGATATCGGTGGCCACTCACCTATTCCACTGCCTCAAAAAATAGTTTTCGACCTTGGTAGTTTTTCGGCAGTTTTTTGGGTTCCAAACTTCAGGTGTTGTTTTGAGGCCCTAAACAACATTTTTCGGGGATTTGGGGCCCAAGTGATTGCCAAAGACATTAACATAGGCCAGTCCAAAATCGTTCTTCTCATTTAGACCTTTCTAATGGGCTATCGTGAGCCTAAAACAGAGATCGTATGCAAAATTTATGACCCTGAGAAGTTGATGTACTAACTTACCCAAATGGGGCCCACATGACTATTGGCGCTTCATCTCCTAAGGTTAGGTTTTTGGATGTCTAGGGTTTTTGAGATTCCTGTTTATTGTAAAAAGGCCTTCAGAGTCTCATTGAAATCATCTTCTTGTGAATGAGTGCATCTGTCACATCTCTTCTCAAAGATAATCCGCCACCATTCCAGCAAGCTTGTTTTCCGCTGCATTTTACAGTTTCAGGGTATTTCCTTATTGAATAGAAAAGAAGTTTTATTGTATCTCTATTATTCTGTGTTAAGCCTCTTTTAATAATCTGTATTCATTTCATTCTGCTCATAAAATATGGATCATCAAGTCCACCAATAAATTGATCTGGATTTATAAGCAGAACGAAATGAAAACAAAGATTTATAATATTAACACAAATACATAGTGAATAACAATAGAGATATAGTAAAACTGGACTTCTATTAAATAAGAAATATGTTGACACTGTAAAATGCAAACTGAAACAATCTTGCTAGAATGGTGGCATCTTATCTCTGAGAAGAGATGTGACGGCTATGCTCATTCACAAGAATATGAGTACAATGAGGCTCTGAAGTTCATTTTACAATAAACATGAAATCCAAAACCCTAGACATCCAAAAACCTAACCCTATGAGATGAAGCGCCAAGAGTCATGTGGGCCCCGTTGGGGTAAGTTAGTACATCAACTTCTCGGGGTCGTAACTTTTGCATACGATCTTCGTTTAAGGCACACGATAGCTCATGGGAAAGATATTGATGAGAATATTCATGTAGAGGGTTCATTTAGAGAATTTAACTATCATTTGGGTGCCTCATCACAAAAAATCGTCGTTTAGGCCCTCAAAATGGCCCTGGAAGTTCAGAAACTGAAAAATTGCTAAAAATAGTAAGTTTCCAAATAACTGTTTTGAGACAATTGGGAAAGGTGGGTGGCCACCGAGATCCTAATGGATCAATCCTCCCCCCTTAGGAACCAATGGTCTCCATTTCATTTAGTTCCTCCATCAGATGAGGAAATTGTTGTTGAATTTGGACCCGGGTGAGCCACTTTCCTTGGTGCAGGAGTTGCCCTGCTTTGACAACCCGATAAAGCTACATCCTTTGTTGGCGAGTTCCCTTGACTTGTGTTTCCACGATATGATCAGTGTATGCATGTTCCATGCATTCAGGGTTTATCTCTGTTGGTGTCAATTTTTCTACTATCTTTGTGGTGTCCAATAATGGTGGAAAATAAGGTCGAAGGAGGTCCACATTCAATACTGGGTGCAAGCCAAAGAATGGGGGAAAGTTGAGCTCAAAATAATTGTCACCCATAGACCTGTTGATGGTGTAGGGTCCATACATAGTGGATGAATCTTTTGATGAGGCCCTGTAAGGCGTTCTTTTTGCAAGTGCAACCAAACTTTGTCTCCCACCTTAAACTTGTGTGGCACCCGATGTTAATCATGTCATTGCTTATACTTGGCATTGGACTTCTGTAAAATATCCTGAACTTGTTGGCAGCTTTGTTGGATCCGTTCAATGAACTCGATGGATTTGCCAGCTCCAATTGAAGACGGTGACGAGTCTTCCTGGGTGGCCGCAAGGGGTGGTGCAACATCCATGGGACCCAATGGTTG
The DNA here is from genome assembly GCA_009831015.1 of Picea engelmannii. NCBI lineage: Eukaryota > Viridiplantae > Streptophyta > Pinopsida > Pinales > Pinaceae > Picea > Picea engelmannii. The sequence goes on from ML784939.1 coordinate 865,941, forward strand.
AAATCCCAACCCCACATGAAAGGGGTTGTGGTCACTTGAGTTATGTATGGCTTTGTTGTAACTTTGTTGAATATAGGGAAGACTCTCATCCCAGGTGTGGGGGTTCTTGGAATTGTACATGCGCAGGATGTGCATGATCATCTGGTTGACGACCTCGGTTTTGGCCATCCGTCTGGGGGTGGAAGGTAGTGGACTTAGTGAGCTTGGTGTCCAATAGTGACCAAAGGATTGACCAAAATGTGTTGAGAAACCGGCTGTCTCGATCTGAGATAATGGTTTGTGGGATCCCAAAGTGGACCCACACTCATTCAAATAATATATTGGTAGTAGCCTCCGCTATGATGCTCTTCTTACAGGCGACCAGAATCGCCATCTTGGAAAAGTGATCAACAACCCCAAAAACATAGTCATTTCCCCTCTTGGCGGATGGAAGGCTTGACATATAGTCCCTTGAGATGGATTCCTAGGGCCTCTCAAGATTAGGTAGAGGAGTGTACATGCATTTTTTCTTAATGGTCGGTTTGGCAATAGCATGGGAAATGCAAGACCGGATATACTTACTGACATCATGTTGAAGTTTCGGCTAGTAGAAATGTCGTTGCAACATTTCCACTGTCCGTTCCATGCAAAAGTGTCTTGTCACCTAAATGTAGTAGGATTGCCAAATCAGTTTCACTCACTCGCTTGATGGAATGCATAAATGTCCCAGATGGCACAATAGACCATCCTGAAGATGGAAATTAGTGGTATTTGTGTTTGCACCCAACATCTGGTAGGTGTTGGTGAAGTTAGGATTTGTCTCATAGAGGTGGGGCCATCTAGAGGTCTCATCGCCGTAAGAATCGAGCACTATAGTAAGTTTCGCGACTGGAGGTCGGCTAAAGCAATCAGCGACTCAGTTGGTACTTCATGTTTTATACTTGATGTTGAGGTGGAACTACTGCAAATATGGGGCCACTTTTGTTGGCGGACATTCTACAATTTTCCTTGTGTCTCCATGAACTACAGTGGCTTATGATCAATGTGGATGATTATTTCCTTCCAAAGAATGTAATGCCTCCATTTGCGACAAGCTTACACAATGGAGTACATTTCTTTTGTTGGGTATGTCTTATATTCTTTGGATGTGTGTGTGTGGGTGCGTCAGATATGACAACTACGTCTGAAGATCCCTCGCACTAGTGCTCTGTTTGTGTCGTGTGCGTCGGGCGCTTTCCTGGGGGGGGGGAGGTATGCTCGCCCCCTAGTTACGCTCAGCGTTCGGGGCAGCGCCCCAAAATAAAAAAAAAATGGGCGGTTTTTGTTATTTTTAGCGGTTTTGGAAATTAATCCTAGATTAAGGGATTAGGGTTTTGGTATCTATGAAATACCTAAAAAAATTGTATATATTGTATGGTGAATGGTGAAATTCGATATAATGAATATAAGAAAGGTTTTCCCAGTTGAGGGTTTCTATAATATACCCGATATAAAAAGTATGCAGAACAAAAATAAAATGCTAGAAATGGTAGAATAACAGTAATATAACCAGCATAATCTCCACAATAACACATAAATGATATAAGAACAACAACATAAATAGCACTTTGATTCAGAAAGCAATGTTCACGGGCCTCTTCGAGGGGGAAACCTCCATTTGAGCAGTGCTCTATTACAATAATCTCCAAGCTAGGATTTTCATACCCTCGACCCTTATTTATACTAAATATGTCTATCAAGAGAAACATCTACAGGAAGATCCTTCTAGAAGCGGGCGCTTCTATTAGGTCTTCTTACATCCGCCTTATTCTATTTTATTGAAAAGATTTATTAATATTGACATTTATTACATTCGAATATATTGATCTACCTATGTGCGGGTTAGGACCCTAACATGTCCGCCCCCTTAAAAACAGCCTTGCAAGGCTGCAGATGTGGAAACTACTGCAAAATGGTAGTTGGTTCCCAAGTGGCATCTGTTGGAGTTGTATCTTTCCACTGGACTAGCTCTTCCTTGATGGTTCGTTGATGCAGGCGATGCTCACGCTGGTCCAAAACTGCTTCTGGTTGTAGCCAAATGGATCCTTCTTCAGCTAACTCGGGAAGTTTGGTTTGAATTTGGCACCTTGTTCCAATCACCTTCTTTAAGCATGAAACATGAAAAATAGGATGTAGCTTCGACTAAATGGGTAGATCTAACTGATAGGCGACTTGTCCGACATGCTTGAGAACTGTATAAGGACCATAAAATTTGGGCACTAGCTTCTGACAATTCTCGACCTTGAGGGAAGTTTACTTGTATGGTTGCAGTCGCAGAAACACCTGATCCCCTTTTGCAAATTGACGTTCAGAGCGACCTTGATCTGCTTGTTTCTTCATGCGATTATGTGCCATGACCAAGTTCTCTTTAAGGGTACGAAGAATATCCTCTCGAACTGTAAGTGTTTGGTCAACCGCCTGGACCTTCGAGGTACCCAGTAAGTATGAGAGAACTGAAGGTGGCTTATGTCCATATACCACTTCAAAAGGAGTCATGCGTGTAGTTGTATGGTAGGAAGTGTTGTACCACCATTCAGCTAGGGGTAACCATTGATCCCACTGATATTGTTTTTCAGAGACAAAACACCTTAGATATGTTTCCAAACACTTGTTGACAACTTTCGTTTGACCATCAATCTGGGGATGATAAGTTGTGCTTAGATGCAATTGGGTGCCCTGTATCTTAAACAGTTCTTGCCAAAAATTGCTTATGAAAGTTGGGTCACGACCAGAAACAATAGAGTGCGACATGCCATGAAGCTTGAAGACCTGGTCCATGAAAATTTGAGCCACCATGGATCCAGTAAATGGGTGTTGAAGAGCGTAGAAATGAGCATACTTGGAAAGGCGATCCACAACCACCATTATGACGGATTTATTTCCTGATTTGGGTAAGCCGGCAATAAAGTCCATAGAGATATCCTTCCAAATAGCAGGTAGAATCGGAAGCAGTTGTAGTGTGCCCGAAGATTTGACAGTTTCGCCCTTGTTGCGTTGACACACCTCACATTCAATGACAAAATTACGGATGTCATGTTTCATACCATCCCAGAAAAAAGAACGTTTGACCCTGTCATAGGTTTTGGTGAACCCAGAGTGCCCTGTTGTGGGTGTAGTATGAAGCTCATAAAGTACCATGGATTTAAGCTTTGATTGTTTACTTAAATACAAACGGCCTTTGTATCGAAGCTCATCCTAGAGCCAAGAGTACCCTAGGTGAGTTGGGGCATTGGTTTTCAATTGCTGGATCAGATGTAAACTTTTGGGATCTTGTAGCCATTCCTGGCACACAGCTTGGAGCCAATCTGGTACAATGAAAAAAAGAGAAAAAAGGGATCCTTCTTCTTCATAGAGAAAAAAGGGATCCTTCTTCTTCATATTTTTGGGACAATGCATCCGCCACCACATTGTCTTTTCCCTTCTTGTACATGATCTCATAATCATATCTAAAGAGCTTAGTCACCCATTTTTGTTGCTCCAGGGAGGAAATGCATTGTTCCATAAAGTACTTGAGGCTTTGATGGTCTGTCTTAATCTGGAAACGATTTCCCAAGAGATAAGGGCGCCACAGATCAACGGCATGCAGAATATCCAACATTTCCTTTTCATACATGGGTTTTCCCAGATTCCTTTCAGATAGTTGTCTGTTGGTGAAGGCCAAAGGTCGACCCTCTTACATAAGGAAATCACTGATTCCTTTCCCTGAGGAATCACATTCCAACACAAAGGTCTTTTTGAAATTAGGAAGGGCCAGAACCAGAGTGGTGCACATGGTCATCTTCAAGGTTTGAAAAGCTTGAGCAGCGGCTGGAGTCCAAGTGAAAGAGTTCTTTTTTAGGAGAGTCGTGAGAGGTGATGAAATCTTGCCATAATTCTTAACAAACTTGCGATAATACCCTGTTAAGCCCAGAAATCCAAGCAAGCTTTTGAGATTCTTTGGCTCTGGCCAGTCTTACATAGCTTCAATCTTTTTCGGATCCACCCTGATGCCATCCTTGCCAACCAGATGAACCAAGTATTCTACTTCTGAGGCACCAAAAACACATTTAGACTGTTTCAGGAAAAGTTGGTGCTGAGAGAGTAGATGGAGAACTCGATCCACATGAGTAAGATGGTTTGTCCAGGTTTTTCTATAGATTAGGATATCATCAAAGAAAACTAATACAAAATGATGGAGAAAAGGATGGAAGACATGATTCATGAGGCTTTGGAAGGTGGAGGGGGAATTACACAAGCCAAACGGCATGACCAAAAACTCATAGTGGCCCTCATGAGTTCGAAAGGTCATCTTGGGAATGTATACCTCCTTCATATGTATCTAGTGATAGCCCGAGAGAAGATCAAGTTTAGTAAAGAATTGGGCGCCACTCAATTCATCCAGGAGGTCATCAATGACAGGAATGGGAAATTTGTCTTTAATGGTCAGTTTTTTGAGGGCACGAAATTCAGGACACATTCTCCAAGAACCTTCTTTCTTCAAGACCATGACTACAGGAGAAGAGTAAGGGCTCGTACTAGGGTAGATAACGCCTGCAGTAAGGAGTTCCTGGACCATTTTCTCAATTTCATTTTTTTGTGAAAAGGGGTGGCGATATGGATGGATATTGGGAGGAAGGCTTTCGGGTACAAAGGGAATGGAATGATCATGAACACCGTGGGAAGGAGGGAGTCCTTGGGGAGTGGAAAATACCATTTGGTGTTTAGAAAGGAGGGCTTGGAGGTCTTCCGGAACCGAGGGTGTCTCTGTTGCTTGTATGGCATGGAGTTGGGCAATGACACCAGAATGACCTTTTTTGAGCAGCTTTTCCATGCGATGGGAACTAATGACCTTAGGTGAACCAGCAGTGATGCCTTGGAATTTATATTGGTGGCCTTCCTGGTCGAATTGCATGGTTAATGCCTTAAAATCCATGAGAATGGGACCCAAAGTCCTTAGCCAGTCTGCACCCAACACAATGTCACAACTGCCCATGTCGATAGAAAACATATGGGATTTTAGGTGGTAGTCACCGATTTGGAGACTCACATTTTCACAACGCCCTCCACATTTCATGGAACCACCATTGGCAATCATGATTTGGAAATTTTTTACGGCATGGATGTAGCAATGAGTTTCTTGGGCAATGCGGTGATGAATAAAATTATGGGTGCTTCCACTATCAACCAGAATGATGACCTTCTGATGCTTGATGTAACCGATTAACTTGAGGGTTTGGGGGGCGGAGAAGCCAGTGAGAGAATTGAGGGAAATGATCGGTTCCACTTCGGGAGGGTCTGAAGGAGGGGTTATGTCAGTGATTTCAGGTGACTCAGGAACAAGGGGAGTTTCAACATCCTCTTTCAAAATATCCTCAGAGATGGCCATAAAAATATTTTGTTCCTTACACTTGTGGTCCGAGAAAGATTTGTCATCACAATTATAACAAAGGCCTTTGAGTTGGCGTTCATCCATTTCAGCCTTGGTTAATTTTTGGATCTTTAATGGGGCGGAGGGAGTAGTGTGATTTACGGGTTTAGGACGAGGGATAAAGGAGGGTTTACGGTTTTGAGAGGATACAACCTGTTGTGCTTCTTTATCTTTTTTAGTAGCCTCCACCCAACTCAAAGGTTGAGCCATGAGGACATGGGCCCGAATCTCCTCCTTGAGGCCACTAATAAAACACTCTCAAAAGAAAGCATCAGTCATACCCTCTATTCGAAAAGCTAGGCACTCAGAGGCAGCTATGAAGTCTTCTATTGTTCCTGATTATTTCAACTTTGTCAAACAGCCCGAATGGTTGGTGTCAGTGTCAAAGCGTTCATAAAGCTCAGTCACAAATTGGGTCCAAGAAATATACCCTTGACGGGATTTTTTTCTCCATTTCCACCATTGCCAACGTTCTTGATCTAGATGGAGAACACCATACCAGAGTTTGGCCAAGTCATCTGTAATGCCGTATAAAGAGAAATAATGTTCCATTTGGGTAACCCAACCAGTGGGGTCTGAGCCATCAAATTTGGTCACATCCACCCGTGGAAGGCATAGGTCATGTTGAAAGTGATGGGGTTGAAAGGTATGGGAATGGGGGGAATGTTCACCTTCAATATTTGGAGGTGCATCAGAGAAAGGGTCATCTGTAGGGATCTTCAGTTTGGTGCAGAGTGATGCAAAGACAGATTCAAGTTGGGTGGTCAGTTCTTGTTTGACTTCCTCCATTGAGGACTGCATGGTTGTATTTATGGTTGATTTGATGGATGAATCGATGGAGGAAATAGTAGCACTGAGTTGTTTCACTTATTTTTGGGTCTCGAGGAAACCAGATTGCAAGGTGTTGAAGCGAGCTTCCATGTCTTGGCTACGGGTATGGGCCATGAGGATGGGTGAACTGAAAAGGGGCGGGCGGGGTCAAAATTTTTGCCGAAAAATGATATGGATGAATGTGATAAGGGAGAAGAGATGAATCTAATGGAATAGGTCTCAAATAATGGTGAAAAAATTTCCAGACTTTTTTTTTTTTTACACCTGCGGAGTTATACTCCGATTTGAAGAATACTGCAGCGATGAAATCCCTAAATGTTTAACCAGAAAGAAATGTGTATTTACTTGGCAACTCGAACATAGTTGTGCGTCAATAGATCTTGTTTGTTTTAATTTGTTTATGTTTATGTCCCCCAAAGGTTAGGTATTCAAGGGTTCTACAGACAAGGGTTTTCCCTGTGCTATAGCTCTCTGATATGCGTGTGGGGTCCAACAGTAGTACTCGGCCCAATATCTCAGGGCACTAACTAAGGAGGATAGACCATACCCTTAGTCGTACTACCTGACTACCCAGGTACTAGAGAGTATCTTCCCGAGTGTTGTTCTCGGTGGCACTATAGCAGTCAGGCGGTCGATCGATTTATCTAAAGAGGGATTCAGGAAATCTAGGTTGATCCGTACACAGGTGTTGTCTGATGCGCTACCACTCGAAGGGGTACCAACAGGGTTTACAAGGGTGGCCAATAGATGTGCACTTAAGAACCACTTGTATTTCCTGCGTGTATGAATCCCTCAACCGTGGGTTTATGCGTGTAACGACAGATCTCTGTGGCTTAAAGACGTTGGAATACGTCTCTACCCTGGAAAAAAAATCCCACAATTTCTGCCAAGGAAAGTGCTCTAATACCACTTGTAATATATCAGATATAAAAAGTATGCAGAACATAAATAAAATGCTAGAAATGGAAAAATAACAGTAATATAACCAACATAATCTCCACAATAACACAAAAATGATATAAGAACAACAAAAGAAATAGCACTTTGATTCAGAAAGAAATGTTCACGGGCCTCTTCGAGGGGGAAACCTCCAGTCGAACAACACTCTGTTATAATAATCTCCAAGCTAGGGTTTTCATACCCTCGACCCTTATTTATACTAAATATTTCTATCAAGAGAAGCATCTAGAGTAAGATCCTTCTAGAAGCGGAAGATTCTATTAGGTCTTCTCACATCCGCCTTATTCTATTTTATTCAAAGTCATTATTAATATTGACCTTTATTACATCCGAATATATTGATCTAACTATGTGCAGGTTAGGACCCTAACAGTTTCTGGTATAAAATCTTTGTGTACTCTATGTATGAGCTATTGATTAATTTATATTTTGCTTAAGAATCTATATGCATTGCTTTACTTCCCAGGTTTAAAAATTACATCTTTGTCGTAAGTAGGGTACTTATGGATGACATATGATAGTGTCTCAATGTGATATGCCATGGGGTGGTCATGTTGAGTGATGATTGTGCCCACAACATAGTCTAAAGCATCTGTCTCGATCTCAAAAGATTTTTCCAGGTTAGGTACTGAAAGCACTAGGGCGGAGCACAAGCGTTGCTTCAGATCATCGAACACTTTCTGTTGGGATAGGCCCTACACAAATTTTTCCTTACCACCAACTCTGGTTATTTGGCTGAGGGCCCATGCAATATGGGAGAATCCCAACACAAACCTGCGATAGAAATTGGCAAGGCCTAAGAAGCTTTGAAGCTCAATGATCATGGTTGGGGTTGGCTAGTCAGAGATGACTTGGATCTTGGTTGGATCCACATGCACACCATGCGCATAAATAATGTAGAATAGGTAGTGGACTATGTCCATGTCGAAGGATCATTTTTCCAAGTTGACATATAGCTTGTTTTGTCGCAGAGTGTGCAGAACCTGCTAAATGTGTTGCAAGTGTTCCACCCAACTCTTGTTGTAGATGAGGATGTCATCCAGGTACACCACTACAAAATAATTGGTGAAAGGCCACAAGATATCGTCCATTAGCCTCATGAAAGTTGTTGGGACATTTTTCGAACCAAAAGGCATGACCAACCATTCAAAAAAACCTTATTTTGACTTGAAGGAATTCTTTCGTACATATGTCTACTCTATTGGGACATAATGGTAGCTAGACTTCAAATCAATATTACTGAAGTATTTGGCTCCCTTGAGCTGATCAAGGCGATCGTTGATTCATGGAATCGGGTGTCGGTTCCTGACTGTCATTTTATTTAGGACCCATTAATCAATGTGGAGTCGCCATGTCCCATCTTTATTCTACATAAACACGATTGGGTTGCCATAAGGCGATGAGCTGGGTCAGATGTTCCCCTTGTGGAGCAGTTCTTGGATTTGATCATGGATCTTCTCATTTTCTAAAAGAGAGCGATGATAGATTGGTCCATTGGGTAGTGGTGTGTCGAGGGTCAGATCGATGGAATGATTCACCTGAAAATGCAGAGGTACCCCAGTAGGTGAGGATAAGATGTCTTTGTATTCTTCCACGACCTTGTCCACTTGCTTTTGTTGCATGGAGAGGTCGGTCATGAATGTGGCTGCAATATTTCGCTCACTCCAAGAGCGAATCACAAAGAAAACAAACTTCTCGATATCTGAGATGACCTTCCTTCATTTCTTGGCAAAGATCAAGGAAATGGCACTAGGTGGGACTACCTCGGGTATCATATACAATTTCCTATTCAAAGTAATAATAAAATTATCAGGCATAAAATCATATACAGCATGAAGTTTCCACATATAAGGTTGGCCCAAAAGAACATCACAAAATTCAAGGGGAGCAACATCACACAATACCTCATATTTGAATGGCTTGATGTCATACAACAAGCAACATTGTTGGCTGACGCAAAGAATGTTCCCTTGGAGGATCCATCCGATGGTGTAGGGTTGTGGGTGTGGCATTGTCGACAGGGATAGTCGCTTGATGACCTCCGCTAAAATGAGGTTATTTTGGCTACCACTATCAACAATAAAGTGAAACAGAGTGCCTTTCACCCACATCTATGAATGAAAGAGGCGTTCACCTTCCTCTGGCTCATCAGGTTCATCGGGATGGATCTTGTTGGTAGCAATAGTGGCACTAGGTTCCATGCCAATGATGCATTCCCCCTTTTCTAGTTCTGACTCAGAGTTGAAACCCACATCCAATTCATATTCTTTCACCTCTGCCACCAATGAATTCTTTGAGCAACAATCTGCAGTGTTATTCCAAGGACTCTTATGGTCGAAGTCGCACCACTTCCCGATATCTTGCATCATCCTTCCATTGTATTTATTTGCTTGTGGCTTCAACTGGTTATATCGAGGTTTTCCAACTTTGCTATGTCCTTTTCTCTATGGGTTGGGGCTACCCTTGCCCTGCTTCTATTGTGAGGGGTTCCCATACCCGAACTGTCGCATCTTTTGTTTAAGCTTCTGCTTGATTTTGACGGCATATCAATAGGCCACACCTAAGGACGAGATGTCCAAAAGATTCATTTCTTCCTAGATGTATATATGCAGACCATCACAATACTTGAGCACCAGATGTCACTCAGAATCTTTGATACCCATCTTGGTGTACAAGGTATGGAAGATAGTTGTGAACTATGGCACTAATTGGGCCCTTTCATGTCGTAGTGTGGTCCATTATGTATATCGATCGTCATAACTTCAAAAAATGTAGTATTGTTCCTTAATAGCATCCCTAAAAGATTCCTAGGTAAGTGTGACTGTAAATAACGAGGGTTCATCTATTGCATTTTGCTCACATAAACTCTCCCACCAATATTTGACATGGGGGACGACTTTGAGGAGCACAAAAGTAATCTTTTCTCTATTCAAAAAGTTATGAACAGAAAAATACCCTTCTAGCAGATTCAACCATTTTTCTATAGAATTTGCATCTGACCTTCAAATACAAGAATATCAAAGTTGATTTGTACTTTGAAGGGGGCGGTGCCTCCGCTCGAGGTAGATGCGTCGTTTGTCAGCAGTTGTCGAAGGATTTGTGCAAAGTTGTCCATCATCTCGTTCCTCCGTTGCTTGAGGGCTTCCTCAAGAAACATTTTGAAAGGATATCTCATCCCATTGTATTTATTTTCACCCTCCATGGAAGGTTTCTTGGGCGTGCGAGAGTATTTTTACTCAAAAGAAACAATCTTGAGACCCAACTCTCTATACCATGACCTCATCGGGGACATGCACTAAAAAAAACGACATGCAGCAGACCGCTCGGATACCACTGATCCATATTTATGAGAAGAATGAAATGAAAACATAGATTTATAATATTAACACAGATACCCAATGAATAACAACAAATATACAATAAAATTTGACTTCTATTAAACAAGAAATATGTTGAAACTGTAAAATGCAGACTGAAACAAGCTTATTAGAATGGTGGCAGCTTATCTCTGAGAAGAGATGTGACGGCTACGCTCATTCACAAGTAAGTCACTACAATGAGGCTCTAGAGGCCTTTTTACAATAAACATGAAAGCCAAAACCCTATACATCCAAAAACCTAACCCTAGGAGATGAAGCACCAAAAGTCATATGGGCCCCGTTGGGGTAAGTTAGTACATCAACTTCATGGGGTCGTAACTTTTGCATACGATCTTCGTTTATGGTGCACGATAGATCGTTGGAAATTTATTGAAGAGGAGATTCATTTAGGGGGATAAATCAGAGCCTTAGGCTATTATTGAGGTGCCTAATCACGAAAAAGCGTCGTTTAGGCCCTCAAAATGGCCCCAGAAATTCAGAAATCGAAAAACTGCTAAAAATAGTAAGTTGCCAAAGAACTTATTTGAACTAGTTGGACAAGGTGGGTGGACACTGAGATACTCCTAGACCACAAACTTCCCCTCAATCTGCACAACCCAAGGGATGAAATCCCCCTTCACTGCTCCACAATCCCATAGGCCTTTCCACTCCCCTCTAGGGCATTCAACACAAGTTGGACAAGAATTCTACTTGTTGGGACTTCAGGAATTATACAACAACAACAAAAATTCACCCAGTGGAGAAAACACATTCTCCTTGGATGATATTCGAACAACTCGTCACTCCCAGGCACACTTCCTCTTCCTCCATGAAATTACAACTCCAAATAGTATCATGTTATCCCCTAGCCTAGGGATAACTAAAGAGATCGTGTCTTAAGGCCCACAGGTTCTACACATGGAGTGTCGAGATCCATATGACCTAAGCATAGCCCTGGAGGGCCCCTCTTTTCTTCAAGTACAATCCACATATCACCAACAACAACGTACATCACACTAGCCTGGTCCTAAAGTGACAGTGGGTCTTGCTCCATGAGGTAATGAGTCTGGGTATCATGGTATGTATCACTTTGTTTTTTGAAGGTACTAGTTGATGGATAGGATGTCTCATCATGAGTCATCATATTATGACCATGGACATGTAGAAGTATGGCATTACCACCTTTTTGGTCACCAATCCAGGGTAATGGATCTTGGTTGCTTAGCCAAGAGAAAGGGGGACTCATCACGAGCCAACCTTCTCATTTTTTTGAACCGATTTATGGATGAAACTGTCACCTCTGGTCACCAAGACAGGACAGTGGCCCTCAACTATTCCCTTGTATCACAAGAGAAAATATCAAAATAAATAAATCTAAGAATAAATGGCAATGAATGGGCTAGGAAAAAATCGCATCCATGACAAGGTGCAGCTCTCCCTCCACAAAGGCACCCACGGGTAAGACTCTACATTTCCACAAACCTCCTAGCCTTAGACCACGCTGCTCATCACTCTCAACAGTAGGTCACCCTCGAGCTAGGACTAAGCTCCACTGGGTAAGGAATCCTAGGCTAGGTAAGGTTTACAGGAAGAATACACGTAAAAGAAGGAGGATTCTCTCCCAAGAACCACTTATGCCCACTGCCCACAGACTCTCCTTCCCCACATGTCTGTCCCACCCCAAGAGTATACACCTTCTCTATCACCTAGACATTCCTTCGGCTGCTAACCTCCCTTGCCTTGGGATTTAGCAACAGACCGAACCGGAAATCTCCGAGTTCTGTGGCAGCTACAGGGTTCCTTCCAGGAGCTCTCTCCTTCCTCTGTGCACTCTCTCACCTGGAGAGTCACCCACAAGTTTGAAAACCTATTTCTTAAACCTCAACCACCTCTCTCACCTGGAGAGAGAGTTGTATACAAAGGCAAGACAACCTATTTCTTCAATTTCATTCCAGCACAAGGACAGCAACAGTAAGACTCGGTAGAGGACAGATGACAGTAGCCAATTACACTTAGCCAAGGGACTGCGTGACCACAACAGTCTGCAGTTAAAACACACACATCATAGATGATTATGGTATGCCCAGGGTTCAACAGACACATAGAATACTCGGATCAATCCACAGGTTTACAACTGGGTTTCACGGTTTCAGATTTTAGAGTTGCGTGAGGTATGTCGCACTCCGACACAGAGGTCACACGGTTCAGACAACCCACAAAAGAATGGAGAACCAATCCCCGGACTCAGGTGGAGGATCGAGGAATGAAGGATGAACCCCCAACACAGGTTACTTCTCTAGTTTTAACTGCATGCGCCCAGGTCGACACTTGTCTCCCTGGGGATGCATGTTTCCCATCTTTCACACGTTCCCCTTCCAGGAACTTAGGATAAAACATATACATTTTCACAGCTTTGGAATAATATTTAATTATTATTCCCAAGGACTTAATCCCTCAAGCTTATCCCCTCTTCTAACCTTTCATCCCCCTCTCCCTTACCCAGGCTTTGTGGAAGCTTAGTCCCCCATCACTCATTCATTGTGGTCGGTCCACACGCAGAGATGTTTTTGTATTAATATTGTGCATAATTACATGTACAAAAATCAGGCTCCTGGCCCTCAACACTTAGTCTCCCTGGCCTAAATAACACATAAGCCCACTAGCTTATATAAACTTGGCTCACTAGCCTATAAAAAAAAATTACAATTCATAATACAATTGGGGCACGTCCTTGGGGTATTACAATCCCCTCCCCTTATTTTTGCATTGTCCTCGGTGCAACTTTCACACGGTATTCAAAATATTTCCAAAATATTCAAAAAGATGCGGGTATTATGCCCGCATAGCATCTTCATGTTCCTATGTTGCATCCTCAGGACCGTAACAGGTCCATTGGACCTTTACAAGTCCTATGGCTCGATTCCAGAGCTGTTTGTTTTTCCAGTCCAATATGCACACAGGAATCATTTGTAGGACACCTTCTTGTTCCACCTGAATCACATTCCAATCGATTACATGATTAGCATTAGGCATATATTTCTTAAGCAATGAAACATGAAACACATTATGTATAGTCATGGATGCAGGTAATGCAAGCATATATGAAACTGGCCCAATCCTTTCCAGGATTTCAAATGGCCCGCAAAATCTAGCTACCAACTTGGTGCAACCTCCCAGCTTCAAGGAACTCCTGTTAGCTTTCAATTTCAGGAAAACATGATCACCCACTTTGAACTCTCTGTGGGTTCTGGTTTTATCAGCATAACTTTTCTGCCTATCCTGGGCAGCTTTCAAATTCTGCTTAATTTTTATCATTTGGTCCTCCATCTCCTTGAGAAACTCTGGCCCAACCATTGTTCTATCAACTGGATTATCCCAACTCACTGGAGTATTGCACTTTCTTCCATAAAGTGCTTCAAATGGGCTCATATTCAACGATGCATGATACCCATTGTTGTAGGAGAATTCTACCAAGTGCAGGTAGTCTTCCCATCTTGATGGTTTGTCCATCACACAGATTCTCAGTATGTCTTCTATTACTTTGTTCACCCTTTCTGTCTGTCCATCAGACTTAGGATGATAAGTTGTACTAAAGTTCAGATTCGTTCTGAATTCTTTGAACAATCCTTTCCAGAAATTCGAGGTGAATTTCGGGTCTCTGTCGGACACAATCGTTTTAGGAATTCCATGCAATCGTGCCACTTCCCTTATGAAAATATCAGCAACATCTACTGCCTTGTGAGTAGTTTTCAATGGAATAAAATGGGTAGATTTTGTAATCTTTTCCACCACCACCATGATCGAATCATGCAGCTTGGTTGTTCTAGGCAATCCCGTAATAAAATCCATCGTTACTACTTCCCACTTCCACTCAGGAATGGGTAAAGGTTGCAACAACCCTGTTGGGTGCCTATGCTCAGCTTTAACTTTCTGGCACTCCATACATCTAGCGATGTATTCAGTGATCTCTCTCTTCATAACCGGCCAAAAGTAATGGCTCTTGACCGCTGCTACTATTTTTTGATATCCAAGGTGCCCTGCATAAGGCACATTATGCATCTTCTGCAAAATCATCTGTTTCAAGCACTAGACATTGGGTACAAAAAATGTGTTCTTGTACAACAGTATTCCATCTGTTTCCAATTTATAAATTTCCATCTTTTGTGGCATCTTACCTTGTTGTAACTTGGCTACCAATTCTTCGTACTGCAGATCTACATTTACAGCCTCCAGAATTCTACTTTTAATATCAGTCTGATACATGCTAATGGTTTTAGCATGTAATTCATGCACCCTCCTGCTGAGTGCATCAGCTACTTTATTCTCCTTTCCTTTGATATGCTTCATCTCAAAGTCATACTCACATAGAAATTCCAGCCACCTAATTTATCTAGCATTTAAGGTTGGATGATCAAACAAATATTTCAGACCATTATGGTCTGTTTTGAGTTCAAACCTCCTTCCTATGAGGTAATGCATCTATTTCTTTAGAGCATGAACTATGGCTGCCAACTCCAAGTCATGGGTTGCATAGTTCTTCTCGTGCTCTTTTAATTTCCTGGACTCATAACATATTACGAATCCATTCTGACTGAGGACCCCTCCCAGTCCTTCTTTGCATGCATCAGTGCATACTATGAAATCTGCATTTGGATCTGCAATCCTCAGGATTGGAGCACTAGTTAATAGTTTCTTCAATCGCTGGAAACTTTCCTCACATCCCTCTGTCCAATGAAACTATTTCCCCTTTATTTGTAAGGAAGTGATAGGGTGAGCTATCTTGAAAAACCCTACGATAAACCTTTTGTAATAACCAGCCAATCCCATGAAGGATCTAACATCTGTTGCGTTCCTTGGCGTTGACCATTCTCTAATGGATTGAATCTTCTCAGGGTCTACCGCTATCCCATCCTTCGAGATAATATGTCCCAAGTAATGGATTTGTTCCTGATAAAACGAGCACTTTCACAGCTTGGCATACAGTTGGTGCTCTCTTAGCACCTATAACACCATCCTAAGATGTTGTTCATGTTCTTCTTCAGTCCTGGAATACATCAGAATGTCATCCAGGAAGACAATGAAAAACTTGTCTAGATAGTCCCTGAATACTCCATTCATCAAGCTAATAAAAATAGCGGGTGCATTTGACAGTCCAAACTTCTAAACACAGTCTTGTTGATGTCTTCATATTTTATTCTTACTTGGTGATATCCCGATCTTAGATATATTTTCGAAAAGATCTTTGCATCCTTCAACTGATCGAAGAGATCATCAATCCTTAGCAGAGGATACTTGTTCTTCACCGTTACTTTGTTCAATTTCCTTAAATCGATGCACAATCTCAGCATTCCTTCCTTCTTCTTTATGAACAGGACTGGGGCACCCCAAGGCGACATGCTTGGGAATATATACCCCTTCTTCAGAAGTTCTTCAAGCTGCAGCTGCAACTCTTTCAGTTCTAGTGCACTCATCTTGTATGAAGCCTTTGACACTGGAGTTGCTCCAGGCATCAAGTTCACAGAGAAATCGATATCCCTTTTCGGAGGTAGTCCAGGTACTTCCTGAAATACATCTTCGAGCTCTTTAAGTACCTCATGATCCTCAATACTTGACACCTTATCCTTAGGCGTTTCCCCCACATGGGTTGCAAATAATTGACAACCTTTTCTGTAGCACTTCTTCAGCTACATTGTTGAGATTTCTCTAACAGTGACAGCTCTAGGAATTCCTTGGACAGCTCTTTGATTCCCTTCTTCATATAAGAAAGTGAAGGCCTTGTTTCGTCAGTCCAAGATGGAATGGTGTTGGTCCAACCAGTCCATCCCAATTAGACAGTCATAAGAGCCTAACGACAGAATGTTCAAATCGGCCTTTGTGCTCAGTCCATTCATGTCTACAGGACAGGACTTGACTAACTCCATGACTTTCCTCTTGGTTCCTGTAGCTAGCTGCACTAACCAATACTTTTCGTGTTTGCTTCTTATCAAATGCAAACTTTCTACCACTCTAGGGTCTATATAACTATGGCTAGCCCTTGAATCAACTAAAATAGTAAATGGTTGGATTTTTATCATACCTTCTACTTCAATCATGTGCGACTGATACTCAGCTTGCTTGTTGTCCAGGGCTGCGTAGATACTTGGAATTCTACTGCCCATGTCCTCCATTGTTTCATCTTGTTGAACATTTTGGAGAACTCTTACTTTACCATTTCTGTGGGGGAAATCTCTGTACCTATGGTTTTCTTTACAACCCCATCATTCCATAGGTGGAGGCCTTGACATTTTCCCACTCACTTCAACCTTCCTGGGCTCTCTAAGAGATGACTATCCTTGAGGACTGTCTCTGAAAAAGGGTGGTTTATTTCCCTTCTACCTATGTTCTTTCTTGAAATTTTTCTAGTCATCCCAAGCCTTCCGAAAGGTAGGATTTTCTCTTTGTTGTTCAAATAAGCACTTCGCTCTTCTTATCGTTTCTTCCATAGTCTTTGGGTCATCATACTGAATCTTATCCCCAATAGGAGGCGGTAATCCACTCATGTACCTCTAAATCTTGACAGACTAATCTTTGATGAACGGAACATACTTCAGTAATTCCAAAAACTTTCGTTCATACTCATCAATAGTCTTGTTGTTCAGCTTGAGTTCAAAGAACTCTTTCATCTTTCTATCATAATATCTTTTAGTTAAGTATTTCCTCTTGAAATACCTCTTGAATTCTTTCCATGTGATGTCCCTTTCCCTGATGTGTTGCACCTGCACAAGTTGATCCCACCACATGGATGCCTTTCCCTTCAGTTGATACATGGCAATCCTGCCCTCTGCATGAGAGGAATAATTTTGCAGTTGAAAGTATTTCCTCATACCCAGCAACCAAGTTTCAGCATCTTCCTCCTCCTTATGTTCTCCATCGAACGTTGGAGGCTTGATCTTGTTCATTTACCCTTTCAATTCATCCATCCCAGATCTCCTGTGATTTCTGGTAAGAGATGGGCTTGAACTACTGTGTGCTTCACTACTAGAATGCTTTGGGGAGTGAAGACAATGTCTGTTGACACTCCTTGATCTTTTTTTCCTCTCAGGGGTCCTGCGACTCTCTATCTTGCTTGAGTCACTCTCCTTTTTCAATTTCTTTTCTATTGTTTCCAGATTCTTCAACATCCTTAAGATGAATTCACCCTGCCTATCCCCGACTTTCATGAGATTTCGGCTATCATCTCAACGAGCCTGGGAATCTCTCTACAATATTTCAATGATTTTCATCATATGTCCTTCCTTATCCATGTCTTTTCCTTGCCCATTAGAGTTTGACCCTTCGACTCCCAAGTTCACATTCCTTCCTTCTCTTTCGTTCTCTGAATTGGAGGCAATCTGCACCTCTTCCATTCTCTGCTCTCAACGACAACCCTATTCAGTTCTGACACTTTCAAGCTTCTACAAACACACATGCAAACAACAGGGATTTTT
Organism: Picea engelmannii; assembly: GCA_009831015.1. Taxonomy (NCBI): domain Eukaryota; kingdom Viridiplantae; phylum Streptophyta; class Pinopsida; order Pinales; family Pinaceae; genus Picea; species Picea engelmannii. The sequence continues at coordinate 883,982 of ML784939.1, forward strand.
CAGGTCGTCATTCTTAGCAAATTCCACACATTCAAAACCATTCTAATTTAAGAAAACGCTTCGACTTCACAAATTTTCCGAGTTATGCTCGGCTCTGTAATTTTTGGGTGATAGCTCCCTCTTTCTCCCTACCCTCGTAACCAAAGTTCGTGACCCAATGCTAGACTACTAGGTGCTACTCGGGATTTCGACCTTCGAAGAGTTTAAGGCACACACATCTATCTCCCAGAATTTCGATTTACCGAATTCGCGTAAATCGGGTGGATCGATGGTCCACGTTTACCCAACATCCAATGACTAAAAACCGCTATGGTTCTTCTGTCTTTGAAGATTTCGGTACTTCAAGACTACGGGTTTTGGTCCTCGACGCTCTCATACTTGCTTCTCTCTCCAACCCTCGACTTTCAAAAATTCGATTTCCTTACCCTCCGGGCCAATAGCACAGTTGTCGCCCACCAAGGTAGTGACACATGGTGTCCTCAAGAAGGTCCACCTCACTCCCAACGATGTCATGGGGCCCCACTACTTTCACTTTTTGTTTCGGAGTTTCGGGCATAAGGAGTTTGTGCATCCACACATCTCGAACTTTCGTTTGCCGAAATTCTGAAATTACGGTCTATCATCTACATGATCCATCGGTCCTGATTCCCCACGATATGACGACTCAGATCTCATCAGCATTTCATGTATCGGGATTTTTTCTGTCACGAGGTCGAAGGATTTTCCACCTTCGTCCTCCCTATTCCCGAAATGTCGATTTCTTCTTGGACAATTAACGGTCCAGATCTCTCTTAGATCGACGGTTGTGATCCAATCGTGAATTCTCACGAACTCACCCTTAGACCATTTCAAGTCACGAGTCAGCGAAAGGTTGATCGCTCTCCACACGTCCTTTTCCGATGGATGGTCCTGATGAATTTGGGATTTTGCGTATCGTGATTTCCACACTCCAGTGCAACTCCAAAGGGTTTTAAACCTTGTGCACGTTCTCCAGATTTGACGGTCATGAGGGTTCTCCTTTCCTCCTGAACAGACTCTATGGATCCAACACTTTGGTTTGGATTTCTCTCTCTCCCTGTGGCCATATACCATGCCAGTTGTAGTTTTATAATAGCGCTACGCCTCCTGATATTTGTAACATGGCCAAGTAGTCCGTTGACACTCAGAAACATTATGAGGTCTGAAATTAGTCCTCCAGACACAATTTATTCTCAAAACCTCGGCCCAAATACCACTTATTCGGCCCATCCAGGCTCAACATTGAAACTAGGCTCTGATACCACACTGTAACACCCCCAGCAATCAACCCCACGGTCGGGCCAACGCTACTACGCGGAAAAACACTTATGTAACACATTATGCATTCTAATGAACTTAAAACGCTTAATTACAGTTAAACACAGAATTACTACTAGCATTTCAAAGTTAATGGAAATAACAATAATTCATATGCACAACAAAATACGTGATAACATTGCAAGAATCACATGTATGCAATTTAATTAATTACAGAATTACAAAACATAATGACACTTATCTTTGAAACTGTCACACACCACCAACTGCGTGTAGACCTTCCACAAACCTCCCAGCCTTAGACCACGTTGCTCATCACTCTCAGTAGTAGGTCACCCCCAAGTTGGGACTAAGCTCCACCGGGTAAGGAATCCTAGGCTAGGTACGGTTTACAGGAAGAATACATGTAAAAGAAGGAGGATTCTCCCCCAGGAACCACTTATGCCCACTGCCCACAGACTCTCCTTCCCCACATGCCTATCCCACCCCAGGAGTATACACCTTTTCTGTCACCTAGACAATCCTTCGGCTGCTAAACTCCCTTGCCTTAGGCTTCAGCAACAGACCGGACCGAAAATCTCTGAGTTTTGTGGCAGCTACAGGGTTCCTTCCAAGAGCTCTCTCCTTCCTCCGCACACTCTCTCACCTAGAGAGAGTCACCCACATGTTTGACAACCTACTTCTTCAACCTCAACCACCTCTCTCACCTAGAGAGAGAGTTGTATACAAAGGCTAGACAACCTATTTCTTCAGTTTCGTTCCATCACAAGGAGAACAATAGCAAGACTCAGCAGAGGACGGATGACAATAGCCAATTACACTTAGCCAAGGGACTGTGTGACCACAACAGTCTGCAGTTAAAACACACACGGCATGGATGATTACGTTATGCCCAGGGTTCAATGGACACACAAGAGACTAGGCTCAATCCACAGGTTTACCACTAGGTTTCACGGTTTCAGATTTTAGAGTTGCCTGAGGTATGTCGCACTCCGACACAGAGGTCACACGGTTCATACAACCCAAAGAAGAATGGAGGACCAACCCCCGGACTCAGGTGGAGGATCAAGGAATGAAGGATGAACCCCCAACACGGCTTACTTCTCTGGTTTTAACTGCATGCACCCAGGTCGACACCTATCTTCCTGGGGCTGCATGTTTCCCATCTTGCACATGTTCCCCTTCTAGGAACTTAGGATAAAACATATACATTTTCACAGCTTTGGAATAATATTTAATTATTATTCCCAAGGACTTAAGCCCTCAATCTTAGCCACTCTTCTAACCTTTCATCGCCCTCTCCCTCTCCCTTACCCAGGCTTTGTGGAAGCTTAGTCCCCCATCACTCATTCATCATGGTTGGTCCACACACAGAAATTTTTTTGTATTAATATTGTGCATAATTACATGTACAAAAATTTGGCTCCTGGCCCTCAACACTTAGGCTCCCTGGCCTAAATAACACATAAGCCCACTAGCTTATATAAACTTGGCTCACCAGCCTATAAAAAAAAAATACAATTCATAATACAATTGGGGCACGTCCCCTGGGTATTACAGCTCCGCGGGACCTTGATTAGCTTGGAGCTTCATAGGGCTCAAATCCCACTAATGGATGTTGAGACCCCAGCCAAGGGGCATGACAAGGATTGTAGATTTGCACCAGGAGAAAGAATGATGTTTCCTTTGGAGGCAGTGTGGAATACCTAGACCTAGGGTTTCATGCTCCTCCCACCTGAACATTGGCCTTGGGAGGCCTTGGACGTCACCTCTTGATGCAGGAGAATCACTCCACCTCAGCATGTGCCAGTCAATTTACACACATGGTGCCCATTCAAAGAAGGGAGAGGCGTCGCCCTCTCATTTTGCCTCGAGAATCAAAAGCATGATCCAGGCATTTAATGATGACAAGCTGGAAGAGAGAAGTTGTTCCTTCGCACAAGCTGGAGATAAGATCATCATTAAGTGGTTGACGATAGGAGGGATCTGCATTTGATTTGGACCAAATTTCCATTATTGTATTTTTCCCATTAGACATGCGTTTTTAATGGTGATTTGACACCACTAGTTTAGCTTGGAGGGAAGCTCGCCAAGACAGTCTTATATAAATCTTTGTATTGTATGCCTGATAGAAACTGTTGGAGCTTGATGAAAAATCATTGTAAGACAAGTTAGGGAGATTGATGAGGGTCGAGACTCAGTCGCAGTCTGGACTCAAATATCTATAATTTGATATTCTATCACTAACAGAAAATGACAGTTTTTCCTATTATCAATTTTTGTGTAATGGATGTTGTGTTATGAATGTCATTTGTATGCATTTGAGTTGTATATGAATGTTAGAAATTGTTTGCAGGGATAAAGATACATTTTTCTATCTGTATGTGTGTTGGATTAGATCTAGTTCTCTAGGCTAAGTGAAAGTAGTGCGCAACAAAGGGTGGAAACTCTGTGAGCTGACGCAAGGAGTGCATGTCTGAACTCAGTGGAGTCAGAAGACAAGCTACCAGGAGGGCATACCGAGATAATTCACAGACCTGGGAGGAAATTTCAAGGTGGTTGGGTACCTTGGAAATAAATACTATGTGGGAGGAAGCAAAGTTCAGAGTTACTGAACATTCTGAAAGACTCTTCTAGGAGGACATAGAGCAAGTATGACAGCATACAAGAGAAACACAACATGAAGTGTTGTTATCCTTAAGAGAATACTAGAATTACTGAACATTCTGAGGAAGGAAGGCTTTGCAAGAGTGCATCGACAAAGGAAAGGAGATGCCTTAAAATGCTCAGATAAGCTAAGGGAGAAGTCATCGAAAGGCTTAGATGAGCGCAAGGAGTGCACCAAGGAGACTGTAAATCCATCTTAAAAGTTCAAGAGGTAGAGTGTAAGTTTCCAAGAGGGAAAAGGAGCATTAGTTCAAGGATGTAGGCGAACGGTGAATCTTAAAGGCCTTCAAGGTGAGAAAAGTCGCAGTAGAGTCTGCATAGAACTCTACAGGGATTGAAGAAGGTGTTTGAGAATAGCCTAAGTCTCGAAGGAGGAATTTTCACCAAGTGTGCAAAGGGTTTTAGGACTTGTCGAAGTCCCGAAGACCATAAAACAGCCCATTGTCAGAGGGGACAGGTGGAAGCAAATTTGGGAGTTCGAGGACTCGGACTTCGAAAGAGTTGCAAGGAGAGCGATTCAAACTTCACGAAGGTCGAAGTGTGGAGTAATTTTGGACCATTGGATCCAGGAGGACGCGTGGCATATATCTATGCATTTCGGAGGAAGAACCCTTCGGAAGAAAATTCAAGGAGAGAATTCCCGAAGAGATGGGAACCGAAGCAATCCTAGTCGTTCATTGAGAAAAGACGTGTGGCAAGAAATCAGTTCTTCGTTGATTCGAAAATCGGGAGAAGTAGAGTTGAGAGAAGAGAGGACTCTCGAAGTATGAACTCATGATTCGATCTTGATCGTTGATCACAAGGGGAACGTGGACCGTAGATTTGGTCTCGAATAATTCGTTGATTCAGGAATCGAGAAAAAGGGAGCAAGAAATTCACGAAGGTCCCGAAGCACGGGGTGGTGAAGGGAGCTAACCCATGGTTTTCATCCATGGTCATATTGAGGAGGGAGCCTAGAATAGAGAGCTAGCGTTCGTTGGCATTAAGAATTGAAAATCTCTAAGGAGAGGGTCTACAGGTGCCACACAACCTGCGCCGAGAAAGTAAAGGGCCTGTGTCAAGTTAAATTGGTTTCATCAGGATCCTAAAGAACCATTCGGTTCAGTGAATTGATCAATCCTAGAGTGGGAGGTCAAGTAGCCCCCCAGGAGGGAGGAGAGGGGGTGGTTGCGTCGTCAAAGTGGTATCAGAGCTAATGCAGAATTGGTTTTTGTAAGCAAGGGAGACAGAGTGCGATACTCTGTTGAAGTTGTTGCAAGGTGTGATGCAAATGATAAACAACTAGGTGGGATGTAAATGAAGCAAGATGGCCATTGGAATTCATGAACACGGTCGAGGGGAGGTCTGTCCGTAGAGAAGAAAATCGTAAATAGACAAAGAGCTCAGGGAGATCAAGGCAGAGATGGAGTCGCTAGCATTGAATATGCAGCGGGAAGAAAAGGTGTGTTGGAGGTACGAATGGCCTTTGAAGAGGACAGCTAAGTGGCATGTTCGGGAGTTGTTGACCAGAGGGCAGCAATAGGTGTTAAAAAGGTGGCTGAGGTATGTTGAAAATATCAGTGATAAGGGAAAGAGATCTGGCAAAGGTCCACTAGGTTGCCAGGTGGGCAATGTGGAGGGATCAGTGGATCTCGTAAAATATCAGGTGGGTAGAGGAGACATCCCAAATTTCTAAGTGGGCAAGGAAGAATAAGTGAGCTCAGTTGAAAGTTCTCATCAGGGGGTGTTGACAGGTGAAGAGGAGGTAGAGGAAAGACCTTGCTCAGGTGAATATTCATGCGGGACTGCAAGCCGCGTGAATGAATATGATGACAACTTGGAAACTTTCATCACAATGAAGAAGAAGGATCAAAGGACCATTCTGATCATTGAAGGAGTCGAAATATTCCTACCAAGCGGTCGAGGAAAGGCTAGCACAGATGTTTCAGATGCAACAGAAAGACAGCAAGTTGAGATTGTCATGGAGGAGGAGGAACAAATACTGAAGTATGTACCAACAGAAGGGGAACGCACGGTTGGATTACTCATCCAATGGGAGATGGATTTGAAGGCACTAGAGGATTGGTTAGACTGTCTAAAACTAGAAAGTGGATGCCATAAGATAGCCATGTCATTGACGACACACCAACATGAGTTGCAGATGGTGGAAGCTGGAGTTGAGCTAGTACAAGAGAAACTAACTGGAGAAAATCTGTCAGAAGGAAATGCTGAGCAGAATCCCGATGATGAGAAGTTTGCAGGAGCGGAAGTTGCATCAGTATGGAAAACTAAGTCCATAAGATATGAAGGAGATAACTTGGGAGATCAAAGTGATTTACCCAATGAGAAGGAAGAATTGTCGCAAGCTAGTATGCAAAAGAAGATTCAGCCAATGGAGCAGTTGCACGAGGTGATTGAGGAGATAAGGAGGTTGATGTTGAGATCAACAGAGGAAGTGTTCAACACAGAGAAGCTGGACAGAAAGGAACCTACATGAGCAACGGGGAAGATGTAGGAGCAGCAACAACAAAACAAAGGAGCCGAAAGACAACTCCAGAAAAAAATTTGGGATCCAGGAGGACTTCATCCAAGCTAGAGATCTCATGAGCGAGAGCTCATGATTTTCATAGATGTGGAGTATTATGCAGGAGCATAGCTCCACCTCAGCATGCGTCAGTCAATTTACATGCATGGTGCGCATTCAAGGAAGGGAAAGGCACCGCCCTCTCATTTTGCCTCGAGAATCAAAAGCGTGATCCATCCATTTAATGATGACAAGCTGGAAGAGCCAAGTTGTGCCTTCACATAAGCTGGAGATAAGGTCACCATTAAGTGGTTGACGGTAGGAGGGATATGCATCTGATTTGGAGCAGATTTCCATCATTGTAATTTTCCCATTAGACAGGTGTTTTGAATGGTGATTTGACACCATTATTTTAGCTTGGAGGGAAACTCATCGAGCCCCTCTTGTATAAATCTTTGTATTGTATCCCTGGTAGAAGCTACTGGAGCTTGATGAAAAATCATTGTAAGCCAAGTTAGGGAGATTTATGAGGGTCGAGACTCAGTCGCGGTCTAGACTCAAATATCTGTAATTTGATTTTCTACCATTAATAGAAAATGACAATTTTTCCTATTATCAATTTCTTTGTAATGGATGTTGTGTTATGAATGTCATTTGTATGCATTTGAGTTGTAGATGAATGTTAGAAATCGTCTGCAGGGATAGAGATACAATTTTCTATCTATAAGTGTGTTGGATTAGATTTAAAATCTATGATCCGACGCAAGGAGTGCATGTCTGAACTCAGTGGAATTAGAAGAGAAGTTGCCAGGAGGGCATACCAGGATAATTCACAGACTTGGGAGGAAATTTCAAGGTGGTTGGGTACCTTGGAAAGAAAGATTGTGTGGGAAGAAGAATAGTTCAGAGTTACTGAACACTCTGAAAGACTCTGCCAGGAGGGCATAGAGAAAGTACAAGAAAAACACAACATGAAGTGTTGTTATCCTTAATATAATCCCAAAATTGTTGAACATTCTGAGGAAGGAAGGCTTTGCAAGAGTGCATCGAAAAAGGAAAGGAGATTATTTAAAATGATCAGATAGGCTAAGGGAGAAGTCGTCGAAACGCTTAGACGAGTGCAAGGAGTGTGCCAAGAAGACTGTAAATCCATCTTACAAGCTCAGGAGGAAGAGCGTATGTTTCCAAGACAGCAAAGGAGCATTCGCTGAAGGATGTAAGGGAATGGCGAATATTGAAGGTCTTTAAGCCGAGCAAAGTCGCAATAAACTCTGCCTAAAACTCTGCAGGGATTGTAGAAGGTGTTCAATAATAGCCTAAGTATCGAAGGAGGAATTTGTGCCAAGTGTGCAAAGGGGTCGAGGACTTGTCGAAGTACCAAAGAACACAAAACCGTCCATCGTCGAAGGGGACATGTGTAAACAGATCTGGGAGTTCGAGGACTGGGACTTCGGAAGAGTTGCAAGGAGAGCATTTCAAACTTCACGAAAGGAAAAGTGTGGAGTAATTATGGACCGTTGTATCCAAGAGGATGCGTGGTGGAGATCTATGCATTTCATAGGAAGAACCCTTCGGAAGAAAATTCAAGGAGAGAATACCCAAAAAGCTGGGAGCCGAAGCAATCCTAGCCGTCCATTGAGAAAAGTCATGTGGCGAGAAATCAACACTTCATTGATTCGCAAATCAGGAGAAGTAGAGTTGAGAGAAAATAGGACTCACGAAGTCCAAACTCGCAATTCGATCTCAACCATCGATCGCAAGGGGAACATGGACCATAGATTTGGTCCCGAATAATTCACCAATTCGGGAATCGGGAAAAAGGGAGCAAGCAATTCACGAAGGTCCTGAAGCACAGGGTTGTGAAGGGATCTAGCCCATAGTCGTCGTCTGTGGTCATATTGAGGAGGGATCCTAGCATAGAGAGCTAGCATCCGTTGTCATTAAGAATTGAAAAGCGCTAAGGAGAGGGTTCGCGGGTGCCACACAACCTGTGCTGACAAAGTAAAGGGCCTATGTCAAGTTAAATTGGTTCCATCTGGAGCCCAATGAACCATTCGGTTCGGTGACTTGAACAATCGTAGACCAGGAGGTCAAGTATCCCCTTAGGAGGGAGGAGAGGGGGTGGCTACGTCATCACCTATGCATCCCTGGATGTCACCTATCAGTTGGGGTTTTCAACTTGGTGGTATTCATGAGGCTATTGGCACATGTGGGAGAGACTTATGCCTTTGGAGGCCCATCATTTCATCTCCCTTGCCCAACATTTTATACTTGAGGCCCAATGTCACCCTAGAGGGGAATGATGTCACCCTTGGAGGGATTTTTATATGCAAATTGAATTTATGTTGGTCAAAATTTATTTTTTTTAATAAAGTGGCCAGGTCGGCCCATCAATTTTGAATTTTGGTTAATTTTGGGCCTAATTTGGTATAAATAAACAAAAAGTACAATCATTTTTCATCATCACTCTCACTTGGGAGAGTGGAGGTCTGACATTTGCACCCTATTAGGGTTATTGGCTGAAACAAGGAGGGCACACCTCTCTTTTAAGGTTTATTTTGGAACTTGGACAATTTTTATGAAGTTTTGTGGCAATCTTGGATGATTTTACATGATTATTCTTGGTGCAAGTAAGTGGATTTTTTACTTTGTCATTTTTTAATGGTTATGGTAATGGTTTGCTTTCTCATACAAGGTTATGAAATTGCATGTTTTAATTAATTCTTGAATTGAGAAACTTAAGGTGCTACTTTCTTACTTTTCATTTGCCAAGCTTTATTAAATTGGTCTAGTGACTAGTGAAACCCTAGGGCCCTAAAGTGCTAGCTCTCTATAGGTTTACATATAGTTATTGTGCATAGTATTTTTCATCAACAAATATCTAAGGAGAAGCAGGAGTTAGGGCCTAGAAGTGCCTACACCCTAGCTTCCTCCCTTCTTGAGGTTAAACCCTAGGAGCACTTAAGGTGATACTCCTCCTAGATCTTTTTACCTATTGGATTGTGTGTATAATCATCAACTTATCATCCCTACAATAGAAGCACCTACCTAAACTCCATCACCCTAAGAAGGCTCTAGTCTTCTTTCCTCACTCCTTTGACACAGATATTCAACCTTCAACTTAATTTTTCTTCTTGATACGCTACTAACCTAAACTAACTTGCTAACCTAGTCTAGAAATGTTAACAGCTGACTTGTTGCTATCTTAATCACTGCTACAACTATCATTTTGTAGCTTATATCATCCTACTAACCATCTATATCAGCCCAGAATTTGTATAAGGCAAGGAACTATCAATAAGTGTTAAAATGTGTGTTTAATTGCCTTCATGAAGTACATTTTTGAAACTTAATTACTGCTATCATTACTCTGATTTTTTGTTGTTACAGTCATCTTGGACAGTGTGATAGAGGTTATTTTTAGATTGATTAACATATATCTAGATCTTGCATGAGACAAAGTGATATCATTTTGCTACCTAAAATACCTTAATATATTGTCTATTCAAGTGCACTTTATGCATGTTATAACAACTATCATCATTGATTATTTCTTCCACTTGTTTATCATTTGCTTCATGCATTGATTAGCAATAATCATTTCTATAAACTCGAAGTCTTGTTGAAGCATTTATTATCATTTATCATTGCCCTAACATTTTTTGTTGTATTGGCAAGGGGCGGGTATAATTCTATCATCTTGATTTATCCTTCGAGAATTAAGACTAATTTGAGTGACCTAGAAAGAGGGGTAGCACACCTTTACTTTTACTTTCCCTCCTTCAACCAACTAGGTCCCGGGACGTCTACCTTGAAGTGAGTATTTCCTCCTCCTACATAAAAAGAGGCACCATATTGGGGTGACAATGAAAGGGCTACTTCAGTGTTCGCTAATCTGGGCCTACTTTCCTTTAGGCTTTGGGAAAGTACATATTGTGCGATAACATAGCCAAACATGTCCACAACAACTTCCTACAATCTCCCACACTCACAACTCCATTACTTGCCAGAAAACTCCATGTAAAAACAATTGTCTGTGAAAAAACGTGAATGTGTGAAAAATGGTCTCATCCCCATACAAATTTCCTCTCTTTCCCTTGCTTTCTCAACTTGTAATCTTCCCCAAGTTGATTGTACTCAACCCCCATGCTATCAATAAATATGGGAAGTCACTCTCATACCAACCCTCTTACATGAATTCAATGATTGGGCTCTATAACACTCAACAACTAAAGGAAGGTTCATGGCAAGGATAATTTTGAGAAAAATAGGAAATGGGTTTTGGTTTAATAGATATGGGTAACTCCCCCCCCCTTGGACCCCTACGCTCTCTTTTGTATACTTATCCACCAATCTACGTATGTGTCCATCTGTAACTGGTGATACATTTCATTCATTATATTTCAATTTACATCATTCACATATTGGCTCTCGACCATACATCACATTTAAAATATACATCGCTTGGCTCTCGACCACATACTACATTTACAATACACATCGCCAGTTTGGGGTTTGAAAATGAGGATGTTACATTCCCCTCCCCCTACAAACTTCATTGTCCTACGTGCACATAACCATATAGCTTACACTCAATGTACAAATGTACAAATGTACATTCAACTTTCTTCAAAATTTGCAGGTATGCCTCTTGCATGGCTTATGCATGCTCCCATGTAGCATCTTCGAGATCTAACAAGTCCATTAAACCTTTACCAAGCCTATGGATTTGTTCCTAAGCACTTTGATTTTCCAGTCCAGAATGCGAACTGGTTCCACCTGAAAATCCCCTTTGTGTTCCACCTGGATCACATTCCAATCAATCACATGATTAGGATCAGGTGCATACTTTTTTAACAAAGATACATGGAACACTTTATGAATGTTATCATGTATGCAATTGTTCCTATCTTTTCTAAGACCTCAAAATCCCCACAATATCTCGCTGCCAACTTTGGGAAACTTCCCAATTTCAATGAGCTTCTCTTGGATTTAACTTTTAAAAACACATGCTCTCCCACTTTGAATTCTCTATTTTTTCTCTTTCTATCAACATAGCTCTTTTGTCGATCTTGTGCAACTTTTAAATTCTGCCTAATTTTTACTATTTTTTCTTCCATTTCCTTTAACAATTATCTCCCAATCACAACTTTGTTTGTTGGGTTATCCCAACTTACTAGTGTGTTGCATTTTCTTTCATAGAATGCTTCAAATGGGCTCATCTTCAGTGATTCCTGATACTCATTGTTGTATGAAAAATCAACTAAATGGATATAGTCCTCCCACTTATAAACATTTTCCATTACATACATTCTCAACATATCTTCAATTATTCGATTAATTATCTTTGCCTGCCCATATGACTCTGGGAGATATGTTGTACTGAAATTCAAATTTGTCCCAAATCCCTTAAACAACTCCCTCAAAAAATTGGAAGTGAACTTGGGATCTCGATCCGACATTATTGCCCTAGGCACACCATGTAGCCTAGAAATTTCTCTCATGTAAATTTCTGGAATATCGGTTGCCTTGTGAGTTACTTTCACCAAAATGAAATGTGCAGCCTTTGTGAGTTTCTCCACCACTACCATGATGGAATCATGTTGCGTTGTTGTCCTAGGAAATTTGGTAATAAAATCTACAGTAACAACTTCCCATTTTCAACAATGATTATGTGGATCATATTTAAAATAGTGGTTGAAAATGGAGATAACAAAAGACTTGAGAAATTATTCTAGATAACCTCGTGGTTGCATTAGGGTTCATGGAAGATCGCCTCGGGTACGCATTTGCAGCCAGCGTCGGCCATGGCCGCCCCTGGGGGTGGGGATTCGGCCCCTCCCCCCCCCTGATTTCAGACATGGTCGCGTTCAGGAAGCTGGTCGCCAGCGGAGGTAAGCGTAAACTCTCTGTTCTGGTTCCAAAATTCATAAAAAAAGCTAGATGAAATCCCAGAAATCGCCCTACCAGAGACGCAATTGGTCAAGATAGCCCTAGCTCTCTCAGAGAGAGGGTTGGTAGTCCATTTTATGGGTCTCTGGCCCTCAGCAAAAACCACCGACGCTTGGGTCCAAAGGAACTGGAAGCCCCTTCTTAAGCAAGGAGTTACCTGCTACCCTTTGAGCAACGGCTTTTTTCTCTTCGAGTTTATAAACAAGGAAGACAAGGACCTCATTTTCAGAAATGGACCATACTTTATGGGAAC
>ML784939.1:900242-976686 GCA_009831015.1 Picea engelmannii
CTTTCAGTTTGGGACCAGGGCGGCTTGTGGCTCAAGTGGGACTTGGGGGTCTATCCGCAGCCTTTAGAAACTGAAGCTCGAACCCTCCTGGAAGATCTTCAAGGGTGCTCCCCCTCCTCGGCTAGGAAAAAGGACAAAAGAGGTTGGGGCTCTTCGTCTGGATGTTACTCAGCTGCAGCTGGTTATGCAGCCCTGCAGGCAATTCCTTGGGTTGCCCCTGACCCTTCAGTGTGGAAAAATCTTTGTCTCCTTCCTTCCCTTCCCAAAATAGATCTCTTCTGCTGGTCTCTTCTTCATAACATTATCCTTACTTGGGAAAATCTCTCCAAAAGAGGCTGGGAAGGGCCCTCTATATGCCCTCTCTGTGCTTGTAAGGCTAAAACTTTTGTCCACCTCTTTCTCCTCTGCCCCTTTGCTCTGGAACTTTGGAATCTCATTCTTGGCCAGTTTATTGTGCCCCTGCCTGCCTCCGTTACTTCCTTGTTTACCTCCTGGGTCGATTTGGCTCCCTTCTCTTTTTCCAATTTGAGCCTTCTAAAACACTGTTGGATGTGGGTGCCGAAAGTAGTCTGTTGGAAACTGTGGCTAGAACGCAACAACAAAATCTTCAGGGATATCGTAGGGACGTCGATCCAAACGGCTCTCAAAGTTAAAGCGATGTTGGGTGACATGGTAGCCTCAAAAACAAATGTCACCAACGAAGTAACCCCTAACAAAGATGAGTATGCCTGGTTCCACGAGCTTGAGCCCTCCCTCTTGAACAGAACCAAGCAAATTTCCAAACACTACTCCCACTGGGAAATTAGGCTGGAGGAACAAGAGTTCATAAAGTGGAGATATTCTTTGGAGAAACATATCCTGCAGGTGGATGGGGCCTCGAAAGGGAATCCTGGCCCCGCGGGAAGCGGAGAGGTTCTGCTCGACATCTCAGGGAAAATTGTGCTCAGCTTTGCCTGGGGGTTGGGTCAGAACACCAATAATACAGTTGAAATCTTAGCAATCTGGCAGGGGTTGGCTCAGGTTAGAAGGTTATCAATAGCAAAATTGGCTGTCATAGGTGATTCTAGAATTTTTATACAAGCTCTCAATCAAAGGAGGGCTCCCAAAAACATGGGGCTGGAACACTATTATAGGAAGGTTACAGATCAAATGAAATAATTTGAAGAGGTGAAGTTCTACCACGTCCTCAAGAATCTCAATCAGTTGGCAGACCACGAAGAGAACAGAGGAACCTCCCTGGGCAAGGGAGTCATCAACGTAAATGGAATAGAAAATCATGAACCAATCCCTTAGAGTCCGGGGAGAAGATCTCATCAGGTGCTCTCCAGTCAGAAATTGCAGACCTCTGAAAATTGCCAGTAAAAAATCCAAAGTGCAGGTGTGAAGGTATGAGGAAGATGAGAGAGGAAGTGTTGAAACAGTGTTGGATCATAGGCTGAAACAGCGTTGTAACAGATGCTGAAAAACAGTATTGTTACAGTTGTTGAAACACAGTGCTGTTACAGTTGCTGAAACAGTGTTGTAACAGAGTGTTGAAACAGATGCTGAAACTCAGTGCTGTAACAGATGCTGAAACACAGTACTGTTACAGTTGCTGAAACACAATGATGTAACAGTGTTGTAACAGTTGTTGAAACACAGGGCTGCAACAGTGGTTGAAACTCAGTGCTGAAACACGGTGTTGTTCAGATGCTGAAACACGGTGCTGCAACAGTGTTGTAACAGAGGTTGAAACACAGTGATGTAATAGTGATGTAACAAATGCTGAAACACAGTACTGTAATAGATGTTGAAACACAGTACTGGAACTTTTGCTGAAACAGTGTTGGAACATTTGCTGAAACACTAATGTAACAATAGATGATTCAGAGCGGAGACTTATGTTGAAACAGGGCTGAGGCATTTGCTGAAATAGTGACTGGAGTTTCGGCATTGAAAATTGAATGGAAATTATAGATCTTTTCGAAGGCGTACAGAATCTAGTGCAGTCCACAATCTTTAGCTATAGAGGTAGAATGGTGCAGAAAGATAGGCCCGAAGAAACTTGAGGCTAATTTGTAACCGAATATGTGGCTAGTCCACCCCATTAATACAATCCATAACCGTTTTTGTAAAAAAAAAACAACTTCCCATTTTCATTTAGGAATGGAAAATGGTTGCAACAATCCTGCTAGATGTTTATGCTCAACCTTTACCTTATGACATTCCATGCATTTGGCCAAATAATCATTGACATATTTCTTCATGCCAGGCCAAAAATATTTGCCTCTTACCGTTGTAATAGTTTTTTGATATCATGGATGTCCTGCATATGGCACATTATACATCTCCCTTAGAACCAAATTTCTCAAATCCTGAGAATTGGGAACATAAACTCTATTCTGAAATAATAGAATTACATCCACTTCCAGCTTGTAATCCTTATTTTTTTGTTGTATATCATTATGTTGTACGCTTTCTTTAACTTGCACATAATGTTGATCTGCAGTTACAACCTCTAAAATTCATCTTTTAAAACTGTCTGGTACATACTAATGGTTGTAGCATGCATTTTATGCACCCTTATGTTGAGTGCATCAACCACCTTGTTCTATTTTCCCCTTATGTTCTTGATATCAAAGTTATATTCACTAAGAAATTCTAGTCATCTAGTTTGTCTAGCATGTAGTGTTGGTTGTTCAAACATATATTTCAAAGCACTATGGTCTGTCCTTAATTAAAAAAATTGTCTCATGAGGTAATTCCTCCACATTCGTAAGGCATGTACTATGGTTTTCATCTCTAATTCATGTGTGGCATAATTTATTTCATGTTCCTTCAATTTTCTAGACTCATAATAGATTACATGTCCATTTTTCATAAGGACTCCACCTAGCCCTTCCTTGCATGCATATGTGCACACAACAAAATCCTTGTCCGAATATTCAACTTTTAAAATATATGCATTGCTTAAAGAATCCTTTAAGCAATGAAAATTTTCTTCAAACTTGGCACTACACTCAAACTTTACTCATTTATTTTTCAAAGATGTTATTGGGTGTTTAATTTTCTAGAATCCTGCAATGAATCTCCTATAATAACCAGCTAGACCCATAAATGGCCTAACCTCTAAAATATTCATTGGTGATGACCAACTCTTGATTCATTTAATATTTTTTGGATCCACTGCTATTCCCTCTTCTAAAACAAAGTGACCCAAATAATGGATATGCTTTTGATAATAAAAAAACATGCACTTACTCAGTTTTTCATACAATTGGTGCTCTCTCAACACTTGTAGCACCATCCTTAAATGTCACTCATGCTCTTGTTATGTCTTTGAATAGATAAGAATATCATCCAAGAAAACAATTACAAGATTATCCATGAAATCTTTGAACACCCCATTCATCAGACAAACAAATGTAGCCGGTGCATTTGTCAGAGCAAAAGGCAACACCACAAATTCATACTATCCATACCTAGTCCTAAAGGTCATTTTTCTAGTATCCTCTTCTTTGATTCTCACTTGATGATATCATGACCTCAAGTCAATCTTGGAGAATATCTTTTCTCCTTTCAGTTGATCAAAAATATCATCAATCCTTGGAAAAGGATACTTATTCTTGATTGTAACCTTGTTCAACTATCTGAAGTCAATACATAACCTCGGCGTTCCATCTTTCTTCTTGACAAAAATAACTGGGGCACCCCAAGGAGAAACACTTGGGAATATGTACACTTTCTTTAATAACTCTTATAATTGCATTTGAAACTCTTTTAGCTCTGGCGTCCTCATTTTGTAGGGATTCTTAGATACCGGGGAAGCTCAAGGTATTAAGTCAATTGAGAAATATATAACCCTCTTTGGTGGAAATCCTGGCAACTCCTCAAACACGTCTTCATACTCTTTCAAGATAGGATAATATTCGAGAGTTAGATCCTTATCCTTCATTGGCTCTTCCATATGGGTTTCATATATTTGGCACCCTTTTCTAAAACTTATTTTCAGATGCAATGTTGAAATCTCTCGAACATATAAGGGCCTTGGAATACCTTGCATTGTCCTTGAATTCCCTTCTTCATCAAGACATGTGAAAACCTTATTATAAAAATCTAAAACAACACGATGATTTTCTATCCAATCCATGCCAATCAAGCAGTCATAAGACCCAACCAGTGTGATGTTTGAATATGCCTTAGTGTTAGTTCCATTCACGTTTATAGGGAATTCTTTAACAAGTTCATTAATTATTATTTTGGTTCCAGTACTAAGCTGAACTAACCAAGACTTTTCATGCTTTCATTTCTTCAATTTAAATATTTCAATTAGCTTTCGATCTATATAGTTATGGCTATGGGCTTATTATCAATCTTACCTTCCACTTCAATCATGTGGGATTGATAGTCTGCTTGTCTATTTTCCAAGGTTGCATAGATCCTTGGCATGCTTTTTCCCACATCCTCTATTGTCTCTTCCTTGACGCTATGCAAGTTTTTCATCTTATCTCCTCGGTGAGGAAATTTTTTATACATGTGATCTCCTTCACATCCCCAACACTTTATGGGTTGCTTCCTTGGCCTCCTTCCCAAGGAAACTATCATTTTATGATCACTTTGAGATGGTTTCCCTTGTTGATATGATTGAGATCTATTCCTCATGAAAGATGGTTTGGATCATTTCTTCCTTTGATCCATCTTTCCTTTCTTCTTTTCATTCCAGGCCCTTTAAAAATTTGGTTTTCCTCTATTCTTCTCGTACAAATACTTGGCCTTTCTTATGGCTTCTTCTAAACTCTTGGGCTCATCAAACTGAATTTTATCCTTGTAAAAGGATGGCAGTCCATTCACAAACCTATGAATTTTGAGCTTCTCATCTCTAATGAAGCTCACATACCTCAGAAGTTTCAAGAAATTTATCTCATATTCATCCATGGTCATGTTCCCAAGTTTGAGTTCAAAGAAATATTACATATTCTTGTCATAATATTGTTCTAACAAGTATTGTCGTAGAAATAATTTCTTGAACTACTTCCAAGAAATTCTCTTCTCATCAAGGTGTTAAACCTGCTTCAATAGATCCCACCATATATATTCCTTCCCTTAAAGGTGGTAGGCTATAATTTTGGCTTATGCATTTGATGAGTATTTATGAAATTGGAAATATTTCCTCATTCCCAACAACCATGCTGCATCTTCACCTTTCTTGTTTTCTCCATCAAATGATGGTGGTTTGATTTTCCTCAATTCCCCTTGCAAGCTATCTTACCCATGTCCCCTTATTTGATGTATAACATGAGATATACTTGGGCTACTTGTTGACCTTGAACATGCATATGTTTTTCTATTCAAGTGCCATGGGGAATGATTATGTTGATGCATGCTAATACTCCTTGCTCATCTAGATCCTCCATGACCATCCCTCCTATCATGAGATCTAGACACTTCCACTTGCTTGGAAATAGATTATTGCCTTCTTCCTGAACTTTGTTGACTTTCTTTTGCAACATGTTCAAGGTTTGAATTATATCTTATTGAGCCTTCATGATCCTCTCATTATAAACCCTATAGCTCTGCACTTATTTTTGTAGGCTTCTCATAGCTACAGGCTCCTTCCTGTCTCTTATTCCATTAGACTCTATTTAATCATTACCCATGTTGAAATGCAGACCTAGGATGTAATACCCTTGATCATCCTCTATATCTTTAGTTCTCATTTAGGAACTAAATTATGCTTTTTTGTATCTCTAATTCTGCAAGAATGTGCATGCAATAATTGTTGTTAGAATTAAGCATATTACAAAATATTTATTAATTAGATTACACGGCATTGTTGATTTTAAGTTATGAAGAGTATTAATGCATTATTATGTAATCATATTCCTTATATTCATTCCTCTCTAAAATGGCTTTCCAACGACTGTACTCATGCCTCATTCTGAATTACGAGTGGAAAGTTACAACATCCACATGTTGCAATTTAAACTCATTTATTGTTACAACAATCTATTGTTTTCACTTTATGAGAAAAATTAATGCCCAATTCAAAATTATGAGTGTAGACATGTCTTCTACTCCTTAATACCTTTCCAACGACTATTCGTTTGCTCAAATTCGAGCTCTGAGATGAAAGTAATGCCCCGGAGAAGTTTCGATTGTTTTATCTAATTTATCCCTAAATGCTACAAGTGTCATCTTTCACTCTCAACACATTTTTCAGGTTCCCGAAACCTAATTCTGATTCCACTGCTATATTCTATGGGTCATAATCTTCCATCGACTGCTCTTGTACCCCAAACGGACTCTTGAGCATGGAGTTATGCCTTCCGAAAGTAAATTTGGTGCCAAAATTTTACCTTCACTGTTTTGGCTGTAACTTTCTCATATGAGCTTCGTTTTGTGAATCGTTTAGCTCATTGAATAAATCTCTTTATTTTCGCGAATTGTCTATCTCAATGGATAGATTCAAAATTTAACACTCTATTACCATGGGTTTTGATTGTCTAAAAACATCGTTTAGGGCCTCAAAAATGCCCCGCAAGATAATGACCTTCAAAAACAACAAAAAATTGCATAAAATTGACTATTTTACTATGTTAAAAACCCTTTAAATATTGCCCGTTGATTTTAAATCAAGAGAAACAAAAACTATTGATATAACTCTATCGTCCATCGATGATTGACATACTCCCTTGGGTGGACACAACGTTTTCCCAAAACCATCGACCCGACCATTGATCATCGGCCCAAACCCCTAACGACCTATTTGTGCACTATTTTAAATCGGCCAATTCGACCATCGACCGCTGGCGAATGAAAAATACTCACTAATTCGGTTAACGTCCGACCATCGACCCATCGATGATCCCCGATGACTGTCGAAAACACTTCCCCAAATCGGTCGACCTGACCATTAGCCATCGACCACTTTCGTTGGCTGACATGGCATGACACGTGGATGATGGCATGGAATGACATGTCATCTTGAGGTGTCAAATTAGGTTATGTGGCACAACACGTGGATTATGACATCATCATCCGCTTTCCTTCATTGTTCATTTATTGATTCTCTTAGAAGACCCGAAGTCCTCGCTGAGTTGGTCGATGCCCAACTATCGGCTCGTCAGCCATCGACGACTTTTGTCACTTGTTTAAAAACACTTCTCCAAATAGACCAATGCTTGAACACCAACCTATCAGCTATAGACAGTTGAAAATACTTTGTAGGATTCGGTTGACGTTGACCGTCAGCCATTGACAATTTTTGTTGGAAAATCTCGACACTTAGAAATTTTAGCCAAAATCTTCCAATCCCTGACCATAGGAAATCAACGATCAAATATTCCTTCTGGTTGAACCCACTCTTCTCCCAACTCATTGATTCGACCATCGACCATCAATGAGTTCTACCAGCAATCTTAAAACTCCCCGCACATCTCGTCGATTTGACCATTGATGAATTCAGTTGGAGAATTTCAACACTTAGTAAATTTCGAGCATAATCCAGGTGGATATGGACTGTCAATAACCTTTAACTTTTAACCTTCGAAGTGAATCTGAGTTGTTGATCTGGAAACCTTGCCAAACTTCGAAATCCTTAGAAATTTTTAAATTTATTAAAATGAATTTGAGTCGTTGATCACAAGATCAAAAGAAATCTCAGTCGTCGATTATTTAAACTCTCCTAACTCCGTCGACCTATACTAACATGAAATTTGACCTTGCATGCTGAATTTAACTATGCGATCTGGCCATTCGACATCATTAAAATGTCTCAAAAAATTCTAGGAAACTAATCTCGATTTCTCCCACGAAATTGAGAATTTTCACTATGGTTTTCCATCGTTTTCCCTAATTCGCTCAAACCAAAGTCTATAACAGCGGATTTATCCAAATTTGCAATGATTATTGGCCCATACAGGTCCATTTTTAAAATAGTAGCTCTGATACCACTTTGTAACATACCTAACCCCCAACTGGGTCACGTCACTACTAAAATAACCCATTAAAAAAATTATGTTACTAAATCTATATGCAGAAATAATACTCGGCATGACATTCATTCACATGTAACTGTCTATGCTTCCCAAAAACATAAATATAATCACTTAACTATGCATAGAACAACTAAATAACATACAACAACATTCAACCACATAAATATGCTCACAACAAGCAATAATATCCAAATATAACTCAAAGTAAATTGCACAACCATTGTATCATCATTATACACGAGTAAACAAAACAAATAGAACACTTATCTTATAAAATGTGCAACTCGTTGCAGAGGACGGATGCTCCTCCCAACTATATTCTTCTTGTTCCAATTCTCAACAGTAAGACACCCCCGAGCTGGGGCTATGAATCCACAAGATACAGAGGTCCCTAAGGTTGGCTAATGTCCCTGTTAACACATAAGGTTGTATGGGTCAACAAGTATTCTTTTTTTTTTTTTTAGAGTCATAGGGTTCATGGAACATAGGTTTTGAAGTTATTAGGTTGGGTTCATATGGTTACAGTCGGTTCCAAAAGGATTATGGATATGTTTAGCTTAAGCCTAAAGTTTGATTCATACGGTGATTGTCATGTCAAGATCTAAACCCTTACAAGTCACACTCTTGTTTTTCTTTAGCATGATTCTGACATGTCACACTTCCAGCCTGTACCTAAGATTCCTTTTGTCATTATCCATCCGCACAAGGGTCAAATAAAGTTAAGTTTGTGTGCTACCAACTCACTAGGATATTTTGCAGCGTACTCCAAGTAAATTTTTCTTTCATCTCTAATCATTGCTTTAAAGGATCTTTTCAAAAAATATTTTATGGTTATCAGGGCCTATTTTTTAACCATTTTCAGGGATTATGTCACCAAAATTTCTAACAACTTCCTTGAAGTGCATGATCCATTTTGAAATTGGCACTGCAAACTCACAAAAAGAAGCGTTGTGAACTGGTACAGGAGTTGTGAACTGGAGGAAAGAGAGGGTTGTAGCTTGGATAGGTTGTAGGAACTCACGTCCAAACTTATCAACATCCATAGCATCCTCAGAGCTACCGTGTACTCTATGAATATTTTCATACCATTTTGAAAGGATGAGGAGGGGATTTTGTAAAATTCTTGAAATTGGCACTGCGAACCGGCAGACAGGGGCGCTGCGAACTCATTTCTTGTCGCAGATGATTCTAAATATTTGACCATAAAACCAAAACGGTGATGTGGTTTTTTCTAAAAATATTTGTGGAGGAGCATGATAATGGCATTGACTTGCTGGCCAAATTTCATCCTCACCCAATTTGGCATTCGATGGATATAATTAAAACACCAGTGCGCAACAAATTGGTTTTTCAAACTCTGTTTTGAATAGTTTTTGGATATTCGCCTTATTTGGAGGTTGCCACCTGTCAAGGAAGGTTTGAATGGTCTCCTAGGAGTTAATTGGATATGAGGGACATGTGTTCAATCTCCAAATCAATCATAATGACCTGTTTCAAAAGGCATTTATCATTATAGACAAAATCCCAAAAAAATAGGAATGTGTTAGGATATTGTTGGAATCTTTTGTAACAAGACTCCTAAATGGAGGAGGATCCTATGTAACTCCTTGGTTTCGACCTCCTAAGGGTAGATAGAGATTATTCACTATAAATGAAAGTTTTTTTTTATGAGAAAAGGGTTGGACTCGTTATCCAAGAGAGAAGAGAGCTAGAGGAGCAGTTGATTTGCTCATTTGTAAGCCTGAGGGCATGTGTTGTAGGCATTTCTGCCATTAGAGATTCATGAAAGTTGTGATACCATACTATTTTTCTCTTGTTTCCATTCTTTCTTATCATCTTGCTTGAGTAATATTTACATATTTTGAAGATCAAAAGTTGCCTTTGGTTAATGGATTCATGAGCTGCAAAGGATTTTTGGTAATTGCCTGTTAATCATAGATTATTGTTCAAGCACTCTTTAATCTATCTTACTGAAAGGAACTATGTTATGTGGATATTCTTCTTTTTGTTTACCTTTTATTCTTCTACCCATATTTGCATAATCCTTTTGTCTGGTATGCAACCTGATTGCCTTTGATCTGCAGAGTGTTATGACTCCATGCCCTATACAATGTATTTGCAAGAAGTCTGATGCCCTCCCTTTTACTCTTCTCTTGTTGATCCACCAAGTATAACCTATTTTAATCATTTAAATCAAATGGGTACTGGGATTATCCTCTATGTAGTCTGAGGGTGGCTTCTAGTGCTAACATTCTTGGCGTCATTTTTGGGGAGTGAAGTGTGAAGCAATCTTCCCTCGGAGAACGACATAGATCCATCTCTTGATGGTAGACAAGAGAGGGAAACAAAATTGACCGTAATCATATACCTGGAGACTCCACAATAAAAGACTCCAATGGAGGAAAGATACTGCTGACAGAAAGATGAAAATATGGAAGGGAAAAACCACGTATCAACTCATTAGTCTTCTCTATGAACTTTTGTTCTTCATCAGTTCATTCGTGTCTTTCACTTTACATATAAAAAGGATTATCCTTTGTTTTGTTTACTCTGATGATCATCAACATTCATTTGTATATCCCTCTTTGGAAGAAGAAGGTATCCATTCTTCCTTTTTTGTAGATGTCGATCATGTCTCCTCATCTCAGACTATTGAGAAAGATGAAGTTCATATCTCAATCCCTTCTGAAATTGAGTAGCCTTATAGACATGAAAATCATGAGGTTGATTTACCTTCTAAAGTCTTTGTTATACCTTCCAATCAACTTGTTAAACCTTGTTTTCACCCCACTATTGTTCAAACTAGAATCAAAGAGAAAATGTTTAAACATTTAAGGCTTACATCTCATCTTCATCCTTATCCTCTTAACTTCTTTGATTATCTTCCTCATTTTTCTAGAGAAGATCATATCACCGCCGAGAAGCATTTGGGAGATTTTGAGAACTTTGTCGATCAATTTAAGATAGTACATGAAGATGTTACCATGAGGTTATTTTCCAAATCCTTGTTTGGGAATGTTGCTTTGTGGTTTAAGGGTTTGGGAGCTAATTCCATTAGTTTTTTGACTGAGTTGTATTATGCATTTTCAAAGTATTTGGGTGAGAATAAGTCCTTTGATCAATACCTGGTTGATTTTCATGTTTTGAGGAGAAAAGAAGATGAAGCTCTCTGGCTATCTTCAATAGGAGGTTTTATAGATTTTATCATAGCATGCAATTGGAGATCCGGCCTTCTAATACTGCAGCTATGGTTTACTACATAGAAGCTCAACATCCAGATCTTGTCCTTCTCATGAGAGAAAGGAAATCTTCATCATTAAGACGATCATTTGAGGATGTTGAAGAAGTTGAGGAGAACATTCGAGCTTGTAAGAGGATTAGAGATCAGGCTTACCTTGAAGATCTGCATGCACATAAACAACAAGGAGAGTGTAAGTATGATTTGCATTTGGGACAACATTTGTTAGTTTTTTCAGATTTTGTTATGAATCGGGATATAGATCATACGAGTGTTCATTTTTCAAATCAATTTGAGCATGCAATAAAGGATGATTGTGTAGATAACTACATATTTTTGGTTGATCATAGTAAAAAAAAATATTTCCTATTATACAATTATCATGTGATCATTATTCTGAAGAGGAAACTGCCACTCTTGATGATCAAGAGTTGCTCTCGAAAGAATAAGAAGGTCATCTATTTTCCAACAAAGGGGAATATATGCATTGGCAGTCATCTTTTATGAATCAACATTATTGTGATCTTGGTTTTGAGGATCCAATAGCAGCTTTATTGGAGTCATATCTTTCAGATTCTCTGAAGATTTCATATTTCATCATTTCACTGACACTTGTGGGTGAGTATGATTCTTTGAAGGAGTTTATATCATTGTTGTTATATTTCTGTTATTACCTATTAATCAGTGGCATAGATGGGATTATTTCAATCATGAAGTTCCTTGAATGGTTGTCATGGAAATTTGCATTTACTTGAGCAAATTAGAGATCTGGTTAGAGTAGGGTAGTGTAGGTAATAAGATCGCTTCCCAAGCATTTCCTTTTCTTAATTGCACAGTATGATCATATTTGCAGTATGAAGTGGGTTTGCAGTAGCTTTACGTGTTTTCTTGAATAAGTGGTAGATTTTGGCAGTGTCACTGAGGTTGGTTGCACAGATGTCTCCATAGCCCAATGGATAAGGCACTGGAACTGCATGTTCTTGGCAGCTCATAGGGAGCATGCCATCCCGTGTGGAGACAGATGTTAACACATAAGGTTGTACAAGTCAACAAGTCTTCTTTGTTTTGATTTTTTATTTCATAGGGTTCATCGAACACAGATTTTGAAGTTATTAGGTTGTGTTCATATGGTTACAGTCGGTTCCAAAAGGAATAGGGCTATGTTTATCCTAAGCCTAAAATTTGAGTCATGTGATGATTGTCATGTCAAGATCTAAACCCTTACAAGTCACACTCTTGTTTTTCTTCATCATGATTCTGACCTGCCACACCTCTAGCCTGTACCTGAGATTCCTTTTGTCACTATCCATCTTCACAAGGCTCAACTCAAGTTAATTTTGTGTGCTTCCAACTCACTGGGAGAGTTTGCAGCGTACTCCAAGTACATTTTGCTTTCATCTCTAATCATTGCTTTAAAGGATCTTTTCAAAAACGATTTTATGGTTATCAGGGCCTACTTTTAAACCATTTTCAGGGATTATGTCACCAAATTTTCTAACAACTTCCTTGAAGTGCATGATCCATTTTGAAATTGGAATTGCGAACTCACAAACAAAAGCGTTGTGAATTGGTACAGGCGTTGCAAACTGGAGGAAAGAGAGGGTTATAGCTTGGATAGGTTGCAGGCACTCACGTTCGGACTTATCAACATCCATAGAAACCTTAGAGATACCATGTACTCCATGAAGTTTTTCATACCATTTTGAAAGGTTGAGGAGGGGGTTTGGTAAAATTCTTGAAATTGGCATTGTGAACCGACAAACAAGGGCACTGTGAACTCATTTCCTGGAGCAATTTCTTATAAATATTTTATCATAAATCCAAAATGGTGATGTGGGTTTTTCTATAAAAAATTGTGGAGGATAATGATAATTGCATTGACTTTCTGACCAAATTTCAGCCTGACCCAATATTTCATTCGAGAGATATAATTAAAACACCAATGCGCTCCAAACTCTCTGGTTTGCATAGTTGTTGGATATTCGCCTTGTTTGGAGGTTTCCACCTGTCAAGGAAGGTTAGAATGGTATCCTAGGAGTTATTTGGACATGAGGGACATGTGTTCCATCTCCAGATCAATCAGAATGACCTGTTTCAAAAGGAATTTATCATTATAGACAAAATCCCAAAAAAATAGGAATTTGTTAGGCTTTATTGGAATCTTTTGTAACAAGACTCCTAAATGGAGGAGAAACCTATGTAACTCCTTGGTTTATACCTCCTTAGGGTAGATAGAGATTATTCACCATAAATGAAAGGGTTTTTTTATGAGAAAAGGGTTGGATTCATGATCCAAGAGAGGAGAGAGCTAGAGGAGCAATTGATTTGCTCATTTGTAAGCCCGAGGGCATGTGTTGTAGGCATTTATGCCATTAGAGATTCATGAAATTTGTGATACCAGATTGTTTTTCTCTTGTTTCCATTCTTTCTTATCATCTTTATTGAGTAATATTTACATATTTTGAAGATCAAAAGCTTCCTTTGGTTAATGGACTCATGAGCTGCAAAGGATTTGTGGTAATTTCATGTTAATCATATATTATTGTTCAAGCACTCTTTAATCTATCTTACAAAAAGGATCTATGTTATGTGGGTATTCTTCTTCTTGTTTACCTTCTATTCTTCTACCCATCTTTGCATAAGCCTTTTGTCTGGTAGGAAGCCTGATTTCTTGTGATCTACAGAATGTTATGATTCCATGCCCAATAGAATGTATTTGCAAGAATTTTGATGCCATCCCTTTTAATCTTCTCTTGTTGATCCACCAAGTATAACCTATTTTAATCATTTAAATCAAATGGGTATTGGGATTATCCTCTATACAGTCTGAGGGTGACTTCTAGTGCTAACATTCCCCCTTTCAACAGTTAAACTCTCAGTTAATTCCAGTCCACCAACAAACTTCCCCTCAACCTACACAATCCAATGGATGGAATCCACCTTCATTGATCACAATCCCCCAAACCTTTCCACTCCCCTCTGGGACTTCCATCATAGGTTGGACAAGAATTCTACTTGCTCGGACTTCAAGAATTCTACAATTGCAACACAAATTCACCCAACAACCAAAACACATGCTCCTTGGACGAATTTTGAACAACTCACCTCTCCTAGGCACGTTGTCTCTTTCTCCACGAAATTACATCTCCAAACAATATCCAAACATGTTCACAACAACTTCCTACAAGCTCCCACACTCAGAACTCCATTGTTGGCCAGAAAAATCCATGTAAAAACATGTCTCTGTGCCTAAACATGAATGTGTAAAGTGGGTCTCCTTCCCATACAAAATTCCTCTTTTTCCCTTGCTTGTTTGACTTGCATTGTTCACCAAGATTATTGTAATCATCCCCCATTCTCTCAATAAATATGGGAAGTGAATCTCACACCAACCCTCTTAGATGAATTCAATGATTGGGCTCTAGAACACTCAACAACTAATGGAAATTTCATGGCAAGGATAATTTTGAGAAAAATAGAAAATGGGTTTTGGTTTAATAGATACGGGAAACTCTCCCCCCCTTAGACTCCTACCCTCTCTTGTGGATACATAGCCCCCAATATTCATTCATGTCCATATGCAGCTGGCGATACATTTCATTCATTGTATTTCAATTTATATCGTTTACATATTGGATTTCATCCATACATCACAATTACAATATACATCGCTTGACTCTCGGCCACATACTAAATTTACAATACACATCGCTAGTTTGGGGTTTGAAAACGGGGATGTTACATCATTTGGAAGGAATGACATCCTTCAATGTATAAGTTAATTTGTATATCCCTTTATTTGAAGGAAAGATAGATGAATAATCTTTGGAGAGATGGTTAGATATGCTCGAGGGTTATATCTATTTTCACAACTTTTCCAATAATGAGAAGATTATCTTTACACTCCTAAAGTCCCTTCCCATTTTAAAACATTGGTGGGATACCTATTATCTACAAAGTGTTGGAGGATGCTTTTGACATTTATACAACATAACCCACTTAAGGGATTTCGTCCATGCCCTGGAGGAGTATTACTCT
Source organism: Picea engelmannii (assembly GCA_009831015.1). Taxonomy (NCBI): domain Eukaryota; kingdom Viridiplantae; phylum Streptophyta; class Pinopsida; order Pinales; family Pinaceae; genus Picea; species Picea engelmannii. Next base: position 915,495 of record ML784939.1, read on the forward strand.
TTTTGAAACTATGATGACCTGTAGATGAGATGGGAAATCTTGTGCTAAGGTAAAGGCCAAACTTTGTTGAAGTGCACCAACACCTTCCATACCTTGTGCACAAATTTTGAATATAAAGGACTTCAAGTAGAACTTGTTTCTCAATGACCAGGGTGACCTACACAAATACATCAAACAAAATTGGAGTTTTTGGACATCCAATAACTAGGATCCACTTTCGTTACATTGTTAAGATTGAGAATTTTTTTTGGCATGAGGGTAAGAAAGAGCTTGGGGTTGAAAATAATAAACAACAAAATAAAGGTAAAGGTAACCCTAACTCTAAAAACAATGGATAAAACAAACATAAACAACCTCAAGACGACTAGTCAAATATGCATGCAAAGAAGGTGAATGGGAAGTCGAAGGACTCAAAAAAGTGGTACAACACCCATAAAATCCCTTGGTACAAGAATGGAAAATTCCATGCTAGAGAGTCATTATTGGCCAAGTTGAAAGCCTTGGACTTTGATTTAACCTTGATGCTCCTAAAGTTTGTGCATGAGGGAAAACAAAACATTGACACCAAAACCTAGTGTTATTATTTCCACCACAAAGGTTCAGGCATAAGATCAAAAGGAGCATAAGGGTAATGAGTCCATTTTCCACTCACATATGTGAGTGAGGGGGACACTGTTAATTTCATTGTTGGCAACGACAACCAACATACCATCACCTTAGTATAGTTCATCAAGAATATGAAGCTACCAATGACACCAAAACCCTAGCCATGCACCATTGATTTCCTGAGCTAGGAGTGAGACATATGTGTCAGTCATTAATGTTGTATGCAATGTGATGTCAATCCTTTCAAAGATGAAGTATTGTGTGGGGTTTCCTGGTTCAAATATTTTAATGTTCTTTTAGGAGAACTATTTATGTGGAAGTGTCACATTGTTTACCAATCTAGGCCCTAAAAGCATCATTGTCACCATGCGAGATTAACTATATAGGATATGAGAGGTAGCCTAGAATATTGCAGAGAACTGTATGAAGATAATCTCTTTGATTGTTATATGTTTCCTCTTAATGTTCTAGTCGGAAGGAGCAAATAAAATAACCACTACAACTGAGACCTCTACAAGGGGTTCTTCTATGCAGTAGAGACATGTCAACAAATTGGTGGAAGAGTACAAAGATATATTCACCTCACCTACAATAATATCTCTGCACTATCAAGTAACGAATGCAATTTATTTGACATTAGGTGCTTCCCTACTTAGAGGCTCTGTATATTGATGATTTCTTAGGGAGAACTAGGATACCAAACACTATATTCAAGAGCTAATACAAAAGGGTGACATTTGACCGAGCTCCTCATCTTATGGGCACCAAATTATGTTAGATAAGAAGAAGGATATGACATGGTGACTTTATATTGACTACAAATATTTAAACAAAATATTATTCAAGAATTGGTATTCAAATCCTTGTATTAGTGATCTCCTTGATCAACTCAAAGTATCCAAGTTTTTTAGTAAGATTGGTCTTAAATCAAGCTATCGATGGGTTCCAATCAATCCAACTAATGCATGAAATACAATCTTTAAATCTAAGGAACTTATCTTCAAGTGGTTGATCATGTCCTTTGACTTGACTAATGTAGTAACACCATTCATGAGTATGATAGATGATATTCTATGTCCACTCACCAATTCATTTGTGTTCATATACCTAGATGCCATCCTCATCTTCAATGAAACCTAGCAAGATCATATGAATCATATTCAATAAGAATTGAGAACCTTCTGGCAACACATGTTATATTCCATGTTATCCCCATTTTGTGGGATAACTAAGGAGATTATGTCTTGAGGCCCTTAGGTTGCATATATGGAGTGTCAAGAGACTACATGACCAGCAGTATCCACTTGCGCAGATGGAGACCCTTCTCACCACCACGGAGGTCACGATTTTCAGATGGAATCCACCACACCAGCTGGCTTCCGAGAGGCATTGGGCCTTGCTCCATGAGGTACATGCCAGGTATTATGTTGAGTATCATTTCAATATTTGAGGCATTTGAGTATGCGGTATCTTAGATTGTTTTAGATTGCATGACATATGATTGGACATTATTCCTTTTGCCTTGTTTAACCTTGGTGGTTGGCATTTTTCCCTAGTAAGTGGTCTTCCTCAGGAATGGGTTTTCTACTAGGAACTCCTTTGAAGATCCATAGTACCGTTCCCAACCATAATTACCACTTTCCATCACTTAAACCCCCCATTTCCTTATCTCTTGGGATTTTACGGTGTATTGACCCAAGAAGGGGTTGTCCCTCATTCTATGGGAAGAAGGGGTTGAGGGACCAAAGGGATTGTTGTTGGTTAAAAATATAAACACCTATATATAAACCTTTTAGATGCTTTGCCCAAGGATCCCCCGAGAAAGCAATGAAATGCTTCTTTGTAAGAAAAATGGGACCCACAAGAATAAATGATAGAATGTTTAGGGGGTTGGTTGGAGGATAGGAAGTCTCATCATGAGCCGACCTATCATGATCATGGGTATCTAGCGGTATGACATTACCATCATCTGGCCACCAAACCATGGTAGTGGCTCTTCATTGCACAACTGAGAGAAAGGGGGTCACATCATAAGCCAACCTTCTCATTTCCGAAAGGTATTTGTGAGTGGCATTGTCATTATCTCATAACCACGCTAGGATAGTGGCTTTCAACTCATCCTTAAAACATGAAAGAAACAAAGAATGGAAAAATAATGGGCTTGGAAAAATTGCATTGCAAACGAAGGTGCCACACACCCTCTACAAAGGCACCCATGAATGAGACACTACAACCCCGTGTATGTCATGAACCTCATGCCCATTGAGTCTAGATCCTTAACCACTTCATCCACTTCACATGGCTTAGAGAGGGATCACTTGGGAAACACTCCTTGACCTAGGGAAAGATCTACCCAATAGGACACCTCGTCAACCCTCCCATATCCAAGCTTGGAAAGTCACATAATGTCTTTGAGCACTTACTTGTTTGACCAGTTAATATTTGATGAACATACTTAGGTGGATCATTTATTGATTTGATTTACTCATCATGATATTATGACTTAATATCCTTGGAGGGCGTGCTTATTTGTCTTTGCAGGACCTAGTTGGTGGACAATTTTGGAGGAACAAGCCTAGCTTGGGCTTCCATGGGGATTGAATCCCACAGGTTGGATGCCAAGGGCCCGCATGCTGGGTGACAGAGACATACCTTCGGATGCCTAGAATACTTGACCTAGCCCTCACATGCCAAACGTTTTGCCTAAGAGAGGCAAAACATCATCTTTGGAGGCATGACATCACCTAGAAGGGCTAGGATTTGGTGGTGAGGTTATTACTCATTGACACGTGGATGTTTTGAGGAGAAGAAGGACTTGACCATGAGGAGATGGCCTATATGATTGACATGTGGCCTTTGGAGGCCTAACGATGCATACTCAACTCCAACGACTTTCTCCTAGTGTCAAAATGTCCCCTAAAGGGGTGACATCACCTTAAGTTAGGGTTTTCTTTTGTGTAAAAGTAAATTCTAAGTGAATTGTTTAATATTATTTGGTTGCAAGGGGTAAGATAAGGGTTGTGGACCCCTTGTCTTATGTTTTACCCTTGCTAATGTGGACAAACTATGTTCGTGACATTTTGTATAAATAGATATCATAAGATCTCATTTTAAATCATAACTCTCCCATTGTGAGAAGTATTGGACTGAAATTTTTGCTATATTTGGTTATTTTCTCTCTTGCTCTCTTGTGTATGGCTATATTCTTGGTTATTGGTTGGTGGAAGTGATGTGCTAGCCTTGGAAGGCTCTTCTTTTTCTATTGTGGTGGTTTTTCTTAGCATTTTTCCTTGAATTGGTAAGGAATTTTACTTTGTATTATCATTTGTGTTTAAGTCAAGGTTATTTTGCTAGAGCTAGGCGGGAAGTATAAGGGCATACACCCCCACCTTAGCCTCCATCATTTTATGCTTAAGTATTGTTGATTTAACAAGGGTTTAATAAGAGAAGTATAAATGCATACACCCTCTTAGTCTAAACCCTAGCTAGGGATACTTGCCTTGGGGAGTAAGAGGATTTACACCCCCAAGGAGGTAGTACCTCTAGCTCATTCTTTTCTTGACTCCATTAACCCAATAATTAAAGGTACTAGTCATTACTTGTTACATTGGCGAAATAAATTGTTGCCTTGGTAAATGTGAAAGTTTCAAGTTTTGAAGTTATCTCTTTTGGAAGTTGTTCTTTGAGCCTTTGGCTCTCTTGCCTCATTGAGGCGTCCCCTTTCAACCATTAAATTTTTTTGTTGTTACAAATAACTTCTACAGCCATAAGGCTGCAAAAAACCTAACCCTTTAACCCCTAATAACCCCTAAACTAACCCTAGGACTAACCCCTAAATTTTCCCTAACTCTCTACTAACCTAGGTGCACCTTTTGGGATAGCTAGGACTAACTTTTAGTGGGTAAATTTTCTGAGATCTAACCAAGTTTGCTACAGCCATTAGGGTTGTTAGTTTTCTACAGAATTGGTCACCTGACAACTGCTAATCAAGTGTCAAGCTGCATGCTAAGTCATAATCTTTAGCTAGTCTAACTCTTGTCCTTGCAAGTTGTTTTACCTAAGCTTTTAAAGCACTATTTGATTGATATTTATTGTTGATATATTGATTAGTTTACTATTGTAATTAGGGACAACAAGCTTAAAGTTCTTGTCCAACTGACATATTACAAGTATCATTGGTTTTCATTGTGTCTCGGGTAGGTACTTTACTCTTGGCAGGTCACTGAACTCATTTGGCAAACTTTAACCTTTCCCAAGACCCTTTTCCAAGCTCCTTCTACCATTTAGAATTGGCCCTTAGGGACATCCATCCATACTTATCATTTTCCACCTCAATCCCCTCTAGAGTCATCGGGATTCCCCCCTTGAGGTGACTACCTCACCTCTAACGGGAAGACCTGCCTAAGATGACAGTGGGTAGGTGCTCTCTAAGTTGTTTCCAATTGGTGGTTGGGTCGGGCTTTGCCCAACCTACAACTTGTGTGATAGCATGCCATATATAGAAGTCCTCATTCAATATGCAAAGAATTAAATACCTACGATACATTGTGGGTGAGAATGGTGTGCGTGTGGACCTAGCCAAGATCCAAGTTACCCTAAAGACACTAATAGATCTCCACAATTTCGTGGGCCTCACCAAATTTTACCACAGATTTGTGTTGGGGTTCTTTGTTATTGCTTATCTCCTTACATAGGTATACAATGATGGAGCCAAGGACAAGTTCATTTGGGTGGAGGCACACCAGAAAGCATTCAAGCATATGAAGTGTCACCTCTCTTTGAGATCAATCATCAATCTGCAAAATCTACAACAGGTATTCAAAATCAAGATAGACACCTTAGATTATGACGTCAATGTAGTCCTCACTCAGCATGGCCATCTAGTGGCCTATCACAACGAGACACCCACTTGGCACATGGTTCATGGATAAACCACCTATGACAAGGAGCTTTACTACATTGTCCATGCATGTCGACACTAAATATATTGTATTATGGGAAAAGAAGCAAGCATCCACATCTACCACATGCTTCTACAATTTATGCATACTTACGAAAAAATTTAGAATGATTGTCATCATGAGTGGTCCGTGTACCTTTGACAATTCCCCTTGAACATCAAGTATAAAAAGAGTAATGCCAATTGACTCGTTGAATACCTCAATTGACCACCAATTGTGACACTAACCATAGTCCTCAATTTCTATGGACAAGAGATATTAGAGTGGCCTCAACTATATGACAATGGTCTTGATTGAGCTACTACATGTTATATATTGGTCATAAGTAAACACGTTTCAATTTTTTCACATCTAGGATGGACTTTTGTTAGTGGCAGTGAACTTTGGTGTGGAGAAGACAATGCCATTGTTGCAGAAGTACTTCTACCAACCAAAGTTCTGATAATGCATTAGCAAATTTTTCAAATCGTGCATTCATTGTGTATGATTGTATGCCCATGGGTTGTCACCTCTTGACTTTGAGTAATATACTAGAGGCATTGGTTCTAAATTACTTTATCGGATGGATTATACATTAGTAAACATGAGCATGGTTTTGTTACTCCTATTGAACACAAGATGAGACTAGAGATCGTAGGCCTTGGATATTTTGAGACTTCATCACAAGATGTAAGCCACCTTGATCTTTCTACCATTATTTTGCAGGAACTAGACCTTGTACAATATGTTGATACAACTACTAAAGATATGCTAGAGCCTAAATGTTTCTCTTTTGTTGATTCTCATACTATTGATCACATGAACTATATCCTACTCTTTTTGTTTAGTAGGAACCAAATCCCATCCCTTCTAATTTGTTGGCACTAGATTCTTCACCTTCCACATCTCAACCAATCTATCTCTTCATCTAGGGATCAATGTTCTAATTATAATGCTCATCAGTATGGCATTTTTTCTTTGTATAGATCAAAATAAAAAAGGAGTAAACACAAAAATATTATAGTGGTAGCTAGTACTAGGACTTATTGTGGTTGGGCTAATGATTGGTCATGAAGGAATTTGATATTTTGTTCAAGGAATTGATATTAACTTGCATTGTTGATTGTACAAACATACAATCCACGTCACTCTCTTTGTTTGGTCAACCCTAATAATAGTCTTTTCACTTGATAGGTTGATTATGCAAACATACAATCCATGTCACTCTCTTTGTTTGATCGGCCCTAATAATAGTCTTTGCACTTGATAGATTTGATGGTGACCTTTATTTTCTTATTCTTTTTGACTTTATGATGTGAAGAGACTTTGTACATTGGGGTGTTTGGAGCACATGTTGAGCCTTTTGGATCATCATGAGCATATGGTTAGGTTCATGGTTTTCTCGAGGAAAACTCATTGATCTTTGACACTATTCCCTTTTTGATATCTTTGTCAAACTACTTTTAGCTTCAACATGCCCTTTGCCATCTCCAATGTCATTTTTTTGAGACTATGCTTTGACAATACGAGATTTGAGTTAGTTGTTATGATCATTCAAGTATCTACTCGTTTAAACTTGTGTTTGCAGTATTGATTCTGATTTTGTATGAAGGTGTTTTGGAGGCTATAGTTCCATAGATAGACTCTCCATTGAGAACTTGATTACTCTTTGTCTTTGTCAAGAGGTTGTCAGAGGTTGTCATCATGGATCATTGTTTTATTTCTTACCTAATTAAATATCAAGGAAAGATTATTGTAAAGATTATTGAAACATTTTTACCACATCTATCCTAAGTATATACTAAAAAGGGGGTGTTGGGATGTAATGTATACTTGGAAAAAATTATTTTATGCCAACTTGAATTATTTGTGTCCTCAAGTGAATCTTATGCAGAGATTTATGTAGATATGTTCATTATTATTGAGTAATCACCCTAAAGTGAACCTTACCTTCCCTGAACGTCAGAGAAGGTAAGGTTCACCTTGACTGGAGGGTCCAAGAGGAAACTTGCCTAGAAACATAACCACCGGGAAACGGCTACTATGAACCAGATAATATCTCTGGAACATCGAGTGAGTATGCTAAAACGATCCACGTGATGCATGCCATGGGAGGCCGCCGCCTTGTAGAAGAGATAAATACGCTTTATTATCGGTCATGGTGTGGGAGAGAAAAGTTATCCCATCACTCTTGAGATAAGTTGCCAGCTTTACCGTTCCACGCCGCTAGCCCCGACACAAAAGAATGCATGTTGTCAAACCTGCCCATCGATTGATGAAAGAGAGTTCTAATACATACACATATAATGGGCATGTCCTAGCATCGGGTTTTACTTTGATCAAGTGGGTAAGGGAAATATATTGGAAACTTTTCAACCTTCTCCGGGCCCCAAAAGCAATGTCATTGAACAATATTCAAATTGTTGATCGTGCCACTTGCCACTTGAGTGTATATATATATACTCTCAAGTGGCACGATCAACAGTTTGAATATGGTTCAATATATATTAGTAAGTTTGTTGTTCACGAGCGAGCAACCACACACAAAGAAGGAGATTATGACTCTACATGTTATTAGTTACAATTGGTTTCTAGAGTGATAGACAGGGACGACCACTAACTTTCTTGAGAGAGTGGTTTCGCGATTAATCATTATTAGACATATTCACTATTAGACATATGCCTTGATGGGCACCTGTCTAAGTATCATTTTGTCTAATCATTTTGGCATCCATTACTATGTGGTATGGTATTTTAAATTGTCTCTATGGCGATCCAGCGAGGAAGACAAATAGAACCAATCTTCGTTTCCATCGCTCTCTCGATATGAGATATATGAGCTATCGAGCCATGATACACTCTACCTAGCTCGTTGAGAGGTTCAACCTTGATAGAACGAAGTAAATCTCCTCCCCCGACTAGGTCCCCTATCACCTTCATCTATTCACTTTCTGATATGAACTCACTATGGTGCCCCTCTCCCATCCATACATTGAATGAACTAAGAACAAACATCAAGGTGAACCCGTTGTCGGCATAAAGAGCCTATCCGCAAGAAACAAAATGCTTCTTCAGGTTCAACTCAATATGCATAGCTTGTGGTGAAACCCATCCTCCCCTTCCCCAATATATGCTTGATGGTGCCATAATCAATGGTGGTCTGGCTGGCTACGATGATGTGTTCCTGGGGTATACAGATCGACTGCAGACTCGACCGAGATCAATAGATAGAGATAGATGTACCCACCCACGGGGCTTAGCCAAATTGATATTATTTGGCGAGGTGGCCCACAAGTACTTCATTCAAGTAGCCAAGCGTGATACTAAGGGAGTATTTACCCACAACAGGCCAACCAAGCACCCATGGCAGGATAGTACCTCCACCCACTACAGTAGGGTACTCAAGGCTTAGGTCAGCTCTACTTTCTAATAGTAGCACACATATTTGTGTGTTGTTGCTGGTTTTTATTGGGTTTCATGGGCCACAGGGAGGGTGTGGAGCCAAGTTATCCCACCTAAGGTGCACGCTACTGATAGGTAGGTCTATGTCAATTTCGGTGCCCCCAATTGTGTACTTCCCTTACATGTCATTCATTATACTTCCTTAGTAGTTGGTTGTGGATCACATTGGTGTTAGTGGGTTGTTGCATAGGGTTATTGCATCTAGAGTTAGGGTCCATGTCATAAGTGACCCTAACACCTATTGATATAGAGGTTTAAGCTTCATCTAGACTTGTCTCACTTGAGCACTCGTATTCTTTATGATATTATCTCAAGGGCACTTATTGTACTAGTAAATATCTCATGTACTTGGGTTATCTTTCTTTTAAGATGTGTGATTATTAATGCATTGGGTTTAGCATGTTTATCACACATAATTAATGATGCTTTACCATTTCTAACAAAGTTTGCTCATCTCTAATTGATTTTCAACAATATTCATTCCAAAAATCGAATGATAAAAAGGACATGCATACCTAGACCAAGGTATAGTAAGGACATCCAACTCATGGTCAAAACTATTAACCAAATATTTCATAAACAACCTAGCTTTATTCATGAACCAAGATCCCCATCAAAAACTATTTCTCTCCCTATAATAATTGCAAAAATCATCGAAATATATCCTCTATCCAAGAGAGATTTAAAATCTCCATACAACTTCTAGTTTTCTGAAATCAAACTTTTTTTTTTTCTTGATGACACTAAACCCATGAATTTTTAGATCAAACCTTTGCTCTAAAACTTGAATCTTTCATAACTATCCTCACGAGATGAATACTAATCATAGGCTTCAAATCCTTTTTCTCCAAATAACCCCTTTCGATAAGATAAACACCAAAAACACTAGCTCAAATCTGATATGCCTTGCTCTACGTCTAATAACTAAATACCAAATAAATATTTGAAAACCTGTTCCTACTCGTGTAATAAAATAAAGTAAATAAAAACCAGACTGACCCTATTTGTAATCATCCCGAAAACCACAAAAAAGAAAGAAAAATGGTTTATAAAATACAAATCTATAAATTAATGTAATATATTTTTTCACCACTTTATTAAATAATTAAGAGGTCTTTGTATGCTTTATTGGTTTCCTTACTCACCACTATAATCTTTTCCATCTCTTCCTAAATATATGTATATAAAAATTTAAAATTTATTTTATTTTATTTTATTTTTTCAAGATTATTTTTAATAAATTCAAAATAAATAAATAAAAGAAAGATGATGAAATATAAATAATAATAAATAATTAAATGATTTGAATATTAAATATTTTTTTAATTAATCTTAAACAATAATATTTTACAATATGTTAGGAGATCATGGAAACATTAAGCTAAAAATATATTACCTAGTAAAATCCGAAAACCATATAAATATACTTCACAAGGAATTAAATTAATCAACAACATCTTTTTTTTTAAATAAAAAAGTGTTATTGCTTCAAAATTATGTTGTAATAATATATAACGGAACCATGTCTGGAGGTTTGCCACATGTTCCGCTAGACAAGTGGAAACCAGAACAGGTGGCTACTTCATGTTCTGTATGGACCAAGGCAAAAAATCACCAACTGTTCCGCTAAACAAATGCAAACCGAAGCAAGTGACAGTGAATTTTAATGTCTAAATTGTCTGAGCAAGAGGAGAGAATTATGAACATGAAAATGTAAACTTCTACAGGAAATTTGCAAAAACAATGCATATAGCTAAAAGGAAAAGGACTAAGCATTGGATGAACCAATGAAACCTGTGCCGGCATGAGTTCCACCATTGGGAGTGAAATAGAACAGTTGTGCATAGGTCAGGCGTCGTTGTTGGCTCTGCGAGCCCGAGAGTGCATCATACAGAATGTCGAGATGGTTGTTGAGCAGGGTGTGCATGTGTAGTTGATCCTGCATATCCCTGTACATCTCATATATGAGTTCCAAATGTTCTAGCGTGAGGAGATAAGTGGAATGCGAGTCCTGGTCAGGAGCTGAGGATGGAGGTGGGGGGGTCTCCATTGGGTGGTCGGTCGACGGGATTTCTTCCTGAACTATGTAAGTCACCCAATTCCATGTGCAAGTTGCAGCGAGGACGAGATGGCTAGTGTTAGGCGTGATCCAAGTGGATATCGGTGGCCACCCACCTTTTCCAACTGGCTCAAAACAGTTTTCTGGCAATTTTGGTAATTTACTATTTTTAGCAATTTTTCACTTTCGGAGTTGTTTTGAGGCCCTATACGATTTTTTTTTTTTGGAAAATGGGGAGAAATATGTTATTTCCTTCAATATTGCCCCCAAAATGAATCTCCTCGACGATACCTTTCCAACGAGCTATTATATGCCTAAAACGAAGATTGTATGCAAAAGTTACGACCCCGGGAAGTTGATGTACTAACTTACCCAAATGGAGCCCACATGACTTTTGGCGCTTCATCTCCTAGAGTTAGGTTTTTGGATGTCTAGGATTTTTGGCATTCCTTTTTATTGTAAAAATACCTTCAGAGCCTCATTGTAATCATCTTCTTTCGAATGAGCGTAGCCGCCACATCTCTTCTCAGAGATAAGCCGCCACCATTCCAACAAGCTTGTTTCCGCTGCATTTTACAGTTTCAGCTTATTGAATAGAAAACCAATTTTACTGTATCTATGTTATTTTTTGTTAATCACCTATTAATAATATGTAGTCATTTCGTGTTGCTCGTAAAATCCGGATCAATGGTATCAGAGCGGTCTGCTCCTTGTCGTCTTAATGCATGTCCCCAACGAGGTCGGAGTACAAAGAGTTGGGTCTCGAGCTTGTTTCTCTTGAGGACAAAAGCTCTTGCATGCCCAAGCGACCTCCCATGGCAAGAGAAAAGAAAGATGGTGGGAGAGGAGATCCTTTCAAACTATTGATTGAGGAAGCCCTCACGCAACAAAGGAATGAGATGATGGATAGGTTCACGCAAATCTTTCGACGACTACCGACAGGCGACGCATCTTCTTCGAGTGGAAGCGTCGCCCCCTTCAAGGTACACATAAACTTTGATATTCCTATATTTGAAGTTCAGATAGATGCAAATGTTGTAGACAAGTGGTTGAATCTACTAGAAGGGTATTTTTTTGTCCATAACTTTTCGAATAGAGAAAAGATTACTTTTGCGCTCCTCAAAGTCGTTCCCCATGTCAAAGATTGGTGGGAAACTTTCTATGAGCAAAAGGAAACAGAGGAACCCTCATTATTTACGGTCACGGCCACCTGGAAATCCTTCAAGGATCTATTAAGGAACAATACTACCCTGTCAGAAGTTATGACTTGTATAGAAAATGGACCACACTACGGCAAGAAAGAGACCAAGCAGTTCCAGATTTCACAAATATATTCCATACCTTTTGCACCAAACTGGGTATCAAAGATTCGGAGCAACATCTGGTTCTCAAGTATCGCGGTGCTCTGCATAGATACATCCATATCGAAATGGAATTTTTGGACATCTCATCCTTGGGTGCGGCCTATCGATATGCCGTCGAAATCGAACAGAAGCTCAAACAAAAGACTCGGAAATTTGGGCCTAGGAACCCCTCACAACAAAAGCCAAGAAAGGGCAACCCCAACCCATAGAACAAAGGACAGAGCAAAGATGGACAATATCAGGACAACCAGTCCAATCCGCAAGCAAAGAAGGATACCAGAAAGACAAAGAAATATAACGGGAAGTGGTGCGACTTCCATAAGAGCCCTTAGCATAACACTGTTGATTGTCGCTCAAAGCAGTCGTTGGTGGCCGAACTGAAAGCCTCTAAATCAGATGCGGGATATGACTCTGAGCCAGAACCATAAAGAGGAAGACAGATCATTAACACGGAACCCAGTGCCACCGTTGCTACCACCAAGCTCCAGCCTAGTGAACCAGATGAGCCAGAAGAAGGAGAACGCCTCTTCCATTCACAGATGTGGGTAAAAGGCACCATGTTGCACTTCATCATTGATAGTGGTAGCCAGAGGAACCTCATCTCAGCAGAGGTCATCAAGCAGCTGGCCCTACCGACAATGCCACACCCACAACCCTACACCATTGGATGGCTCCGCTAAGGAAGCGATCTCCGTGTCAGCCAACAGTGTCGACTATCGTACGACATCAAGCCCTTCAAAGACAAGGTATTCTGTGATGTTGCTCCTCTCGAAGTTTGCGATGTTATTTTGGGCCAACCTTATTTATGGAAACGTCATGTTGTATATGAGTCTAGGCCTCTTAGTATTACTATTACTTTGAACAGGAAATTGTACAGGATACCCGAGGTAGTCCCATAGCCACATCCAAGGTCTATGCAGCCGACCTCTCCACACATTAGAAGAAAGTAGATAAGGTCATGGAAGAATACTCAGATATCTTCTCCTCACCTACCAGGGTACCTCTGCACTGCCAGGTCAAGTACCCCATCGATCTAACCCCCGACGCATCATTTCCCAATGGACGAGTCTATCGTTGCTCTCTGTTAGAGAATGAGGAGATCAAGCGTCAAATCCAAGAAATGCTCCACAAGGGGCACATCTGTCCCAGCTCATCACCTTGTGAGAGCCCAATCGTGATGGTATAGAAGAAAGATGGAACCTAGTGACTCTGCATTGATTACCGGGCTCTGAATAAAATCACAGTCAGAAACCAGTACCTGATTCCCTGAATCTATGACCTCCTTGATCAACTCATGGGGGCCAAATACTTCAGTAAGATTGATCTGAAGTTTGGCTACCACCAGGTCCCGATAGAAAAGATAGATGTATGGAAGACCGCCTTCAAGTCAAAGGAAGGCCTTTTTGAATGGTTGGTCATGCCCTTTGGTTTGACAAATGCCCCAACCACTTTCATAAGGATGATGGATGATATCCTGTGACCATTCACCAATAATTTTGTAGTGGTGTATCTGGATGAAATTCTCATTTACAACAAGACTTGGGTCGAACACTTGTAGCATATTCAGCAGGTTTTGCACACCCTGCGGCAGCACAAGCTATACGCCAACTTGGAAAAATGCTCCTTCGGCATGGACAGGGTCCATTACCTGGGCTACATCGTTGATCAGCATGGCATACATGTGGATCCAACCAAGATCCAAGTCATTCATGACTAGCCTGCCCCAACCACACTCACTGAACTTCAAAGCTTCTTGGGCCTTGTCAATTTCTACTGCAGGTTCGTGTTGGGATTCTCCCATATTGCATGGGCCCTTATCCAAATAACCAGGGGTGGTGGTAAGGCGAAATTTGCGTGGGGCTAGTCCCAACAACAATCATTCAAAGATTTGAAGGAGCGCTTATGCTCAGCCCCAGTACTTTCACTACCAAACCTGCAACAACTCTTTGAGATCGAGACAAATGCTTTAGACTATGTTGTGGGCGTCGTTCTCACTTAGCACGGCCACCCCGTGGCCTATCATAATGAGACATTATCAGATGTTATTCGTAAGTACCCTACTTACGACAAAGAAATGTACTTCATTGTGCAAGCCTGCCACCAGTGGAGACATTACATTCTTGGGAAGGAGACAGTCATCCACACTGATCATAAGCCACTGCAGTTCATGCAGACACAAGGAAAATTGCAGAATGACTGCCATCAAAAGTGGTCCACTTACTTGCAACAATTTCAACTCAACATCAAGTATAAAATAGGAATCACCAATTGCGTCATTGATTGCCTCAGCATACCGCCAGTCGCAGCACTCATCACGGTGCTAGAATCTTATGGCCATGAGACCTCTGGATGGCCGCAACTCTATGAGACAGACCCATACTTCGCCACTACCTACCATATGTTGGGTGCAAACGCAGTTGTCGATAATGTCTATCTTCAGGATGGGTTATTGTGTTGTATGGGCCATATCTGTCTTCCATCAAGCGAGTGAGCAAAGTTGATCTGGGAAGCCCACTACAGTCAGGTGGCGGGACACTTTGGCGTCAAAAAGATAGTGGTGATGGTACATAAACATTTCTACTGGCTGAAAATTCGACAGGAGGTTAGCAAGTATATCAGCCCCTGCACTGCATGAGCTATTTCCAAACTGACCACTAAGAAATAGGGCTTGTACACCCCTCTTCCTACTCCTGACAGGTCATGGGAATCCATCTCAATGTACTACATGACGAGCCTTCTGTCCACCAAGCGGGGAAATGACTGTGATTTTGTGGTTTTTGATCGCTTTTCTAAGATGGTGATTATGGTTGCCTGCAAGAAGAGCATCACAACAGAGGCCATTGCCAAGCTCTTCTTTGAACGAGTCTGTGTACATTTTGGAATCCCACGAACCATTGTCTCAGATCAGGACAGTCGATTTCTCAGCACATTCTGGTCGAGCCTCTGGTCACTGTTGGACACCAAGCTCACCAAATCCACGACCTTCCACCCCCAGACAGATGGCTAAACCGAGGTCATAAATCGAATGATTATGCATATCCTTAGCATGTATAATTCCAAGCACCCTTGCACATGGGATGAGAGCCTTCCCTATGTCCAACATAGCTACAACCGATCCCTACATAGGTCAACCGACCACAGCCCCTTTCAGGTGGGGTTGGGATTCCAACCATTGGGTCCCATAGATGTTGCACTTCCCCTTGCAGTCACCTCAACCGACTCATCTCCTCCTCCAACTAAAGCTGACAAAGCCACCTGGTTCATTGAGTGGATCTATCACATCTACCAACAGGTTCAAGATATCCTACAGAAGTCCAATGACAAGTACAAGCAACACCATGATCAACATTGGGTGCCACATAAGTTTCAGGTGGGCGACAAATTTTGGTTGCACTTGCAGAAAGAACGCCTTACAGGACCCCATCGGAAGCTTCTCCCACTCCCTTATGGGTCGTACACCATCACCAAGGCTGTGGGGAATAATGATTTTGAGCTCAACATTCATCCTTTCCTTGGTCTGCACCCAGTGTTCAACGTGGATCTCCTTTGCCCTTATTTCCCACCATTATTGGACACCTCAGAAGTAGCAGAACAACTGACACCAACAAAGTTCAACCCCGACCGCATACAACGGGAATCCAATTATCAGATTGTGGACACACAGATCAAGGGCACTTGTCAACAAAGGATCCAACTTTATCGAGTCATCAAAGCAGGGTAGCTACTACACCAAGGCAAGTGGCTCACCCAGGGCCAGATTCAACAGAAATTTCCTCATCTGATGGGGGAACTCAACGCAATGGAGACCATTGCTTCCTAAGGAGGGAGGATTGATCCAGGTGGATATCGGTGGCCACCCACATTTTCCAATTGGCTCAAAACAGTTTTCTGGCAATTTTGGTAATTTACTATTTTTAGCAGTTTTTCACTTCCGGAGTCGTTTTCAGGCCCTAAACGATGTTTTTTGGGAAAACATGGACAAATATGCTTTTTCTTTTTATATTGACCCCAAAATGAATCTACTCGACGATAACTTTCCAACGGGCTATCATACGCCTAAACGGAGATCGTATGCAAAAGTTACAACCCCAGGAAGTTGATGTACTAACTTACCCAAACAGGGCCTACATGACTTTTGGCGCTTCATCTCCTAGGGTTAGGTTTTTGGATGTCTAGGGTTTTTGGCATTCCAGTTTATTGTAAAAATGAATTCAGAGCCTCATTGTAATCATATTCTTGTGAATGAGCGTAGCTACCACATCTCTTCTCAGAGATAAGTCGCCACCATTTCAATAAGCTTGTTTCCGCTGCATTTTACAGTTTCAGCTTATTTCCTTATTGAATAGAAAACCAGTTTTACTGTATCTCCGTTATTTTGTGGTAAG
The DNA here is from genome assembly GCA_009831015.1 of Picea engelmannii. Classification (NCBI taxonomy): domain Eukaryota; kingdom Viridiplantae; phylum Streptophyta; class Pinopsida; order Pinales; family Pinaceae; genus Picea; species Picea engelmannii. The sequence goes on from ML784939.1 coordinate 932,311, forward strand.
CACATGTTAATAATTTGTAGTCATTTCGTTCTGCTCATAAAATCCAGATCAAGGCGGGTCATGGGGGTCTGGAACAATGTGCAAAAGGAAGGTTGGCGGAATGATAATTGGCTCTACTGAAATATCTGCTTCTACAATGGCCATTGGAGGCTCGTCATTCCCCCCATTCTGGTGGATCAGAGAGATCGAAGACGCCTAGGAGAGGCTATGAAGTCTCCACTGCCTAGCATCATATATGTACTAAGAGGGCCCTCTCTTGGGCATACCACGCTTCCATGGCATGGTGGTGGAGATGAACCAGAGTCTGAGTGGACTGAAAATTTGCAGAGTGGGGAGAACGATAGGAACAAAGCCAAAACACAAGATTTGAACCGAATGGAAAGAGTCATAACATACCTAGATAAAGTGGAGGGGCGTCAAAGGAGCTGAAAGGAACTTGTGCATGCCTCTCGTACCCATCGTCATCTGCCAACCTTGCTGCACTGAAGGAGCCATTAAACCTGCACAAGAGAGTTGCCTTGCCTGCTCTAATGAGGTTTGAATGTTTCCCTCCCCACGAGAAATGGATGTGAGGGTGGTGGCGAGCGCAGTTAAGTCAGGGAATTGCATGTTTTCTATGTGGCACCCCATCCGGGGGAGGGAAATCATGTTGAGCAATTTCCATGCACTAGAGCAACAATGAGGGAGTCGGGGAGATTCAAGCATCCATTTGGATTTCTCCTCCTTTGAGATGATGCCTTCATTAGCCAGACGATATTATAATTTTTTGGCTTCTTTTTCACAAGGGAGGGAATGAGAGTGACGGTTGGTCGTAGGAGGGTACTAAACTCTTCAATCAAGTCTAGAAGTCACCAACTTGGGGAGACTTTTGTTGGATTGGAACCATGGACGATTTTTGAAACCAACAAGATGACCACCTTGGAGTCCCTTTCCACTATGAGTTGATTTATGTTGTGACAGGTAGCCAATTTTATTCTCTTGATGAGACTCCATAGTTCTGCTACATTGTTTGTGTTTTGTCCCAAGTGGCCTGCTTTGATGTGTAGAATTCGTCCAGAACTATCTCTGAGGACGACACCAAATCCTGTTGGGCTTGTATTTCCCTTTGAAGAGCCATCAAAGTTTAGTTGAACAAAGCCTTGAGGGGGGNGAGGAGGAGATGCAAGTATGAATGGCAAGAAGAGGGGGGGTTTGGAGGGGATGGTTAGCGATATTCAACTACCATGATGAGAGGATAAGGCTTTACAATGGATTGCATTGAAGGTATTCATGTGTCCAATGGTCAGCTCTAATGGTTTCCCGAATAAGAGTCGTGATCTTTGCCCAGGTAGTGAGGGGGGGGGAGGATTATGAGTGGAAGATTATTTTGTTTCGCTCTTTCCAAATCAGCCAAACGATAAATCCTAGTAGTAGTTTCCATATACGGTTTAAGATTGTGCTCTGATAAATGTTCAACCCCCAATTTTCGATAGTGTTTACAATGTTGTCTTTGTTTTTGTTAGACTGGCGTATTATTTGTGCTACCAAATCCTAGATCGCCCCACTATGAAAGAATTGATTTAAAATGTGCTCCATGGTTTCCTCCTATTGCTAGCAGAGAGGGAATTTGATGGTCTTACAAATCCCCACTTCCAAATATTGTCCCAGGTGAGGATGCGATTTTGAGACATTAGCCAAAGGAAAATTGAGATTTTTGGCCAAAGTTCAGAATTCCAGATAATGCTCCAAATGTGCCCTTTTGGTTGCATGTTGTAGTTTTTGTTAAGGTAGTAGGCTTCCTTTACCAAGAATTTTCTTGGTTGAGAGTATCCCCACCTGAGGATATCCGGTTCTTCACTGATACAAATCTTCCGCTGAGAGGTTATTTCACACCAAGGTTGTGTATCATTGTCCTATGAAATGTTGAGTTCACGAGGCTGAGTCTTCTAGATGCATCACGGGTGATGTTGAGAATTCACTTGCCAAAAATCTTCTACACGAAGTAGATCCATGAATTGCAGTTGCTGGTGGAGGAGGCTTCCACTGAGTGCAAAGGTGGCAACTGTTGCCAAGAGTCCTGCCAGAATAGGGACACCTTTCCATTGTGAATTTCCCATAAAGCATGTTTTTGTATGAGAAGGCAGTTGCACCGAGCTGCATTCCATATATTGGAGCCTTGGATCTAGTCGTTGAGTCTGATCAGGAGGTCCTTGTTGATGGCTGGTATATATTTGTGCTTCCACATTCTAGCCCATAACTTTGTGCAGTGTTTAAGCCAACACCACCAAATTTTGGCCCCCATTATGCAATTAAGTTTTCCCGGATCTGTTAGACTTAGTCCACCTATGGATTTCGGGCGACATATTTTGTCCCAGCCAACTAGAGCCCATTTATTATCACAATGGTGTATGTGCCAAAGAAAGTTTCCTTGCAAATTTATGATATCTTTTATGACTGACTATGGTGTTGCCAAGGTTGTAAATAGGTTGGTCGAGAGAGCTTGAAGAATTGATTTCAGAAGGACTAGTCTGGCTACAAGGTTGAGAGATATGAAGGGCCACTTATTTAGTTGATTGGAGATGGATAGCAGGAGGCTATCCTAGAATATTTTGCAATTGGATACAGTCGTAAGGGGGATTCCAAGATAATTGGAGGGAAAGGAGCTCCTGGGGATACCCAGAAGTATGGAGATGTGGGTTTGGACCTCCAGTGGGTGTTGAAGAAAAAAAGTTGGTATTTTTAAAGGTTGAGGAAGGTGCCTAAAGCATCAACGAAGTCTATGAGGATGGACTTGAGTTTTTTGGCCTCCTGGGAAATGGGGGTATTCATCAGCAAGGTGTCATCCATGAATTGACTATGAGAGGTTGTCAAGTGGATATTGTGAAGGGGAATGCCTTTGAGGGAACCTTCCTCAATCGAGGCATTTATGTAGCGGCCAAGGCCTTCTGCCATGATAGAAAAAAGGAAAGGGGATAGGGGGTCCCCTTGGAAAATGCCCCTGGTGGGGGAGAAGGGCTAGGAGGGAACTCCATTGAACAAAATCGAAAAAAAGGCTGAAGAAGTGAGATTCATGATCCAGTCTATCCAAGCCTTGTCAAAGCCAAAGACCTCAAGAAGCGAGTGCATGTGTTGTCAATTGATTCTATCAAAGGCTTTTGAGAGGTCTATATTGATTAGCATACCTGGGGTACGAATTGATTTGAGTGAGTGTATCACCTCGTGTGATAATGATTTGACGCCCCTCAACGTATCCTGATTATTCCTTGGAAATGATGAAAGGCATGACAAGTTTGAGCCTCAAAGCTATTACCTTCGTGATGATTTTGTAGATTACATTGCATAGAGCGATGGGGCAGAATTGCTTTGGGTGGGTAATCTATTCTTTCTTTGGGATTAGTGTGAGGAAAGTGGCATTGAATATTGAAAGGACCCGCCTCAAGCAACAAGATTCCTTAATGAGTTGCCAAACTTCTTCCAGGATCATTGGCCAACAATAGTGAAAGAATTTTGTTGTGAAGCCATCAGTACCTAGTGCTTTCCCAAGAGGCATTTCTTTGACTTCTTGGTCTACTTCTTCTTGTGTGATCGGCCTCATTAGTGCCTCATTATGTTTCGTCGTGACGAGGGTGGGGATGTGTTGGGTTATCTTGCTTATAGCCTGAGTTTTGTCAATAATGGGTTCTGATAAGAAGTTTGTAGTAACTTACCAGTTCTAATTCTTTACATGTATGGTCCAGAATGTGGTTTCCCCAAGCATCCTCCAACTTGGTGATTCTATTGATGTATCGTCGATCCACCATGGAGAGATAGAAAAACTTAGTGTTTCTCTTTCTATCCTTGAGCCATTGTACTCTGGATTTTTGTCTCCAAATTATCTCCTCTTGTTTTTTTCGTTCCTCAAGCTCTATTTGGAGATTTTCTTCATCCTTTGCAGAATCTACCGTCTTCCCATGCAGAATGAATTCTTGTTGTAATTCCTCAAGGCGTTGCTCAATATCCTTTTTGGCCTGGAAGATGTTGCCAAAGACATTTTTATTCCAGTCTTTAAGCTGCATTTTGAAATTCTTCAGTCGTTTTTGGAACTTGTACATGCTTGTGTTGTGGGAGATCTCAACCCGCCTCCACCAAATTTGAGAGATTTTTTGAAAATCCAGGTGAGTGAACTAGAATTTTTTGAAACAAAAGGGTTTGAACTTGGGTGTTGCTCCTATATCTAGCTAGAGGGAAATTGGCCAGTGGTATGAGCCTGATTTTGGGAGAATGTTGGCTTCTAACACTGGATCCTCCAACATTATCGATTCTAAAATGAGAAAGCGATGTAATCTACAGGCAACGTGTTGGGGGCCAGATCTCCGATCTGACCAAGTGAAGATTCCATTTATGGTTTCTATGTGAATGAGTATGAGTTGTTCTATAAGCGTTCAGAACTTACCACTGTCATGTTCTAGTCATTTTGTGCTCCACTCTTCTCTTCCAATGTAAGAATGATGTTGAAGCCTCCCCCAACTATCCAGCGTGCAAGACCAATTAGCGCACTTACGGTGGATATCCTTTGTAGGAAAAGGTCCTTGTCATGGGCACTTTGCGGGCCATATGCGTTTGTGAGCATGCCATCATTGTTGGAGCCTAAGGCTTGGAAATGGAATGTGAGCATGCTAACTGTGGAAAAAGGTTGATCAATGATGACTGAGGCAGGGTTCCATAAAATTGTGAGACCCCCTGTTCCACCATTTGAGTATGTGTGAATTGAATTACAATGCCTCCAACATCTCAAAAATATTGCCTCTGCTACTTCCCTGACAGATTTAGTTTCATGTAAAAGGAGAATGTTAGGATTCTCTACAAGAATAATGTTTCGAAGGATCCTTTGTTTGGACCTTCCATTGAGTCCTTTGATGTTCCAAGTGATGATCTTCATCATAAATAATTAGGTGGGGGAGAGAAGCAACCTTCTATGAGATGGTGGATCTATCTCGAGTTGAGCATATAATCTCCTACCTCTTTGATCAGTTGATGTGTTGATTTTCGGCCTTGTCGCTTGCTTTCACGAGGGGTACACCTAGGTCTGGTGTTGGATCAGAGGATATACCCAGTCATGAAGTTGCTCCTACGGTGGAATCAATGAATACTTTATGAACCTTTCTTAATTGTTCAACAAAGATAGTTTGTAACTCCTTCTTGTTGAAGGCTTCTTCAAGTTTCTCCAGGTCAATGTTAGCTAGATCCCGATCCTCCAACTGCATGATTGTGTCCCCCCCATCCTATGATTTTTTGTCTGCATTCTGCCAAGATGAGGGGTTTGTTTCTTGGATCTGTTCTATAACTAGCTCAAACTAGAGCTCGGATTTTCCTATATCCTTGTATGTGTTATTATTTTTTTTTATGTAGACTTTCCACTTCCTCTTCTCCTGAGAGTTTATTTAAGATATCAAAAGAGTTGATGGTGGGGATATTTTGGTATCCCTCTTGATTGTGCTTCTTGGGGGGTTGTTTTTTCCTGCCCGTGACCTACATAAAGCCATCCTTTTGTTTTCCTTCCCCTGTGTTTGGGGTTTGGTCATTGAGAGGGAAGTCACAGAAGAGGTGACCATGCTCATGATATTTCCTGCAACAGAAGGGTATGTGCTCATAGTTGATGGTTTGGATCCAGTCCTAGTCTTGGTATTCGATAGTTACTGAACCTGGTAGGGCCTACGAGATATCCATGTATACACATATGCAAGCGTAGGAGGTGTATTTCCTTTGTTTTTTTGCCTCTGGGGATTTTACATAGCGCCCTATTGTGTTTCCTATGCCCATGAGGATTTCTTCAAGCCAGAATTCTTGGGGTAAGGAGTAGAGGAGGATATAGAGTGGTGCCATAGTAAAACCTTCTTTCTCGCAGTTGAAGCGATCCATCCAAAATCGAAGGATGAGCCCTACAGAGTTGTAAAAATAGGGTCCATTTTCGAATATTTGGTCCTTGTCCTCTAGGTTATAGAAGATAATTGTGAAGAAACCCTTGGAGTTGAGTTGGACCTCATAGTCCCTCTTTGAATTCCACCAAGTTTTGATCTAGCACATGAGGTCTCTTTTTGAGGGCCAAAGACCCAAAAACATCATGATCATGGCATGCTCTTTCATAAACTGAGTGTGCTCCCCTACCTTGGTCGAGTTGATGACATATATGGGTGGTTTATCAGATTGGGGGATGAAATTCCTTGGCTCCCATCCGCGAGACGCCTTTGGATGAGACGTGCTCGTCTCTACCTCCATTTCATTTCTTAAACCTTGCTCATTAGTCAGGATTTGTTCGCATAGGTGGGGCGGCAACTCAAAGGTCGTCTGCTTATATCTTAGCCTCGCACGGTTGTTTGCTGCGACATTTCTATATGGGGGGGGTTGCACCCCTCCCCCTGGATCCATTTCTAGAGCTCAGGTGCTCTGGTCCTCTGTTAGTGTAATATCCCTTTCCAAATAGGAGCTCCAGAGAGGAGGCTTAATGGTCTAAACAACCCCGTTATATTATATTCAGGACTAGAAAGGGCTAAACACAGATACTAGAGGTCATTCCAGTCAAAGGTGTTATAATCGGAAAGTGACATTGAGCTAAAAGTGGCTAAAAGTGATTTTAAGCCAAGTTGAGCTAAAAATAGAACAAATGAGCTAAAATTAGAAGTCGACAACAAATTAGGGTTTTGGGCAGCTATAAGAGAAGGTACAATGACCTAATTCAGGATTATGCAAATTTTGACTTGTCATTAAGGAGAGAGGCGCATTTAAAGAGAGATAGCTAAGCGGATTCCAGGAGGAATAAACCAGTGGTTGATTTCAGTATTGAGAGACACATCCTAGTCACTAGGGTGATCACACAAGTCTTCCATCAGTCTTCAACAACAATTCTACAAGATTCAGCAGCAGGGACGCACTTGTTCAAGGAGAGGGCGCAACTTATGGGGAGGTTCAGTGGATCGACTTTTCCCATCCATGAAAAGTTTAGAGATTCCCCTTCGACCTAGTTGAGAGGAAGGCAAGGCACATCTTTTTCTTAGTTCCTCATCAGATTCCAAGGAGGAATCATCTAGGATGCATTTTCCAGACATTGGGAGTGCGACACTTGGGGAGGACACATTTAGGGTTCCTGAGCGATCATCAGTTTAGATCCAGGGAAACCCTAACCCATTTCATAGTAGGCCAGGGTGATCAGTTTGAGACACATCTCAGCCGATTTCGATGGTGGAATCACTAGGGCATGATTTTCCAGTAGTAGAGGGGCACATTCCCCTAGGGGGATCCATCTGGGGTCCAGTTACACCAGCAGAGGGGTCGGTTAGTCACCAGAACTGAGAGGAACAATAGGGCACACTGTTTGGGATAGTTTCCAGGCTGATTTGAGATAACTATCCATGAGGGAAAATTTTCCAGATTTGCAACAGTTATCGCATGATCTGTTATAGTTTGCAGATCATCCATAGATCTCGCAATGTTCATCTGTCATTGGGTATTATCTTTTTTATTTTATTATTGTATTCCAGCTAAGATCCTTTTGTCGATGATCTAGCTGAGTGATTTATTCAGTCACATTCGACATTTGTACTCTGCAGAGATATCATAATATAAGCTTTGCAATGTTTTTTCGCAATTATTATTTGTATTCTCATTTATATGTTGTAACAATTATTCATACACACATTAGCAGAGATTCCTAGACTAGCTGAATCTGGGCTATTACAATGGTAATAGAGATTTATTCCTGCCAGCCTATGACTAATTATTATGAGTGCAATAGAGGACCCAGGGGGCCATGAGCACGTAGGTGATGAATATGTCACTTACAACAGACGCAAGGAGCGAAGACCTAGACCTTATTTTCCCCCTTTTCCTCCCAGCTCAGAGGAAGAGGTAGAGGCACAGAGGGAAGCAGAGAGAAGGGAATAGTTTAAGGTTGAGCATAAGGCAGACAAGATGATAGGAGATAGATATGAAAGACCAAAGAGCGGTGGTAAGGCCCTCATGGACCCAAAGGCAGCCTTCATGCAGGTACTTGACAATATGGTAGTCAGTCAGCAGGCCATGACTCCATCCTTGACGGAGATGGATACTATATTGGATATAGTGGGCACCCTGGACACACAAGCCTTACATGCAACATAAGGGAACTCAGGGGCAGGTAGTAGACCCCAATATCCTACTCGCACATACATCAATTCTAGTAGGATTCCTAGGAGATTGTTCCCCAACAACAAAACAACAACATATAGCATAGAGTCCACCCACTCAGGCAGAGGACATTGTAGAGTACAGGGGGGATTATACATCATTGGTCCATGACTTCCATCAAGACATGAACCTGGTCGAGTATTATGGACTCAGAGTCAGGAACCGCCCCAAAGAGCCATAGAGAGGAGGACAAAAACAACATGGGAATAACATTGATTTCATCCAGAAAGTTGGTAAACTCACCATACCATCTTTTAATGGATTGTTGAAATGCACTGCCAAAGCTTGGGTACAAAAACTAGACACATACTACAAGGTCAGACAGATGACCGAGGCATAAGCCATCAGTTTCTCTACCCTACACTTGGAGGGTGAGGAACACAAGTGGTGGTGGTGCAGACCCCCAACCCTCGGATTAAGGTCCATGCAGGATCGCTCTTTGTCTGCCCTTTGAGTCTAACTGACTCTTTAATTCCTTTTCGGGAAATCAAACACACCTACAATGGTGTCACCACAGGTCCTTACGAATTGAGCCCTCGTACACAAACTCTAAGCACCAATTCAAAATTCTTTGTTCCACTATGTGATCATGTCCTTCACCATTTCAGAACTTTGGATATTGTGACTTCGCGACTCCTGTTACCGAGTGTCTCGACTCTTCGACTTATGAAACCCGAATTATCGATACGCCGAAATGTAGGCCTTGTTATCCTCCACACTTATATCGCGTTTCAAGATTTTGGGAATCCTAGAACAAATATCCCGATCTCCTGTTCCCCAAAATGTCGAATTGTCGAATTTCGACACGTTTCCCGTGTTGGCCCCACAACAGAACTTTCCGTCTTTTCGGGATTTCGAACTTCGCAATTTTGTGAATCTTGATGCTAAGCTTTCGATTCTCCAACTCTCGAACTCCCGAATGGTCAACGAATCTGGCTTCGCTTCTTGACAAGTATGCCACCTTTCCACTCTGTTGTCCTCTATCTTTGGACGTGAATTCTTTTGCCCCCTCAAACCTCCGAACTCAGAAATGGAAGTTCACAAGTAATCCAACGAACCTCATCAACTTGGATCTACGACCCTATCTCTCCTGAGCTTATACTTCAGAAAACAATCACCATAACTCCCCTTGCTCCTCTGTAAGATCTAACGGCTCTCGAGACTTCACAAATTTTCCACAGAGAATTTCGACCACCCAAATTTCTTCTTCGAAGATCTCTGGTCCTAATTTGACCCTGCGTCTCTCTTCTGGAACCTATCCTCTGCACGATGGCTAAATTTCCCTTCTGCTCTTCAAAACCCTTGAAGATGCTAACTCTCCTGAGCTTTCCTTCACTAACTCAAGCCTCCTAAACAACTTCTACACGCACTCCTTGCGGCACTTCCTCAAATATGCCTAAGTATTTGAGTTCTTTTGATTCTATGCAACTCTTTTGCGACAACAGTCCTTCAACTCTTCTCTCGGTTGACAAGTTCTGGACTTTCAACCAGCCTGTGCACACCTTGCACGGATTTTGTGCCTGGTTTACACTTCTACGGAAGATGAGAACAACGATATCCCTCCTAAGCTTTCAGAGATAAACTCTGAACCTGTCGACGCACTCCTTGCGGACATTTCACTGCACTCCTTGCAGGAACTCTTGCTCAGATAGAGAAACAATTGAAACTCATTCCCTTACTCTCTCAGACTTCAAATACTTAACATGAAATCATACATACATAGCATAAAAGCAAATGTACAACAGAAAGAGAAAAACAACCATGAGCATAACATTCAACATGCATACACAGAAAGGATTAGAACACCATGAGTTTGAGTCAAAGCTTCATATATTAATCTCAGAACTTTTGTGCATGGCCTCTTCTACACAGCTCTCTGCTTCTTCTCCTCTCTATGCTCTATGCTCAATTGATAATGTTAATGTTACAAATGATACAAGATGAGAGTGTCTATAGTCGGTTTTCCCTCCTACGCTCTAAACTGTCTAATTTGCATTTAAACCTACCTACTTACATTAATGATGCATAAATGCCTTCACCTACTATAGATGAGAGAAACCGCTCAATATCTGTTTACAATCTCCAAGTGTGCTTCCTCTTAACTATTACATTAATGTTTCAAACATTTAGAAAAAATGTGCGCTGGTGCTTTCCAGTTGTCTTCTGTCTTTGCGCTTGCTTGTCGCTTGCGATGCTCCTACATCATACTCCCTCGCTTGAAAACTTTCATGAACTCCTGTTCATGAGCTCTTGCACTGTCTGTCCATGCTTTTGAATTTCCAGTTCATTCTCCTAGCTGGCATCTTCAACTGGATGTCCCTTCCATTTGACCAAGTATTCGAAATATTATTTTCTCCTGGTCCTCTTGTTGGCTCTCTTGTCAAGTATTCTCTCCATCTGTGGTTTTTCAGCTATAGGCATTTGTTTATCCCACTGGACCTCTATTTGTTCACTGTCTTCTCCTGCTTCTCCAGCTTTGTAAGGGTACAAATCTGAGATGTTGAATATCAGTGAAATTCCGATCCCCTCGGGTAAGTCAATCTCATATGCGTTTGCCCCAAATTTCCTTATGATCCTGCATGGTCCAATTTTCTTCATATTCAGTTTGTTATATGTTCCCCTTGGGAACCTTTCCTTCCTCAGATGTGCAAGAATCAAATCACCAACTTCAAACTGAAGTTGTCGCCTATGTTGATCTTCTCTACGCTTATACTCCTGGCTTGAATTCTGCAATCGCTTCTTCACTTGGATGTGAAGTTCTTTCATTGCCTTTGCAAAATCTTCTGCACTATCACTTCTAGTTTCATTATGTTCTGAATCTTTCAATTCAGAAACTGCTCTTGGTTGCATTCCATAAACAATCTGAAATGGACTCTTCCCTGTGCTTCTATTGATCGAATCATTATAAGCAAATTTTGCCTGTGGCAGAATGTGATCCCACTGGATGTGATGTTCAATCACTAGGCTCCTTAGCAAATCTCCCAAGCTTATGTTCACAACTTCTGTTTTCCCATCCATCTGAGGATGATAAGTTGAGCTAAATGAAAAACTCGTCCCTAGCTTCTTCCATAAAGTCCTCCAGAAATGTCCCACGAACTTGGTGTCTCGATCTGAAACTATACTCCTTGGTAAGCCGTGAAGTCTGACAATTTCTTTGAAAAACAGGTTCGCAATGTGAGTCGCGTCGTTGGTTTTCTGACATGGTATAAAGTGTGCCATTTTCAAAAATTGGTCCACTACCACAAAGATCAAATCAAACCCTCTTTGCGTTCTTGGCAATCCCAACAAAAAATCCATGCTTACTGCATCCCACGACCTCTCTGGTATGGGTAACGACTGATATAATCCTATGTTATGTTTCCTTCCCTTTGTGTGCCGACAAATTCTACATCTGTCCACAAACCTTTTGACACATTCTCTCATCCCTGGCCTAAAATACGAGCCATTCAACTTTGAGAACATCTTATCATGACCAAAATGTCCATCCAATCCTCCACTGTGTTTCTCTTTCAGTAGATTCTCCCTCATGGAGCATTTTGGAATACACAGTTGATTGCCTCTGAATAATAATCCATCTTGGATCATATATTCAGAGCATTGACTTCTATCCCTAAGAATTGGATTCTCATATGCTTCATACGCCTCTTTGAAATCTGGATCATGTCTGTACATGTCCTTGAGATTATCAAAACCCAATGTTTTGACTCTGAACTCCTGCATAAGCAAACATTTCCTGCTCAAAGCATCAACAACTTTGTTAGCAGTTCCATAAATATGTTTAATTATGTTATCATCCTATAAGTTATAGGATCAACTGGTGACTGGGATATTATCTATTTTTAGTGTTTTTGTTGACAAATGATTTTTCATTCTGCAAATAATTTGAAAAAGAAAGAAAAGAAAAAAGAAAGAAAAAAAAAAAAGAGAAAAGGAAAGAAAAAGAGGGCATAAAAGAATTTCAATAAAAGCCCCATGCAATAATAATAACTTGGTCCATACCTTTCAAGCATGGCCAAGTTCTTTTTTAAATTTCATGTTGATAGGGTAGTGAATGAATTTGGCTAGACTGTCTAATCCTGGTCAGATAGCCCCAGGGTAGAGTAAATTCTTAACCCAACAGTCTAATCTGGGTTAACTGTCATAGGAACTAGGTTAGAATATAGGTTAGATTGCTTTGTTGCTTCATTTCAATAAGAACCAGTTTGATGTAAGTGTCGCACCATGTTTCAAATACTTAAAGGGTCGTTTTCCTAACCCCTTGGTGGTGTCCACTTGAAGGTTTGCAGAAAACCCATGAAAAGCATTTATCCAAAGTTTTCTAAGCGTATGTTTTGTCCGCACCCTCACTTATGCTCCGATCAGGTATCAAGGGTCCACATGATCGTGCCCAAATCTACGGTGGACAAATCATTTCGGACCCCCTCGATCGTTCTGCTTTTAACCGGGGGGGGGTCCGGAATTGATGATAAGACTTGCACTCATTTGGACAGCTCAAGATCGAGCGCTCAAATCAAAGGTCAATATTGGATTCCGGACCCCCCCGTCCATTCTGCCTTTAATGGAGGGGGGGGGGTCCGAAATGAGTGATAAACAGAGCGTAGAGATATGCGGCTCAGAAATAGGCACGCAAATCAATGGCCCAAAATGGATTTCGGACCCCCCCGAATGATCTGCTTTTAACCGAAGGGGGGGGTCCAGAATGGAATCTTCCCTCTGGCGGGCCCCTCTTTGTACGTGGCATCATTTTAATGGCCCTGAGTTCCATCACCGCCTGCTGTCTGACTTACCATCGTCACCACTAGACGTCATCTTCAACTTTTCCCGAGTTATTCATGTCCCATAACTGCTGTCAGTCCCTACCCCCCTTTCGTTCATGGCAAGACCCTTACTATGAATTTTACCTCCAATCGATAGCTGCCACGTCACCCATCTGTATCCCTCAGTCATAGTCACCCGCCATCTCACCCTCAAAGTGATCTATTGGCCATTTATTACTGGATAACCTATCCGTTATCGAGCTGACCTGTCTCCTGCGCCCAACCGACCCCCGTTTAATTAAAACTACCCTCATTCTCCCTTTCTCACCATTTACCACTCATCGCACCAGAGAGTTTTTACACCATTTACTCCTCCGTTACAGTCAGTTTCCCTCATCCACAGTCAGTCGCCCCCACTAACGTTGTGTTTTATTGCAGGTACTGTTGCAGAAATGGCGCCAAAATCCAAACAAGCAGAATGAGAGGAGACTTTGTTTCTCCCGCCTCCTGTCGACTTGGACAGGATCCCACTGGTCAACAAAGATCGATTAATCGTGGATACTAAATGAGATTTTGATTTCTCAGACCTCCAGTCGTGGCTCAGGGAAGTTTTCCTGGACCAGAGTGATGAAATTGGACTCTGGGAGTCCAATTTACCCCTCTACCTTTTCCCTCAGACCCACCATTTTCCCGAGTTCGCTCTCAAGTGTCAAGCTCACTATATTCCCAAGAAAAGAGTTGTTGTCTCCTCGTCCGGAGAGATCCTGTTCCTCATCACACCCGAATCCATAGACCAGATGATGCAAATCCCTCGAGCCGACTCTGCGTCTCCCTTCAACCTGGAAATTCTCACGGAATTATACCAGAAAATGACCTTCCCCCAAAGAGCTCAAATATTCGAGCTCTTCCTTCCCCCATCTGCTCAGTTTCCATCCACAAATCCTCCTTATCCGTCTTCCATGTTCTCCACTAAGGGAAACCAGGTCAACTCGTTCGTTTGTGCTTTGTTTGGATACTATTCTGACCAATGGGTAGATGAAGCCATTCTGGGTTTTTTATCCATCTTCTCTACAGATGAAAATCCCACAACCCAGTTTGATTTCAGCACATTTTTGGCAGACAATATTCACGAACAGTTCGCGAATTTCGACACTGAAGGCATGTTTAGATATTCATCGATACTAGCATACTTGTTTGTCTTCTTCCAAGCGGATAAATTTGGCTTTTCCATGTAGAAGATGGATGGAGATGGTAGACTTCAGGCAGTCACAGCGTGGACCTCCTTGCTCAAGCACAACTCCACTGATTTCAGCTTTAAGGAGTTCATCGACCAATTCTACCACCCTGTGGTAAGCATGCTAGGTGGAAGGCCGGAGCCTCGAATAAATGATGAAGTTCAGAGGATCCTGCACCTCTCGGACAACACAAAGACCAGGGATTGGTACTTGTATCAAAATCATACCGATATCAGAGTATACGGGTGCGAGTTGGCACCGTATAAGCTTCCCAAGTATCTGCCTATCAGAATCTTTGCTCTAGAATATATAAGGCAGATTATAAATTCAGATGATATCCATTTTGTGTTGCTGAAGAAAAAGCAGCAGCTAAGAATCAAGGGGCAGATTGGCTCCTTCATCTGCAACAATCGGGGAGCTGGGGAAGAAGCAAACAGGATGCTGCGGGAAATGAAGTTCTTCATGAGCTTCCCATGGCATTATGATCCATGTGGGATCATCTCAGAGATGAGAGTGAAGAACAAAAACATCCCATATATTCATGAGTCCAGGCCTGAAGTTGAGAAGTTTGCAAATCAGACAGCCTGGGAGCCCAACACATTGGTTGAAGTACAACAGCAGGATCCCTCGGCCACTGTGTCACAAACGACCACACCATAGGTCCCAAAAGAGAAGAGGCCGAGGCAAGACTTATCTCCGCCTGTCACTGAGGTATCTTTCGAAGAATTCCAGCTACATACCAAAAGGCCTAAGACTGTCGCAGTTCCTGGCCGGACCGGGGAAAAAGATGCCCCATCTTCTACAGTGACCAAAGTTGTTATTCCACCATTCGGTTCGAGTCTCCATAAGGGCATAACCTCATCATTGCCAAAAAAATCTACAGATTCTCCATTGACCACCCAGCCGGGCAAGGTGGCACCGAAGCTGAGCATCTTCGAGAAGTATGAGCTGATCAAGAAAAGGAACTAGACCCTGACCAGCAGTACTTGTGCCCAATTCTGGAAATAGACGTCGACTGGACAACACAGGTTGCTATCGGCATTTGACAGAGAGAAGGGAAGAATGCATATGGCATTCCTCCAGGCACAGGTACCGGATCCAAAGGTGATTACTGACTACAAGAGGGCCACCTTCGAATTCCAGACGAAGGACATGCATCCGACCGATCAGATGGATCTGCACAAGCAGACAAGGGAAATGGTTTTTTATACATTGGCGCATGCTTCAACTTCTGCGTCCAAACTACAAGTGTCCCTGAACAATGTTCAAACACAATTAAAGCTGGAGAAGATTTCGTCCTTTGCAAAGGACAATAGGATCAAAACTTTGGAGGAGCTGGTCCTCAAGATCGGCTATGATCCTTCAAACGTGAAAGCGACTGAGGAAATGATAAAGAAGAAGAATGCTGACATAGAATCCTTGAGGAAACAACTGAAACTCCCACCCACAGAGGATTCACAGGTGAAGGAGATAGCAGAGAAAGAAGGCGAGAAGGATGAAATGCTCAAATTGTTCATGGAGCAGAATGCACAGCTCAAAGAAATGGAAGCTGAGATGGAGAAACTATTAAAAGAGAAGGAGTAGATGAAGCCAATGGAAGTCATTCCATTGAGTGCCATTCCGATTTCGGGAGTGAGTACAACATCTATGACAGCAGTCCCATCCGCGACTCCATTGACATCCCAGGAGAAGACAACCGACCTGGCTAAGTCCATGGAAAAGATGAACCTGCAGGAAACAAAGATCAGTAGGCTGAAAAAGGAGATTGAGAACCTGCAGGAACTCAAATATTCCTTTCAGACCAGCCTCTCCAAGGAAAAGCAGGTGAGAGAGCAACTCAAGCAGGAGCTACAACAGCTCCGGAAGCAAACAGTGGCAGGCAAGACTTTGGTTGAGGTGAAAGAGAGTGTATGGACAGACATCACTAAGTCCATGAACAAGATATGGCCCATGATCCAGATAATGTTTGAGCAGAATGCGTTGGTGTTGAGAAGCAAACAGGCCATCGAGAAGATCAGAGTAGAATTGCGGGACATGCCAACATAGGCGAACGAGATCATCAAGTTCCTCAATTCCAAGACCAGGGAAGAGCTGGAAGAGCTGAAGATTGAAGACAGAACAGAGACCATCCTTGAGGTCAAAAGAGTTTTGACCAAGAGAGGATTAATACTTTAGTTGGAAGAAAAGGTTCAGGCCATGGACCTAGGGGTACAAATATTCTTCAGTAAGATTGAATCTCTCCAGAAGAAAGGCCTTCCTGGTCTGAAAGTAATCAATGATAAATTGATGACTCTCTCAGATTACAAGAAGTGATTGGCTGATGTGTCTAAGGACAGTTCAAAGTTTGCAAGGATTCAGAGGAGCATCATCGGCAAAGCATTTCTATATGCCCTTCAGTGGGACATCAACGTCCAACATGAGATTCGATACATATTCCTCACCAAGCCTACATTCGCCAAGTACACTGAGATGGACGAAGTGTATCGAAGGCTGCTCAAAGTCAACGTGCCCAGTCATCTCAGATGGGAGGAACTATGTGATCTGATCGATTAGCAGATGAGTTGTCCCAGTCCAATCAGCTGTCCAGTCAGATGAAGTCGTGCAGAGGCTTCATCAGCGGCCCACCCATAAATCAGTGTGCAGTTACACCACATCATCAAGCAATTCCTAGATTTATGCAATTTGTTAAGTTAGTTAGGCTAAAAATAGACTTAGCACGTCCTATTCATTAATGACAGGATCTTTGTAATTTGAGTTATAAATACTTCACCTTTCGAAGTATTGAGGGTTGTTGATCTTCACACCCTGATGTTATTAGACTGTAACATTTTTGAAGAAATCTTCCATTAATAAAAAGGAGGCACTTTTATAGGATTCTTGTGTGTATTCACTGGTGAAGTTTTCTCTCTTAGTTGAAGGTTATTCTCACTTTGTCATCATTTTGTTTTCTGAATCCAATCTTTAAGAGTAACAAATGTTGCAGATTTATCTCGTATACCCTGTTTCTGACTCGAAAGATTTTAGTGTTTTATCTTCTCGTGTTTTCAGTGAAGAAATTCTTAACTGCTTCTTTGTTGAAATTATCTTTCTTATCTTTTCTACTGTTCATCATTTAAGCTACTAAAGAATCCAGTGATTATATTATCTCTCCCTGTGGAAGTTTTCCCTTTCTATTTCTGGTTCGGATTTCATATTTTATTAAAACACAGACCCCATAGCCCAATGGATGTGTAGACTGTCTCAACCAATTCGAAAAAACACTTTGACAACAAAACCGACCTTTTTATTTACCTAGCCTAATATTCAAAATTTGAAACATAGCTAAATCTTATAGAGAGATCCCTCTCTGAAGTTGGAAGGGCTAGATCCCAGCTTCACAAGTGGTTGGATAAAGTTACATTTTGTGGATTTCTTCTGTGTCAACCTCTTGGAAATTTACAGAGTGCTAACATAGTGGCGACTCCGCTGGGGAACGAACATAAAATCTATAATTTCACGTTTTCTTTCCCCTAAAAGAACGTTTTGTTCCTGGAATATTGCAAATTTGAGAAGAAATTAATGTTTAGAGGTTGATCAAACTTTGTACATATTATTTTTGGACTCACAAAACTAAAAGTATATATATAAAAAATCAAAAAGAAATCTGGCTCCCAACAAAGTCTATACTCGATCTCATCCAGACCCAGAACCTGCGATAGTGACAGATAACCCATAACAGATACTCAAGAAAAATACCTTAGTTGAAGGCTCAATGAGTCATATTCCCCTTCATAAGTCCCTTTCCTTTTTAGGGAAACCCATTACCTCGCAAAACCCTGACCTTGACACCTTTTCCCAACAGAGCTTGGTTAGAACCCGGTCTGATAGTTTTGTGACTAGAATCATTTTTGACCCAACCGTTTTACAGCCCCGAACCCCTGAAGTTCTATCTCCCACTGCAAAACCGCAAATCATTCCCTCAGTGCTATCCAGTGCCTCCTCGTCCTCGTCATCAATTACTACCTCACCGATAATCTAGTCTGTTATCCCACCTCCTCCGCACATCATGGCAGATCGATATGCTCCCTTGGTGTTGACTCCACCTCTTCATGCCATGCCCTAGGACTACCAAACGAGACTTCCACAATTCGATGCGATGGGACCTTTCAGCGCACAACAACACGTAGATAAAATGAATGATTATTATGATCTGCATGAAGTAGACGAAGTTGATGTTCAAATGAGATTGTTTGCCCAAAGTTTGACAGGTGACGCTAAAAAATGGTACAAAGGGTTGTGCATCGCCTCAGTCCTTGACCTTAACGCATTCCAAAGGATTTTTCTAAACAGATGGGAGGTAAAGAAAAACCCTCTGCAAATTTTGTCAGAATACGAAAATATCAAAAGATATCAAGGTGACACAGTGCAAGATTACTGCAATCGTTTCAACAGCCTGTATAACGCAATCCCAGCTGAAATCAAACCTCCTCAGGGTTTGGCATTGATAAAATTCCCTGATGGTTTTGACGCTGACATGTCATACCAACAAAGGGAAATAAATTCTACCACCCTGGAAGACATGCAGGAAATTGCTATAAGTGTGGAGGCCAATTTGTTGGCAAAAAGGGCACGTCAGAGGTCAGAGAGGAGAGTCACAATTAAAGAAGAACCTTCCACATCAACCTCAGATTCCAAATTGGATTCTTTGGCCAGAGAAATGGAAAGACTTACTGTGTCAGACAGAAATCCTCCGAGAGAAAATCCACCAGCCCCTCAGGTTCGGAATCCAAACTTCAGGAGAAACCCTCCTCAAATCAGACAGAGAGATCCTAGGGATCAAAGAGAGAAGAGAGGTCCAGATCAGCAGATCAGACCTCCCTTACAAGAAAATTATGCTGATGAAGGGGATGAAGTGATTGAGGAACTGGAGGATACTCATATAAATCTCATGGGCATTCACGATAACGAAGCTATTTTCCTTACCCAAGAAGAGCAAGAACTTTTTCTTCTCAACCAAACAAAAGTAAGTGAAGAAGTTGAAGATGCAGAACAACAGGCATTCGAAAATGCCATTTTGGAGGTACACCGGTAGTATAATCTGCGGAGTAAAAAGACAGAAGGGAGTTCCCCAAAAAAGACGATTGAAACAAAGAAGGTAGTCGAAACCAAGAATGACTCTGAGCCATCTGCCAAGAAGATTCCTGAGAAGAGTACAGTCGAAGTTCCTGTGAAGAAAAACCTTACTATTCTGAAAAGATCATCACAGCCTGAGATTTCACCTATTACTCCACCCACTTCTTCTGGCCATAAGAGTGTAGCGGACAAACCAGAATTGATGAGCCAAGGCAGAGCTCCTACACCTTTCAGCCTTGAGGGGGAATTGGCCAAAGTAAAAATTCCCATCCCACTTTCTGAGTTAATGAACAAAGACGTTTATCGTTCACAGGTGATTAAATCATTGACCATTGAACCTGACATAGGCACAAAGTCCTTAATCATTGGATCAACAAATCATTCAGACACTGTGAACCTTACTGATGATCAACCCGAACTTCTGTTCGGACCTGAAGTAGATGGTCGAGAGGATACCGGTGATGTCGCTCCTTTTTACATTAGTCTAAACATACATGACCTGATCTTACATAACGCTATGATGGATTCAGGTGCTTCCCACAATCTGATGCCTAAAGCAGTAATAGAGAAACTGGGACTGGAGGTCACCAGACCTTACAAGGATTTGCACTCATTCGACTCTAATAAAGTGAGATGTATTGGTTTGATCAAGGACCTATGCATCACCTTGGTTCAGATTTCTGCGAAGAGCATGGTAATGGATGTGTTAGTTGCAGACATCCCTCTGAAGTGTGGAATGTTGCTATCCCGGTCTTGGGGGGCTAAGTTGAAAGGAACCCTGCAGCTAGATATGTCTTATGCCACTATCCCAGTTTCCGGGCAACAAAGAAGGCTATATAGAGAAACGTTGATGAAATACATGGTCAGTAGCCAAGAAAAACCGCACAACTATCCCCTCTACTCTGCGCACAACTACCCATTTTGCATGCTTCTGGTTCAATTTATCCTGCTGAGTTACAGATTGTAAGGCATGATTGTCACTATACAAAACGAACTCTTTAGGAAACAAGTAGTGCCTCCACTTCTTCAGCGCTTGTATGAACGCATAAAAATATTTGGCATATGTGGATTACTTAACCTTCGCCTAATTCAATTTCTGACTAAAGTATGCGACTGGCTTGTCATCTTGACTCAAAACCGCTCCAATTGCAAAACCACTAGCGTCACACCTGACCTGAAATGTCTTACTGAAATCTGGCAACGCCAGAATTGGTTGTTCAGTAATCTTCCTTTTTAACAAATTGAAGTTTTTCTCTGCTTCTTTTGTCCAGTGAAAAGATTTATGTCTTTTCTTCACTGTGTCCATCATTGGTGCGCTAATTCCACTAAAATTCCTGATGAATTTTCTGTAGAAACTAGCCAATCCATGAAAACTTCGAACTGCAAAGATACTCTTTGGTGATGGCCAATTCTTGATCACCTCCACTTTATCTGGATCCATATTCAACTTATCTGCAGAAATAACAGACCCCAAATAAATGAGCTCTATCTTCATGAATTATGATTTCTTCATATTTATCAACAACTTCTCTTGCTGCAATTTCTTTATCACTGTAGCCAAAGGCTTCAAGTGCTCTGATTCTGTCTTACTGAAAATCAATATATCGTCAAGATATACAATGACGAACTTTCCAATTAACTCCTTCAGGACTTCATTCATCAACCTCATGAAAGTGTTGGGCGCATTTGTTAAGCCAAACGACATGACAAGCCATTCATACAGCCCTTCATTTGTCTTGAATGTTGTCTTCCATTCATCACCTTCTCTCATACAAATTTGATGATAACCACTTTTCAAATCTAACTTTGAAAAGAATCTTGCCCCACTCAAGCAGTCCATCAAATCGTCCATCCTTGGCAATGGAAATATGTACCTGATGGTAATCTTATTAATTGCCCTTGAGTCTGTACACATCCTCCAGCCTCCATCTTTCTTTGGACTAAGCATTGTCGGAACAACACATGGACTCAAGCTTTCTCTAACCAACCCTTTGTCCATTAAATCCTGGACCTGTCTTTTAACCTCTTCATTCTCCTGCGATGTCAATCTATACGCTGCTTTGTTCGGTAAACTGGCTCCGAGTATAAGATCAATGTGATGACTTATACTTCTAATCGGTGGCAAGGAACGAGGTAGTTTGTCCACTACTATATCAGCAAAGTCCTCCAATAACTCCTAGATTTCCTTTGGTAAATCATCCACCCTTGGATTGGTTAAAACAATTTTAGGCTTTCTAACCATAATGAATTGTGGATCTTCCTTCTTCTTAACCTCCTTAAGAAGTTCCTTCCCACTCATGAGAAGTACAGTGTTGCTTACCTCTGGTTTCACCTCTTTGTCCTTGATCGACAACAACATGTGAGTTCTCCCATTCTTCTCTAGGGTGTATGTGTTCTTTCTCCCATCGTGAACCACATTCCTTTCATATTGCCACGGTCTACCCAGCAATAGATGACAAACATCCATGGGAATGACATCACACAATATCTTATCGTTATATCCTCCTATTTTAAATTCAACTAAACATTGTTTAGTGACATTTACCTGATGTCCTTTTTGTAGCCATAAAACTCAGTATGGACTTGGATGTTCAATAGTCTCCAGCTCCAGTTTTTCTACCATCTCCGTAGAAACGAGATTGTCTGTGCTACCACTATCCACAATGACCTTGCATACCCTGTCTTTGTTCTTGCAAGCAGTCCGAAAAAGACTATTTCTTTGCACTGGATTCTCTGCCCCCTTTTCTGGCCTTAAGAGAACCTTCCTCATCACCAGTGATCTTTCGTCTTCAGCGTCCTCTGTTTCAACATTCCGCCTTTGTGCCTCGACAATGTGAGTTTCTCCACCTTCTTTCTTCTTATCTGGGCATTCATAAGATTTGTGTCCATTCTTTCTGCATGTGAAGCATTTTATTACTCCACCTCTGCCTCTTCCTCTTCCTCTAGCGCGAGGAAAGGTGTTGTTATCATCATACTATCCTCTTTGTGAGCTTCCACCTCTCTCAGTTTGAGGTTGAGGTTTCTTCCACTCTTCCTTAGGCTTCTGATTCTTATCTTGGACAACTGGTTTGCCTCTGGGCTGACTTCTGCCTTGGCCTCTCTGACTTTGCTTTCGGCTCAGTTTCTCTTCAGCCTTTAGAGCCATCTGATAAGCATCTTCTACAGTCCGAATGATCATCATGCTCATCTCATCCTGAATGTCGTATCTCAGACCATTCATGTCCCTGACAACCTTTTCATCATCACTTTTGCGATGACCTGCTCTGATGTTCAACTTGTAGAACTCTTCAGTGTACTCCTTCACTGACATCAGCTTCTGTCTCAAATTCTGCATCCTTCGAAACAGAGTAATTTGGTAATCCTTGGGAATGAACTTCGCTTTCATCTTGGCGACCATTCTATCCCAACTCTTGACTTTCTGCTTGCCTTTGCAGCGTCTATCAGCTTGTAGTTCATCCCACCACAATGTTGCATGTCCTTTAAGTCTTGTGACAACAAGTTTGACCTTTTTGTCTTCCTCGACATCTTCATAGTCAAAATACGTATCCAGAGCTCTAATCCAGTCTAGAAGTTCTTCAACATCCAGGTTTCCTTCATACATGGGAATCTCCATTTTTTCTCTAGCACCCATCCTTGCAACTGCCCTAAATAGGCGTTCATTTGCTGCATCCTCTGCTGCAACGGTTTCTTCTCCATGTTCGGCTTCATTTTCACTTTCAGCCTCGCTGATGTCTCCAGTGTCAACTGTGCACCTCTGTGCAGTCTCCATGGCATCAAGCCTAGCACGTAGTTCGTGCATTTTTCTCTCCATCGTTGGATCAAGCATTGCCATCGGCTTGTCTCTTCTTCTTGGCGGCATAGCTGAGAAATTCCCTCCCTTCTTTGCTACAGAAAACAAAGAAAATTTTCCTATGCTCTGATACCAGAAATGGTGCAGACCCCCAACCCTCGGGTTAAGGTCTGTGCAGGATCGCTCTTTGTCCACCCTTTGAGTGTAACGGACTCTTTGATTCCTTTTTGGGAAATCAAGCACACCTACAATGGTGTCACCACAGGTCCTTACGAATTGATCCCGCGTGCACAAACGCTAAGCACCAATTCAAAAAATTTCGTTCCACTATGTGATCATGTCCTTCACCATTTCAGAACTTCGGACTTCGCAACTCCTGTTACTGAGTGTCTCGACTCTTCGACTTCCGAAACCTGAATTACCGATTCGTCGAAATGTAGGCCTCATTATCCTCCACACTTATATCACGTTTCGCGATTTCGGGAATCCTGGAACAAATATCCTGATCTCCTATTCCCTAAAATGTCGAATTGTCGAATTTCGACACGTTTCCAGTGCTGGCCCCACAACAGAACTTTCCGCCCTTTTGGGATTTCAGACTTCGCAATTCCATGAATCCTGATGCTAAGCTTTCGGTTCTCCAACTCTCCAACTCCCGAAATGGTCAATGAATCTGACTTCGCTTCTTGACAAGTACGACACTTGTCCACTCTGTTGTCCTCTATCTTTGGACATGAATTATTCTGCCCCCTCAAACCTCCGAACTCCGAAATGGAAGTTCACGAGTAATCCAATGACCCTCATCAACTTGGATCTACAACCCTATCTCTCCTGATCTTATACTTTGGAAAACAATCGCCATAACTCCCCTTTCTCCTTTGTAAGATCTAACGGCTCTCGGGACTTCGCAAATTTTCCACAGAGAATTTCGACCACCCAAATTTCTTCTTCGAAGATCTCCGATCCTAATTTGACCCTGCGTCTCTCTTATGGAACCTATCCTTTGCACGATGGCTAAAGTTTCCTTCTGCTCTTCAAAACCCTTGAAGACGCTAACTCTCCTGAGCTTTCCTTCGCCAGCTCAAGCCTCCTAAACAACTTATGCATGCACTCCTTGTGGCACTTCCTCAAATATGCCTAAGTATTTGAGTTCTTTTGATTATGTGCAACTCTTTTGCGACAACAGTCCTTCAACTCTTCTCTCGGTTGACAAGTTCTAGACTTTCAACTAGCATGTGCACACCTTGCATGGCTTTTTTGCCTGGTTTACACTTCTACGAAAGATGAGAACAACGGTATCCCTCCTAAGCTTTCAGAGATAAACTTTGAACCTGTCGATGCACTCCTTGCGGACATTTCACTGCACTCCTTGCGGGAACTCTTGCTCAGATAGAGAAACAATTGAAACTCATTCCCTTACTCTCTCAGACTTCAAATACTTAACATGAAATCATACCTACATAACATAAAAGCAAATGTACAACAGAAAGAGTAAAACAACCATGAGCATAACATTCAACATGCATACTCAGAAAGGATTAGAACACCATGAGTTTGAGTCAAAGCTTCATATATTAATCTCATAACTTCTATACATGGCCTCTTCTACACAACTCTCTGCTTCTTCTCCTCTCTATGCTCTATGCTCAATTGATAATGTTAATGTTACAAATGATACAAGATGAGGGTGTCTATAGTTGGTTTTCCCTCCTACGCTCTAAACTGTCTAATTTGGATTTAAACCTACCTACTTACATTAATGATGCATAAATGCCTTCACCTACTACAGATGAGAGAAACCGCTCAAGATCTGTTTACAATCTCCAAGTGTGATTCCTCTTAACTATTACATTAATGTTTCAAACATTTCAAAAAAATGTGCGCTGATGCTTTCCAGCTGTCTTTCGTCTTTGCGCTTGTTTGTCTCTTGCGATGCTTGCGATGCTCTTGCATAAGGTGGCATCATGGATTGGTGATGTTGGTACACAGTCACATCACCTCCTACAGAGAGTTCACAGAGAGACTCATGGACATGTTTGACAGGAGGGATCCCGAGATCCACTTGGATCTAGCCTAGTTGAGACAAACTGGCACAACATAGGCATTCATCACGGAGTTTCAGAGGGTAGCAGCGGCAGTGAAAAATATATCAGAGCCCAATATGATCATTTTATTCACAGAGGGACTCATAGAGCCCTTGAGAGGATGGGTGAAGGCATACAAGACTCACACATTGCAGGATGTTATCTTACGCACTCGACATTTGACAGACTTTGTGCCAAAGACTAAACCCTTTTACAAACCCTTTGTACCATAGAAGGACCAAGACAAGAAGTCATTCTAGAGAGAATGGAAGGGAAAGGAAAAGTTGGATGATGAAATGAGGCAAGAGATTATGAGGAAGAATATTTGCTTCAGCTGCAGAGACCCTTGGGTCCCAGGCCACAAGTGCATGGGCAAGGGAGAGATTCATTATATTGAGGTGGAAAAAGACAGTGTGGACAGTGAATAGGAGGAGCTTGACAGTGGATCCATCGGCTCAGAGGAGGAATCAGCACAGGTAGAGTAGTAGCCTCCCCGTAAACCACCGACACCAGCAAGGGCCCACCCACCAGTAGTTCCACAAGCTCATGAGCAGGCTAATATATGGAAACCAACAAAGGGAGGAGTCATAGTGACCCTTTCTGTTGTTCCTTGGTATGATACCCTCTGGATTAGAGGGACTATTCAGGGACAATGGGGAATCACCCTGATAGATAGTGGGGACACCCACAACTTCATTGATGCTTCATTGGTATCAAGATGGGCACT
This sequence comes from Picea engelmannii, assembly GCA_009831015.1. Lineage (NCBI taxonomy): Eukaryota > Viridiplantae > Streptophyta > Pinopsida > Pinales > Pinaceae > Picea > Picea engelmannii. The sequence continues at coordinate 958,194 of ML784939.1, forward strand.
TCAGACAGATGAGTTTGAGGGGTTTGATGTTGCAGTAGCATATGGCCATACAATGGAGTGTCTAGACAGAGTTCCAGACTTGGATATAAAGTTAGGAAACAACACAGTGAGAGACACATTTTATGTGGTTGACCTATCTGACACAGATGTGGTATTGGGAGTCCATTGGATGATCTCCTTGAGAAAAATCACCACCAATTACCAAACCTTGGAGATGGGGTTCAGAGACAGTGACGGGAAGAGGGTTGTTCTGAGAGGCATGTCAACAGGAGCACCCACGATAGTTTCGGCCAAGAGGATGGAGAGGATATTTAGACATGGGGAGGTATCCCATATCATACATCGCAAAGTGCTTGATCACTATGTAGAAGGATTCAGAGGGTCTATGACAATATCATACAAAGATCAGGAACTTGTTGGGACGACATCAACAAGTTTTTGGGTCGATTCCACCAGGGAGACCACCTGACGGGGGGTTTGAGCACACCATTGATTTGGAGGAGGGGGGAAATATATGATCACCCCACCCTATCGTCATCCTAGGAAGTTCAAGGATGAGATAGAGAAAGAAATTAAGGAATTGCTAGCGATAGGACACATCAGACATAGCAGCAGTCCATTCGCTTCTTCAGTTGTCTTAGTTTTGAAGAAGGATGGTACCATGAGGATGTGCATTGATTACCGGAACTTGAACAAGAAAATAATCAAGAACCATAATCATATCCCTTGCATTCACGATTTTATGGATGAACTGCATGGAGCAGTTTTCTTCTCGAAGATTGATCTACGCTCTGGGTATCATCAGATCAGCATCTGAGAGCATGGCATAGAGAAGACGACATTTCAATGTCACTTTGGACATTTTGAGTTTTTGGTTATGATATTTAGGATAACCAATGCACCAACTACATTTCACTCTTGCATGAACCACATATTCAGGGATCAGTTGAGGAAATCAGTCTTGGTTTTCTTCGACGACATCTTGGTCCAAAACAAGACATCGCAATAACATACGAGGTACTTGTATGAGGTATCAAAAATCATGGAGGCATATTCACTGTAAACTAAAGAGTCCAAGTGTGATTTCGGTATGATAGCTATACTTTACTTGGGCCACATCATCAGTGCACAAAGGGTATAGGTACACCAGGATAAAATCAAGGCCATTCTGGATTGGCCAACGCATAGGAATGTGACAGATTTGAGGAGCTTAGTCGGGTTATGCAGCTATTATCGATGGTTTGTCAAGGGTTTTTATCAGCTAGGAGAACCTCTGACAGTTATCACCAAGCATGGGGCTTTCGTATGGATCGATGAGTCACAAAAATCCTTTGAAGGAAGTCATGGGCACATGACTAGTGTTAGCATTACCAGCCTTCACTATACCATTTGTATTAGAGGGCATCAGGGAAGTTTTGATGTAGGGGGGACACCCCATTGTATTTGAGATAAGAAACCTCATTCAACCCGAGAGGTTGTACTCCATCTATGACAAGGAGATGCTAACAATCATGCATGCCTTAACCAAATTTAGACAATATTTGGTGGGTAGCAAATTCGTGGTCAAAACATACCACAACATCCTAAAGTATTTCCTTGAGAAGAAGGACCTCAATGAGCGCAAATGAAAATGGCTGAAAAAGGTACATGAATTCAACTTCGACATAGAGTACGTCAAGGGGAAGAAGAAATTTGTGGCCGATGCGTTATCTAGGAGACCTGCATCACGTTCTTTGATGGAGATTTCAGTGGATTGGAAATCCCACTTGTTAGTGGAATATTCCAAGAACCAATTTGCTTGCAAGATTATAAATGGATAGATTCAGGATGACAGGTATAGGTCCATTGATTGATCTAGGTGGATATCGGTGGCCACCCACCTTTTCCAACTAGCTCAAAACAATTTTCTGGCAATTTTGGTAATTTACTATTTTTAGAAATTTTTAACTTCCGAGTTCATTTTGAGGGCTTAAATGAAGGTTTTTTGGGATCGATCTTCTCAATGATGACTGAAGGATCTCATTGCAACCCTTAAATGAATCTCCTCGACGATACCTTTCCAACGATCTATCGTGCACCCCAAACGAATATTGTATAACAAAGTTACGCCCCGGGAAGTTGATACACCAAACTACCCAAAACGGGGTCCACAAAACTGTTGGCTTTTCATCTTCCGGGGTTAGGGTTTTGGATTTTATTTATGATAAAAAGGCCTCTGGAGTCTCATTGTAAAGCCATTTTCTTTTGAATGCGAGTAGCAAACACGTCTCTTCTCAGAGATAATCTGCCACCATTCTAGCCATTACAATCTTTGTACATTTCCGCTCATTAATAGAAAATTATGTATTATTGTATCTATATGTTTATGGTTGCATCTATGATACATTTATGTTATTTTATTGGATATCCGAGATATCTCTGTACATTTCTTTATTATATCTCCGCTCTCATTTCATGCTGAAAATAATATGCATCAGTGGTATCAGAGAAGGCTTCTCTTGATTGTTTTTTCAGTGCATGTCCCCGATGAGGTCCGAGTATAGAAAGTTGGGTCTTGAGCTTGTCTCTCTTGAAGAGAATCGATCTCGCACGCTAGATAAACCCTCCATGGTGGAAGAAAAGAAAAACGACGGAGCTGACAATAATATCAATATGTTGCTTGAGCAAGCTCTCACGCGACAGAGGGACGAAATGATGGAGAATTTTTCCCACATCCTTCAACGCCTGTCATTAGAAACATGTGAATTTTCATCAAACAACCACTTTGGAAGCACCTCTCCTTTCAAGGTACATGTTAATTTTGATATTCCCATATTTGAAGGTCAGATATATGCAAATTCCCTAGACAAATGGTTAAATTTGTTAGAAGGTTATTTCTCTATTCATAATTTTTCCGACAGGGAAAAGAACACTATCGCACTCCTTAAATATATCCTCCATGTCAAACATTGGTGGGAAACTTATTGGGAGAAAAATTCCACAAAGGAGTCTGGAATATATGGGGCCGAGCCCACTTGGGATTTTTTTGTGGATGCAGTAAAGGAACAGTATTACCCTGTTGGAAGCTATGCAGACCAGTACATGAGATGGACCACATTGCGACAAGAGAGGGGCCAAACAGTTCTGGAGTTCACAATACCTTCCATACCTTGTGCACCAAGCTGTGTATCAAAGAATCCGAACAACATTTGGTTCTGAAATACCATGGGGCTCTACACAGATACATCCAAACTGAAATGGATTTTCTAGACATCTCATCACTCGGTGTTGCTTATTGATATGTTGTTAAAATCAAGAAGAAATTTAAGCACAAGAAAAAATGAGAGTTTGGGTCTGCAAATCTGCAATAACAAAAGCATGATAAAGACGACCCTAATAAACAGTGTCCTGAAAATCAGTCCAAGCCACGGGAAAAGAAGGGTCACATAAAAACAAAGAAGGACACTGGAAAATGGTGTGATTTCCACAAAATCCCCTGGCACAACACCGAGGAATGTCACTCAAAAAAATCATTGGTGACCAAGATCAAAGATAAGGAGCCGAACCCTGATTCAGAATATGATTATGAAAATACTGGTAAAAGACACATCATCGACGCAGACCCCACTTCTATTATCGTGACCGCAATAATTCAACCATAAGAACCAACAGATCCTGAAGAGGGGAAGCGCCTTTTTCATTCACAGATGTGGGTGAAGGGGACCCCACTACATTTTATTATTGATAGTGGAAACCAAAAGAACCTGATCTCAGCAGAGGTCGTCAAACAGTTGGGATTGTCGACAACACCACACCCGCAACCATACAACATCGGGTGGCTTCTCCAGGGATGAGATATTTGTGTCAACCAACAGTTTTGATTTTCATATGGAATCCATCCCTCCAAGGATGAGGTATTGTGTGATGCTTCCCCACTAGATGTTTGTGATGTTCTCTTGGGCCATCCATATAGGTGGAAGCGCCATGTTGTTTATGAGTCTCGACCTCATAGTGTCATTGTTTCTTTGGGGGGTCATCTCTACAGAATACCAGAGGTAGGTCCGACTAATGTTCCACCTAAACAGTGCCGCAAGGTAGTATCTCATACTATAAAATTCAACTTCTTCACAATCTGTTCAAAAGGTGAACAAAAGCATATTGTAACCACTACAGCCTCGGCCCAAGCACCTTCTATCCTACAGAAGCAGGTCAACAAAATTGCAGCAAAGTGTAAAGATTATTTCTTCACACAATCATCTCATGTATCCAGACTTGTTAAAAAGTTCCAACCCTTCCAGCCACATGTTCATGACAACCTTCAACAAGCTAAGAAACACAACTTCTCCAACAAGGCAAGCAACTCATCAATATGCAGATTCAACAAACGCTTTTCCCTCTCCATCGGGCACTCAACGCAATGGAGACCATTTTTTTACTAAGGAAGGAGGATTGATCCAGGTGGATATCGGTGGCCACCCACCTTTTCCAACTAGCTCAAAACAATTTTCTGACAATTTTGGTAATTTACTATTTTTAGCAGTTTTTAACTTACGGGGCATTTTGAGGGCCTAAATGAAGGTTCTCTGGGATTGAGCTTCTCAATGATAGTTGAAGGCTCTCATTGATCCCCCTAAATGAATCTCCTCGACAATACCTTTCCAACGAGCTATCATGTGCCCCAAACGGAGATCATATGCCAAAGTAATGCCCATGTGAAGTTGATACACCAAACTACCCAAAACGGGGTCCACAAAATTGTTTCCTTTTCATCTTTCGGGGTTAGGGTTTTGGATTTTCTTTATGATAAAAAGGTCTTTGGACCCTCATTGTAAAATCATCTTCTTGCGAATGCGAGCAGCGGATACATCTCTTCTCAAAGATAATCTGCCACCATTCTAGCGAGTCTTTCACTCTGTATTTTTACAGTCTGTGTAAATTTTCGATCATTAATAGAAAATTGTGTATTACTGTATCTCTGATTCATTTTTGTTATATTATTGGATATTTGAGATATATCTGTACATTTTTTTATTATATCTCCACTCTCATTTCGTGGTGAAAATGATCAGGATCAATGGAATCAGAGCAGGTTGCTCTTGATCATTTTTTCAGTGCATGTCCCCAACGAGATCCGAGTATAGCAGGTTGGGTCTTGAGCTTGTATCTCTTGAAGACAATCACTCTCACACGCCCAAGAAACCCTCCATGGCAGAAGAAAATAAATACAACTGAGCAGGTGATCCTATCAATTTGTTGCTTGAGCAAGCTCTCACGCGAAAGAGGGACGAAATGATGGAGAATTTTTCCCACATCCTTCAACACCTGTCGTTAGCAACAGGCGCATATTCATCAAAAATCCACTTTGGAAGCACCTCTCCTTTCAAGTTACAGGTTAATTTTGATATTCCCGTATTTGAAGGTCAGATAGATGCAGATGCCCTAGACAAATGTTTAAATATGTTAGAAGGTTATTTCTCTGTTCATAAAATTTCCGACATGGAAAAGATCACCTTCGCACTCCTTAAAGCTCTCCCCCATGTCAAACATTGGTGGGAAACTTATTGAGAGAAAAATTCCACAAAGGAGTCTGGAATGTATGGGACCGAGCCCACTTGAGACTTTTTTGTGGATGTGATAAAGGAACAGTATCACCCTGTTGGAAACTATGAGGGCCAGTACATTAGATGGACCACACTGCGACAAGAGAGGAGCCAAGCAGTTCCAGAGTTCACCAATGCCTTCCATACCTTGCACACCAAGATGGGTATCAAAGACTCCTAATGAAATTTGGTTCTGAAATACCGTGGGGCTCTACACAGATACATCCAAACTGAAATGGATTTTTTGAACATCTCATCACTTGGTGCTGCTTATCGATATGTTGTTAAAATCGAGTAGAATTTTAAGCACCAGAACAAACGGGAGTTTGGGTCTGCAAATCTGCAACAACCAAAGTATGATAAAGACAACCATGACAAACAGTCTCCCAAAAATTAGTCCAAACCACAGGAAAAGAAGGGTCACGGAAAGACAAAAAAGAACATTGGAAAATGGTGCGATTTCCACAAAATCCCCTCGCACAACACCGATGAATGTCGATTAAAACAGTCATTGGTGGTCGAGATCAAAGACAAGGAGCCGAACCCTGATTCAGAATCTGATTTTGAAAATATTGGTAAAAGTTAGATCATCGACGCAGACCCCACTGTTATTGTCGTGACCACGGTAATTCAACTAGAAGAACCAACAGTTCTTGAAGAGGGGGAGTTCCTTTTTCATTCACAGATGTGGGTGAAATGGACCTCGCTGCATTTTATTGTTGATAACGGAAGCCAGAAGAACCTCATTTCAGCAAAGGTTGTCAAACAGTTGGGATTGTTGACAACACCACACCCGCAACCATACAACATCGGGTGGCTTCGACAGGGACGAGATCTTCGTGTCAGCCAGTAGTGTAGACTTTCATACGACATCCATCCCTTTTAGGATGAGGTATTATGTGATGTTTCCCCACTAGATGTATGTGATGTTCTCTTGGGCCAACCATATATGTGGAAGTGCCATGTTGTTTATGAGTCTCGACCCCGTAGTGTCATTGTTTCTCTGGGGGGCCATCTCTACAGAATACCAAAGGTAGTTCCGACTAATGTTCCACCTAAATAGTTCTGCAAGGTAGTATCTCATACTACACAATTCAACTTCTTCATAATCTGTTCAAAAGGTGAACATAAAGATATTGCAACCACTACAGCCTCGGCCCAAGCACCTTCTATCCAACAAAAGCAGGTCGACAAGATTGCAACAAAGTGTAAATATTCTTTCTTCACACAATCATATCATGTAGACAGAATGGTTAAAAAGGTCCAACCTTTCCAGCCACAAGTTCATGACAACCTTCAACAAGCTAAGCAACATAACTTCTCCAACAAGGCAAGCAACTCATCAATATGCAAATTCAACAAATACTTTTCCCTCTCCCTCGGGCACTCAACGCAATCGAGACCATTTCTTCCTAAGGAGGGAGGATTGATCCAGGTGGATATCGGTGGCCACCCATCTTTTCCAACTGACTCAAAACAATTTTCTGGCAATTTTGGTAATTTACTAGTTTTACTTGTTTTTAACTTACGAGGCCATTTTGAGGGCCTAAATGAAGATTTTTTGAGATTGAGCTTCTCAATGATTTTCAGTGGATTTAATTGAGCCCCCTAAATGAATCTCCTCGATGATACCTTTCCAACGAGCTATTGTGTACCCAAAATGGATATCGTATGCCAAAGTTACGCCCCGGGGAAGTTGATACACCAAATTACCAAAAACGGGGTCCACAAAACTGTTGGATTTTAATCTTTCGGGGTTAGGGTTTTGGATTTTCTTTATGATAAAAAGGCCTTTGGAGCCTGATTGTAAAATCATCTTCTTTCTAATGAGAGTAGCGTACACATCTCTTCTCAGAGATAAGCTGCCACCATTCTAGCGAGTCTTTCACTTTGTATTTTTACAGTCCTTATACATTTTCACTCATCAATAGAAAATTGTGTATTACTGTATCTCTGTGTTTATGGTTTCAATTCTGATACATTTATGTTTTATTATTGGATATTTGAGATATCTTTGTACATTTATTTATTATATCTCCGCTCTCGTTTCGTGTCGAAAATACTCTGGATCATTGGTATCAAAGCAGGCTACTCTTGATCATTTTTTTAGTGCATGACCCTGATGAGGTCTGAGTATAATAAGTTAGGTCTTGAGCTTGTCTCTCTTGAATACAATATCTCTTACACGCCCAAGAAACCCTCCATGGAAGAAGAAAAGAAAAACGACGGAGTAGACGATCCTATCAATCTGTTGCTTTAGCAAGCTCTCACGCGACAGAGGGACGAAATGATGGAGAATTTTTCCTATATCCTTCAATGCCTGCCATTACCAACAAGCGCAACTTCATCAAACAACCACTTTGGAAGCTCCTCTCCTTTCAAGGTATAGGTTAATTTTTATATTCCCGTATTTGAAGGTCAAATAAATGCGGATGCCCTAGACAAATAGTTAAATCTGTTAGAAGATTATTTTTTTGTTCATAATTTTTTCGATGGAGAAAAGATCACCTTCGCACTCCTTAAAGCTCTCCCCCATGTCAAACATTGGTGGGAAACTTACTGGGAGAAAAATTCCACAAATGAGTATGGAATATATGGGGTCGAGCCCACTTTGGATTTTTTTGTGGATGCGGTAAAGGAATAGTATTACCCTGTTGGAAACTATGAGGACCAGTACATGAGATGGACCACACTGCGGCAAGAGAGGCCAAGCAGTTTCAGAGTTCACCAATACCTTCCATACCTTGTGCACCAACTTGGGTATCAAAGACTCTGAACGACATTTGGTTCTGAAATACCGTGGGGCTCTGCATAGATACAGCCAAACTGAAATGGATTTTCTGAACATCTCATCACTCGGTGTTGCTTATCAATATGATGTTAAAATTGAGCAGAAATTTAAGCACCAGATCAAACAGGATTTTGGGTCTAAAAATATGCAACAACCAAAGTATGATAAAGACGACCCTAACAAATAGTCTCCCGAAAATCAGTCCAAACCACAGGAAATGAAGGGTCACAGAAATTCAAAGAAGGACACTGTAAAATGGTGTGATTTCCACAAAATCCCCTGGCACAACACCAAGGAATGTCGCTCAAAAAAGTCATTGATGGTCGAGATCAAAGACAAGGAGCCGAACCCTGATTCAGAATCTGATTATGAAAATACTAGTAAAAGACATATCATCGACGCAGACCCCACTGTTATTGTCGCGACCGCAGTAATTCAACCAGAAGAACCAATAGATCCTGAAGAGGGGGAGCACCTTTTTCATTCACAGATGTGGGTGAAGGGGACCCCAATGCATTTTATCGTTGATAGAAGAATTGGAAAGAACCTCATCTCATCAGAGGTCGTCAAACAGTTGGGATTGTCGACAACACCACACCCGCAACCATACAACATCGGGTGGCTTCGCCAGGGACAAGATCTTCATGTCAGCCAACAGTGTCGATTTTCATATGGCATCCATTCCTTCAAGAATGAGTTATTATGTGATGTTTCCCCACTATATGTCTATAGTGTTCTCTTGGGCCACCCATATATGTGGAAGCGGCATGTTGTTTATGAGTGTCGACCCCATAGTGTCATTGTTTCTATGGGGGCTCATCTCTATAGAATACCATAGGTATTTCTGACTATTGTTCCACCTAAACAATGCCGCAAGGTAGTATCTCATACTACAAAATTCAACTTCTTCACAATCTGTTCAAAAGGTGAACAAAAGAATACTGCAACCACTACAGCCTCAGCCCAAACACCTTCTATCCAACAGAAGCAGGTCGACAAGATTGTAGAAAAGTGTAAAGATTATTTTTTTCACACAATCATCTCATGTATCCAGACTGCTTAAAAATTTCCAACCCTTCCATCCACAGGTTCATGACAACCTTTAACAAGCTAAGCAACGCAACTTCTCCAACAAGGCAAGCAACTCATCAATATGCAAATTCAACAAACGCTTTTCTCTCTCCCCCGGACACTCAACGCAATGGAAACCATTGATTCCTAAGGAGGGAGGATTGATCCAAGTGGATATCAGTCGCTACCCATCTTTTCCAACTGGCTCAAAACATTTTTTTGACAATTTTGATAATTTACTATTTTTAGTGGTTTTTAACTTCTGGGGCCATTTTGAGGGGGGAAATGAAGGCTTTTTGGGATAGATCTTCTCTATGATAATAGATGGCTATCATTGAGCCCCCTAAATGAATCTCCTTGACAATACCTTTCCAACAAGCTATCGTGCGCCCCAAACGAAGATTGTATGCCAAAGTTACCCCCCTGGGAAGTTGATACACCAAACTAACCAAAACGGGGTCCACAAAATTGTTGGCTTTTCATCTTCCAGTGTTAGGGTTTTGGATTTTCTTTATGATAAAAAGGTCATTGGAGCCTCATTGTAAAATCATCTTCTTGCGAATGAGAGTAGCAGCCACATCTCTTCTCAGAGATAAGCTGCCACCATTCTAGTGATTCTTTCACTCTGTATTTTTATAGTCTTTGTACATTTTCGCTTACTAATAGAAAATTGTGTATTACTGTATCTATGTTTTTATGGTTGCATATCTGATACATTTATGTTATATTATTTGATATCTGAGATATCTTTGTACATTATTTTATTATATCTTCCTCTCATTTCGTGCTGAAAATAATCTGGATCAGTGGTATCAGAGCAGGCTGATCTTGATCGTTTTTTCAGTGCATGTCCCCGACGATGTTCGAGTGTAGCAAGTTGGGTCTTGAGCTTTTCTTTCTTGAAGATAGTCTCTCTCACACACCCAAGAAACCCTCCATGGCGGAAGAAAAGAAAAACAATGGAGCAGACGATCCTATCAAACTGTTGCTTGAGGAAGCTCTCACAAGACAGAGGGAAGAAATGATGGAGAATTTTTCCCACATCCTTCAACGCCTGTCGTTAGCAACAGATGCATCTTCATCAAACAACCACTTTGGAAGCACCTCTCCTTTCAAGGTACAGTATAATATTGACATTCTCGTATTTGAAGGTCAGATAGATGCGGATGCCCTAGACAAATGGTTAAATATGTTAGAAGCTTATTTCTATGTTCATAATTATTCTGATAGGGAAACGATCACCTTCACACTCCTTAAAGCTCTCCCCCATGTCAAACATTGGTGGGAAACTTACTGCGAGCAAAATTCTACAGAGGAGTTTGGAATATATGGGGTTGATCCCACTTGGGATTTTTTTATGGATGCGGTAAAGGAACAATATTACCCTGTTGGAAACTATGAGGACCGGTACATGGGATGGACCACACTACGGCAAGAGATGGGCCAAGCAGTTCTAGAGTTCACCAATAACTTCCATACCTTGCGCACCAAGCTGGGTATCAAAGACTCCAAACGACATTTGGTTCTGAAATACCGTGGGGCTCTACACAGATACATCAAAACTGAAATGGATTTTCTGGACATCTCATCACTCGGTGTTTCTTATTGATATTCTGTTAAAATCGAGCATAATTTAAGCACCAAAACAAACGAGATTTTGGATTTGCAAATCTGCAACAACCAAAGTATGATAAAGACGTCCCTAACAAACAGTCTCTCAAAAATCAATCCATCCATAGGAAAATAAGGGTCACGAAAAGACAAATAAGGACACTAGAAAATGGTGTGATTTCCACAAAATCCCCTAGCACAACACCGAGGAATGTCGCTCAAAACAGTCATTGGTGGTTGAGATCAAAGACAAGGAGTTGAACCCTGATTTAGAATCTAATTCTGAAAATACTGGTAAAAGTTAGATCATCGACGCAAACCGCACTGCTATTGTCGCGACCACAGTAATTCAACCAGAAGAACCAACAAATCCTGAAGAGGGGGAGAACCTTTTTCATTCACAGGTGTGGGTAAAGGGGACCCTGCTGCATTTTATTGTTGATAGCGGAAGCCAAAAGAACCTCATCTCATCAGCGGTCGTCAAACAGTTGGGATTGTCAACAACACCACACCCGCAGCCATACAACATCGAGTGGCTTCGCCATGGATGAGATCTTCGTGTCAGCCAACAATGTCAATTTTCATACGACATCCATCCCTTCAAGGATGAGGTACTATGTGATGTTTCCCCACTAGATGTTCATGATGTTCTCTTGGGCCAACCATATATGTGGAAGCACCATGTTGTTTATGAGTCTCGACCTCGAAGTGTCATTCTTTCTCTGGGGGGTCATCTCTACAGAATACCAGAGGTAGTTCCGACTAATGTTCCACCTAAACAGTGTCGCAAGGTAGTATCTCATACTACAATATTCAACTTCTTCACAATCTGTTCAATGGGTGAACAAAAGGATACTGCTACCACTACAACCTCGGCCCAAGCACCTTCTATCCAACAGAAGCAGGTCGACAAGATTGCAACAAAGTGTAAATATTATTTCTTCACACAATCATCTCATGTAGCCAGATTGGTTAAAAGGGTCCAACCCTTCTAGCCACAGGTTCATGACAATGTTCAACAAGCTAAGCAACACAACTTCTCCAACAAGGCAAGCAACTCATCAATATGCAGATTCAACAAACATTTTTCCCTCTCCCCCGGGCACTCAATGCAATGGAAATCATTTCTTCCTAAGGAGGGAGGATTTATCCACATGGATATCGGTGGCCAACCACCTTTTCCAACTGGCTCAAAATAGTTTTCTGATAATTTTGGTAATTTACTATTTTTAGCAGTTTTTAACTTTTGGGGCCATTTTGAGGGCATAAATGAAGGTTTTTTGGTATCGAGCTTCTCAAGTATAATCAAAGGCTCTCATTGAGACCCCTAAATGATTCTCCTCAACGATACCTTTCCAACGAGCTATTATGCACCTCAAACAGAGATCGTATGCCAAAGTGACGCCCCCGGGAAGTTGATACACCAAACTACCCAAAACAGGGTCCACAAAATTGTTGGCTTTTCATCTTCCGGGGTTAGGGTTTGGATTTTATTTATAATAAGAACTCATTTGGAGCCTCATTGTAAAATCATCTTCTTGCGAATGCGAGTAGCAGGCACATCTCTTCTTAGAGATAAGTTGTCACCATTCTAGCGAGTCTTTCACTTTGTATTTTTACAGTCTTGTACATTTTCGCTCATTAATAGAAAATTGTGTATTACTATATCTCTATGTTTATGGTTGCATCTTTGATACATTTATGTTATATTAATGGATATCTGAGATATCTTTGTACATTTATTTATTATATCTCCGCTCACATTTCGTGCCGAAAATAATCTGGATTGGTGGTATCAGAGCAGGATGCTCTTGATCATTTTTTCAGTGCATGTCCCCTACGAGGTCCGAGTATAGCAAGTTAGGTCTTGAGCTTGTCTCTCTTGAATATAATCGCTCTCGCATGCCCAAGAAACCCTCCATGGCAGAAGAAAGGAAAAACGACAGATCACACGATCTTATCAATATGTTGCTTGAGCAAGCTCTCACGGGACAGAGGGACGAAATGATGGAGAATTTTCCCCAAATCCTTCAAAGCCTGTCGTTAACAACATGCACATCTTCATCAAAAAACCATTTTGGAAGAACCTCTCCTTTCAACGTATAGGTTAATTTTTATATTCCCATATTTGAAGGTGAGATAGATGCGGATGCCCTAGACAAATGGTTAAATTTGTTAGAAGGTTATTTCTCTGTTCATAATTTTTCTGATAGGGAAAAAATCACCTTCACATTCCTTAAATCTCTCCTCCATGTCAAACATTGGTGGGAAACTTATTGGGAGAAAAATTCCGCAGAGGAGTTTGGCATATATGGGGCCAAGCCCACTTGAGATTGTTTTGTGGATGCGATAAATGAATAGTATCACCTTGTTGGAAACTATGAGGACTAGTACATGAGATGGACCACACTGCGGCAAGGGAGGGGCCAAGCAATTTCAGAGTTCACCAATACATTTCATACTTTGCGCACCAAGCTGGGTATCAAAGACTCTGAATGACATTTGTTTCTGAAATACAGTGGGGCTCTACACAGATACATCCAAACTAAAATGGATTTTATGGACATCTCATCACTTAGTGTTGCATATAGATATGTTGTTAAAATCGAGAAAAAATTTAAGCACCAGAACAAACGTGAGTTTGGGTCTGCAAATTTGCAACAACCAAAGTATGATAAATATGCCCCTAACAAACAGTCTCCCGAAAATCAGTCCAAGCCACGGGAAAAGAATGGTCACGAAAAGACAAAGGACACTGGAAAATGGTGTGATTTCCACAAAAACCCCCTGGCAAAACACCGAGGAATGTTGCTCAAAACATTCATTGGTGATCGAGATCAAAGACAAGGAGTCGAACCCTGATTCAGAATCTGATTCTGAAAATACTGGTAAAAGACAGATCATCGACGTAGACCCCACTGCTATTATCGCGACTGCGGTAATTCAACCAGAAGAACCAACAGATCCTGAAGAGGGGAAGCACTTTTTTTATTCACAAATGTGGGTGAAGGAGACCCAATTGCATTTTATTGTTGATAACGAAAGCCAGAAGAACTGCATCTCAGCAGAGGTCGTCAAACAATTTTGATTGTCGACAACACCACACCCGCAACCATACAACATCGGGTGGCTTTGCTAGGGACGAGATCTTCGTGTCAGCCAGCAGTGCCGATTTTCATACGATATCCATCCCTTCAAGGATGAGGTATTATGTGATGTTTCCGCACTAGATGTCTATGATGTTCTCTTGGGTCAGCCATATATGTGGAAGCGTCATATTGTTTATGAGTCTCGACCCCGTAGTGTCATTATTTCTCTTGGGGTTCATATCTACAGAATACCAGAGGTAATTACGACTAATGTTCCACCTAAACAGTGCTGTAAGATAGTATCTCATACTACAAAATTCAACTTCTTCACAATTTGTTCAAAATGTGAACAAAAGGCTACTGCAACCACTACAGCCTTGGCCCAAGCACCTTCTATCCAATAGAAGCAGGTCGACAAGATTGCAACAAAGTGTAAAGATTCTTTCTTCACACAATCATCTCATGTAGACAGACTAGTTAAAAAGGTCCAACCCTTCCAGCCACAGGTTCATGACAACCTTCAACAAGCTAAGCAACACAACTTCTCTAACAAGGAAAGCAACTCATCAATATGCAGATTCAACAAACACTTTTCCCTCTCCCTCGAGCACTCAACGCAATAGATACCATTGTTTCCTAAGGAGGGTGGATTGATCTAGGTGGATATCGGTGGCCACCCACCTTTTCCAACTGGCTCAAAACAATTTTTTGGCAATTTTGGTAATTTACTATTTTTACCAGTTTTTAACTTCCAGAGCCTTTTTGAGGGCCTAAATGAAGGTTTTTTGGGATCGAGCTTCTCAATGATAGCTAAAGGTTGTCATTGACCCCCCCTAAATTAATATTCTTTACAATACCTTTCCAACGAGTTATCGTGCGCCCCAAACGGAGATCGTATGCCAAAGTTACGCCCCAGGGAAGTTGATACACCAAACTACCCAAAACGGGGTCCACGAAACTATTGGATTTTCATCTTCTGGGGTTAGGGTTTTGGATTTTATTTATGATAAAAAGGCCTTTGGAGCCTCATTATAAAATCAACTTCTTGCGAATGTGATTAGCGTACACATCTCTTCTCAGAGATAAGCTGCCACCGTTCTAGCGAGTCTTTCACTCTGTATTTTTACAGTCTTTGTACATTTTTGTTCATTAATAAAAAATTGTGTATTATTGTATCTTTGTGTTTATAATTGCATCTCTGATACATTTCTGTTATATTATTGGATATCCAAAATATCTCAGTACATTTCTTTATTATATCTTCGCTTTCATTTCGTGCCAAAAATAATCTAGATCAGTGTTATTAGAGCAGGCTGCTCTTGATCGCTTTTTCAGTGCATGTCCCCGACGAGGTCTGAGTATGGAAAGTTGGGTCTCAAGCTTGTCTCTCTTGAAGACAATCGCTCTCGCATGCCCAAGAAACCCCCCATGGTGAAAGAAAAGAAAAATGACGGAGCATACGATCCTATCAATCTGTTGCTTGAGCAAGCTCTCACGTGACAGAGGGACAAAATGATGGAGAATTTTTCCCACATCCTTCAACGCCTACTGTTAGCAACATGTGCATTTTCATCAAACAACCACTTTGGAAGCACTTCTTATTTCAAGGTACAAGTTAATTTTATATTCCTGTATTTGAAGGTCATATAGATGCGGATGCCCTAGACAAAAGGTTAAATCTGTTAGAAGGTTATTTCTCTGTTCATAATTTTTCCGATAGGGAAAAGATCACCTTCGTACTCCTTAAAGATATCCCCCATGTCAAACATTGGTGGGAAACTTATTGGGAGAAAAATTCCATAGAGGAGTCTGAAATATATGGGGTCAAGCCCACTTGAGATTTTTTTATGGATGCGGTAAAGGAACAGTATTACCCTGTTGGAAACTATGAGGACCAGTACATGAGAGGGACCACACTGCGGCAAGAGAGGGGCCAAGCAGTTCCCGAGTTCACCAATACCTGCCATACCTTGTGCACCAAGCTGGTTATCAAAGACTCTGAACGACATTTGGTTCTGAAATACCGTGGGGCTCTACACAGATACATCCAAACTAAAATGGATTTTCTGGACATCTCATCACTTGGTGCTGCTTACCGATATGTTGTTAAAATGAGCAGACATTTTTGCACCGGAACAAACGGGAGTTTCGATCTGCAAATCTATAACAACCAAAGTATGATAAAGATGGCCCTAACAAACAGTCTCCCAAAAATTAGTCCAAGCCACAGGAAAAGAAGGGTCACGGAAAGACAAAGGAGGACACTGGAAAATGGTGTGATTTCCACAAAAGCTGTTGTCACAACACCGAGGAATGTCGCTCAAAATAGTCATTGGTGGCCGAGATCAAAGACAAGGAGTTGAACCCTGATTCAAAATCTGATTCTAAAAATATTGGTAAAAGACAGATCATCGACGTAGACCCCATTGCTATTGTCGCGACCACGGTAATTCAACCAGAAGAACCAACTGATCCTGAAGAGGGGGAGTGCCTTTTTCATTCACATATGTGGGTGAAGGGGATCGCGCTGCATTTTATTGTGGAGAGAGAAAGCCAGAAGAACCTCATCTCAACAGAGGTCGTCATACAATTGGGATTGTCGACAACACCACACCTGCAACTATACAACATCGGGTGGCTTCACCAAGGACGAGATCTTCGTGTCAGCCAACAGTGTCGATTTTCATAAGGTATCCATCCCTTCAAGGATGATGTATTATGCGATGTTTCGCCACTATATGTCTGTGATGTTCTCTTGGGCCAACCATATATGTGGAAGCGCCATGCTGTTTGTGAGTCTCGACCCCGTAGTGTCATTGTTTCTCTGGGGGGTCATCTATATAGAATACCAGAGGTAGTTCTGACTAATATTCCACCTAAACAGTGCCGCAAGGTAGTATCTCATACTACAATATTCATCTTCTTAACAATCTATTCAAAAGGTGGACAGAAAGATACTTCACCCACTACAACCTCGGCCCAAGCACCTTCTATCCAACAGAAGCAGGTCGACAAGATTGCAACAAAGTGTAAAGATTCTTTATTCACACAATATCTCATGTATCCAGACTTGTTAAAAAGGTCCAACCCTTCCAGCCATAGGTTCATGACAACCTTCAACAAGCTAAGCAATGCAACTTCTCCAACAAGACAAGCAACTCATCAATATGCAGATCCAGCAAACGCTTTTCCCTCTCCCTTGGGCACTCAACGCAATGGAAACAATTGCTTCCTAGGGAGGTAGGATTGATCCAGGTGGATATTGGTGGCCACCCAACTTTTCCAACTCGCTCAAAACAATTTTTTGACAATTTTGGTAATTTACTATTTTCAACAGTTTTTAACTTTTGGGGCCATTTTGAGTGCCTAAATGAAGGTTTTTTTTAATCCAGCTACTCAATGATAGGCAAAGGCTCTCATTGATCCCCCTAAATGAATCTCTTCGACGATACCTTTCCAACGAGCTATCGTGCACCCCAAACAGAGACAGTATGCCAAAGTTATGCCCCCGAGAAGTTGATACACCAAACTACCAAAAAAGGGTCCATAAAACTGTTGGCTTTTCATCTTCCGGGGTTAGGGTTTTGGATTTTCTTTATGATAAAATGGTCTTTGGAGCCTCATTGTAAAATAATCTTCTTGCGAATGTGAGTAGCGGACACATCTCTTCTTAGAGATAAGCTACCACCATTCTAGCAAGTCTTTCACTCTGTATTTTTACAGTCTTTGTACATTTTCGCTCATTAATAGAAAATTGTGTATTACTGTATCTCTGTGTTTATGGTTGCATATATGATACATTTCTATTATATTATTGGATATCTGAGATATCTCTGTACAATTATTTATTATATCTCTGCTCTCATTTTGTGCCGACAGTAATCCGGATCATTGATGATGTCATATTCTACAAGGACATAGTCTACTTGGTACCAAATTCGGGGTTCAAGAAGAAGATCCTCGCAGCAGTTCATGATTCACCACTAGCATGCCATCAAACATTTTTCAAAACCTATAGGAAGATCAAAGAGAGGTTCTCATGTAAGGGCCTCAAACAAGACGTTATGTGATACATTAGTGAGTGTGTGACTTGCTAGCAAAACAAGTCAGAGCATATGCTTTCAACACCGCTACTTCAGCCACTTCTCATTCCAGAGCAGAAATGGGAGAGCATTGTGATGGAATTCATCATAGGACTACCCAAGGTCCAGGGTAATTGTTGGTTGTGGAACCTGATTATCTTCCTGATTTAGAGGTCTTTTACTTTCAGCCGTGTTTATACCCCATGAAGTATTTACACCCCAGAAGTATGTACACTCTTCCACGTGGGGGAGTGCAGAGGGGGGGGGGGG
>ML784939.1:986189-1017772 GCA_009831015.1 Picea engelmannii
TGAAATCCAGCAAGAAATTGTTGCATCTACATATTTGATTGAGGTTTTTCAACATGTTGAATCCATTTCGGCATTCACAAATGCAATTTAAACAACATAAAATTGTAATTTGATACAGATTTATGTTGCGAGATTTTGAAAAAAAACCAAAACATATAATAATTAGAGAAGTTTTTTTTAAATGTAAGAAAACCATATATAATTAGAGAGGTTTTTTTTAAATGTAAGAAAACCATATATAATTAGAGAGGTTTTTTTTAAATGTAACCATATGAATATACTTCACATGGAATTAACCATCGGCTTTTTTTTAATGCGGGTATAAGGCGGCAAATTTGATTCTCAGCGTATCAAAGCCCCCTTGGTAGAAATATAGCAGTCACGACAATACAAGCAGTAAGTGGCAAACGTGTGGTTATAAAGAAGTGTACGTAGCAAATTAAGAGATATATCTATACATTTAGTTTTTATTTATTTAAATTTGAATTTTGTTGTGGAGGAGCCCCTCCATAAAAAATAGCGCTGCCATGGCCACCTTCACACACCCTATTGTGTCTACTCAGGCGGCTTCATTTCCCTCTACTTTCCTTCTCCCTTCCTCCTCTTCTTTCAGGAGTAGCTCTCCTCGTATTTGCAGAATTGTGAAGAAGAACAACTGTAAGAACATATATTGCAGATCGGATAGCCGTAGCCCGTCCCCTGAAGAATCCAATTCCAATAGTAATAATATATTATTGAAGCTTGCGTGGTATGGATCCGAGGCCCTTGGGATCGCCGCCTCAGTATTTAGGCCTTCCACAGCAGTACAGCCTTCCGGGGAGCAATCTTCGCAGAATGAAGTCGCGGGGTCGATTCCCAAAGATGCAGTGGTGGATGCAATTAAGAAGGATTTCGAAAGGTCGTATTTCGTAACAGGTAAGGCACTGCCTTGGTTTTGGCTGAATTGTTAGTTATAAATAAACTCCTTTTTGCAGCACTGGGAAAAACTGACAGAATTAAATGATTCATCAGGTCATTTATATGAATTATATAAATGAATTATGAAATGAGGATCCAAATAGATAAATAATGCCCTCAAGACCTCCTCAATAAGAAGACCACTTTACCTCCTCAATAAGAAGACCGCTTTACATAATGAATGTGGGACAAATAAAATCTCACCTACCAAGTGACTTCCCTCCATAGTAAGGAACAAGAGCCACATAACCACTTATTTTAAGTAACAAGAGCTATATAAGTATTGACAAAAGCCTGGGGAACGTACAACCTTTGTGAGTCAAACCAAAAGTCAGGACGAACGAGATGCTATGTAAGTCTAATGCAAAAGTCAGGGGGAACGTACAACCTCTGCGAGCATAGACAGTCTAGTGCAAAAGTCAAGGGGAACGTACAACCTCTGTGAGCATAGACATACTAGTGCAAAAGTCAGGGGGAACGTACAACCTCTGTGAGCCTAGTCAAGCCTTGTGAGCCATGAGAAAAAGTCAAGGCATCTAGCAAAAGTTAGGTTGAATATAAAATTCCTATGAGCTAGAAACAAACAATATTCCTAATATTGCAAATGATATAAATGTATTGATCTAGTGAGTTGGCACGTGTAACATTATCCACCATGAAGAGAAATTCGAATTGCCTTGTAAAGAGTCGAATTGTAGAAGACAAAGTTGCATGTCTAAGTCAAAGACATTGTTGTCAAGTTGTTGCATGTTGCATGTTGCATGTATGACATGCACTGCATGCATGTCTAGTTGCATGTTGCATGCATGACGTGTGCATGCTAAGTTAGTACGCATGCATGCCAAGTCAAGGGTGAGTTGTAATTGAAGTCTCAAGTCTAGTTCTAATTTCGAACTAAAGTTTGAAGCTAAGTTATGTTAAAGCATGCAAACAAGTTCTTAATTCGAGCCATCTACTTCTCTTCACTCCTTTATAAGCAGAGGTCAACCCCTCTCTTCAACACAATGGTTATGCAGGGTAAGGGTGAATGTAGAGACAACATAGAGAGGCACATATCAGCTGTAGAGGCAGCATATAAAAGGTGCATAACTGTGCTGTAATAACATCATATAGAGGCAGCATAAAAGGTGCATAACTGTGCTGTAATAACAACATATAGAGGCAGCATAAAAGGTGTATAAAAAGGTGCATAACTGTGTTGTAATAACAACATATAGAGACAACATAAAAGGTGCATAATTGTGCTGTAATAACAACATAAAAGGCGCATAACAGTGCTGTAGAGGCAGCATATCAGATGCGCACCTCAGTGCTTTAGAGACATCATATCAGAGACGCATATCAGTCAATTAGAGGCAGCTTCAACAACCCATATCAGAGCTGATATATCTCAGTCTTTGAAAGCAACTTAGATACGTTTATATTAACAAGGTCTCTTAGTTCTCTGTCAAGTCAGAGTCAACTTGGCAAGCTCTTTAAGAGTAGAGTTTTCATGGTAGATGTTTGTAAGTGATCTTACATTATTAATGCAATAAAGGAATATCGTTTGCTAGGGTTTTTCTCCCTGTACAGGGTTTCCCTAGGGTATATGTGTTGTTGATGTGCATGCTTACATATCTACATGATTATTGCTATTCAGTTATGATTCTATATTGTTGAAATGTTAAGCTGGAATCAAAGTGCTGAAGAATTCAAAGAAATAATCCGCTTAAAAAATCAAGCTCAAAATTTAACAGCATTGTCCTAATCCTTTGACTTGTTGGCCATTAGCAATTGTAACCATGAGATCCCTCATAAGGTATACAAAAAGATTTAATTGTCTTGCGAGATTAATATCCATGCAATTGTGTACTTCAAAATCTACTAAGATTGTGATATTTTTTAATCTTTATGCTTCCTTTGAATTTTAGTATCCTTGGTTCCACTTTTCCTATAATTGCTGCAAACAATATCATGGGTTTTCCATGTTGATTGTTATGGATAGTACCACTGTTCCTCAAATGAGGTGGAATATATCGTACTATGGGTGGTTGCACTTTCTTTTTGGACTATAATCTTGTTAAAGACCTTTGATTCATCTTCCTTACAAGTTTTCCTAATACATGTGATTGATGCTAATGACACCTTTGGTGAATTTTCATCTTTGTTAGAGTCTAACATGTTCTCTTCAGTGGAAACCTCTATTTCCTTCCCATCTATAATTTTGGAATGATATGTTAATTTTTCCTTAACCCAACACCTGACAGTTAATTCCAAATAATTACTTCTCTTAATCTATTGAATAAAAACATAGTTGAGTTTTTAACGAAACATTACATCGATAGCATAATAAGGAAACCATATACATTGCACACGCAATTTTCTTGGTATAAACCCTTGGAAAAACCCTTAAGGGAAAACCAATACCTTGTTGATTTTATTGGTATAAAATTTGGGCTCCCGTCTTGGGATAATGGTCCACCTGAGGAATACTACAAAACAACAAATAGCCTAGACTAACACACTTGGTTGCTATTCCTTTGCTGCCCCTTTGCTCCTTTCCTCGGACCCTTCCTCTGCACACTTGGATGAAAGTCCTTCTCCATCCAATCAATGAGATCTCACTATCTCACTCTGTGTGTATCTCCTCCTTTCACCTAGGCTGCCTTTTATAATCTTGAGTTTACCCTAAATCCAAAACCCTAGATCTCCAAAGTGATCAAAGGCTAAGATTAGATCTCACCTTCACTTTATGATCTAATGGCTAGGATTTAATTTAACTCACTAATGCCAAATATTTAGGAATTTGACTTAAATTAAACTCCATTAATTACAAAAGTACATTCACTTTAATTATCACTTTATTAAAGTGAATCTCCTATGTACTGAGAGGTATTAAGGACGACTTCCACATGTTAGACACAAAACCGATGTGGAAGTACATGTTCGATGCTACAAATATCAACTCTCCCTCTTAGCGAGGAAGGTACTTCTCGAAGAGCCACTTGGAAGTGGTTCTTCCTTTGACCCTGACACAATGTCACACACATCATCCTGCACACTGGCATCCCTCCAACCCTGTTGGTCAGCTGCTCCCTAAACACTGGAAGTCATAGAATTGATGATGCTACATATCAGTGCCATGAAGTTTGGAAACTTTGTCGAAGGCCCTCTCTCTCTCAATGTACGCCTAGGAGCCTTCTCTTGCTCCTGAGCATCCATTAATGTCATCTCGTACCTGCTATCCCCAATTTCTAGTGATAACTAAGGAGATGGTTTCTCGAGGCCCTCACGTTGCAGACATGGAGTACCGAGAGATAGCTTGACCAACAGTGTCCACTTGCACAGACAAAGACCCACCTTGCCACCACAGTTCCAGGTTTATCACGACGATATCTACCACATCAGCTGGCTTCCGGAGGACATTGGGTCTTGCTCCATGAGGTACAAGCCAGGTGTTATGGTGATTGCCATTTCAATATTTGAGGAATTTGAGTTAGTGCATTTTAAAATGCTTTTGATTATGCAACGTTTGCTTGGAAATTATGTGCTTTGCCTCGTTTCACTTTGGTGGTTGACATTGTACCCTATAAGTGGGCCACCCTTGGGGATAGGTTTGCTACTGGGAGGTCCTCTTGACGAGTCATTGTGCCACTCCTGACCATACTTTTCATTTTCCACACTTCATCCCCTCATCTCCTTACCTTTTTGGATTTTCAGGTGTACTGACCCAAGAAGGGATTGTCCCTCATTTCATGGGAAGAAGGGGCTGAAGGTCCAGAGGCTTGTATCTGGAAAAAGATAAAATCCAATCATGAACCTTCTAGATGCTCACCCAGGGATCCCGAGGGCAATGAAATGTCTCTCATAAGAAACTGATAAGATCTGTGAAAAATAATTAATACAAAATGCCAACTAAGATGGAGTTTGTGTGGGTGCTATTCTTCATGCTTAGATAGAAGCCCCACACATGACTTCAACTTGGGGAAGCATGATATGACCAAGGTAGAGTCAAGGTGGGCACTGTTTTTCATTCTTAGGTAGAAGTGCCACCTAGGCTTCAACTTGGAAACATCTTTAAAAGATAAAAGGCAATAAATGGGCTTGGAAAAAGGTTGCATTGAAAACGAAGGTGCAACACACCCTCTACAAAGGCACCCATAAATGAGATACTACAATCCCTTGTATGTCATGAACCCCATGCCCAAGAGTCTTTCCCCATCCATGTTACTTTGTCCACATGTCTTAGAGAGGGGCCCACTTGGGAAACACTCCTAAACTTGAGGTACTATTCACCCAATAGGTCGCTTTGTCAACCCTCCCATACCTAAACTTGGCAAATTGCTTAGGGTCTTTGAGCACTTGTTTATTTTGATGAGGTGGTTTGGATGTACATGCTTAGATGGCTCTTTGATTGACTTGATTTACTTATCATGATGCTTTTGACTTGAGATCCTTGGAGGGCGCATTCATTGTCTTTGCAGGACCTAGTTGGTGGAGAGATTTGGAAGAACAAGCCTAGCTTGGGCTTCCTTGGGGCTTGAATCCTATAGGTTCGATACCATGGCCCATACACTAGACGACGATGCTATCCTTTCGAAGTCTGAGGAGACATCTCAGAGTAGCTAAATTGCTACCCGAAGCCCATATTCAAGAGCGAAGAGTTCTACTGCATTGTTGTTTTCAACTCCCAGAGATCCTGCGTAGATCCATTCTATTTCTCCCCTTTCATTGGATATGGCACCTCCAAATACTACTAGACCAGGGTCCAACGATTTGCTCTTGAGGCTAAAACGTCACTTTTGAGGAGCCTGACATCACCCTAGGGCTAGGGTTGTGGTGGTGTTGTTGTTGGTGCTTGACACTTGGCACATTTTGATGGGAGAAGGATTTACTTGGAGGAGGAAGACCTAACGCTTGAGAGGGAGGCCCTATAAGGCCCAACGACTTCCATCTTCTACTCCAATGACTTGAAAAAGGTGCCAAAATGTCACCCTAGAAGAGGGATGATGTCACTTTAGGGTTTCTTATGTGCATTTTTAAAGTTAAATTTGAATTTTGTAATGTAAAGGGGCAAAGTAAGGGTAGTTGCCCCCTTACTTTGTGGTTTACCCTAAAATTAAGTGGACAAACAATTTGAGGAGGATTTGTAAAATAAGGATCATATCTATTTCATTTTATCATAACTCTCCCATCTTGGAGAGGATACTTGGTTGAAATTTGTGCCCTACTTGGGCAATTTTGTTTATCTTGCTTGCTACTATCTCTTGTTACGGTTTGCTTTGGCTATTGGATGAAGAAGTAAGGCACTACCCTTCTTGGAGACTATTTCTTACTTTTATGGTGGATTTTCTTGGTTAAAAGGAGTTTATCTTGTTAATGCTTGGACTAGGTAAGGAATATTTCATGTTATTACTTATTTTCTTGGTCACAAGGTTAATTTGCTAAGATTTTGGGGAGTATAAGGGAATACAAACCCACTAATCCCATCATAGTTGTCTTGAATTAATTTGTTGCACAAAGAAATACTAGGAGGAGTAAAATGGTTTACACCCTGCTAGGGTTTTTCTTAGCTAGTCTTGCTTGCCTTGGGGAGTAAAAGGGCTTACACCTCCAAGGAAGTAGCACAACTAGCTCTTTCATTTTTAAAGACTCCATAACCCAATAGTTAAAGGCACTAATCTCTTGCATTGGAGAAATAAAATCATTGCATTGGGATACGTAGAATTACGAGATATTGGGATTGTTCAAGTTGGAATCTTTTCTGCATGCTAAAAGCTTGTCAAGGCCACTAGGGCGTTTTGTTTCTCCAAGTATTTGCTGTAATAGCTTTAAGTTACAGCCATTAGGGCTGCAGCAAAACACTTCATAACTTTTAATTTTGCTCATGTTCTAACCGTCAAATTTTGCTAGAAAGCTGTCAAGTTAATCTACTAGTTATTATGCTTCTTTTGGGTGGTTTACTTGCAAGTTTTGGTGGTTGGAATTTTCTGTAGTAACACTTGTTTTCTACAGCCATAAGGCTGCAGAAATATCTCCTCAATACTTACATCAAACAACCTTTAAATGTTGCTAAAGTCTTGTGCTATCATACTTGAGTTTCACTAGTAATTGCTAGTTAGTCTCTTGCATATTTACTTGGACTTTTAGTGACTTGTTTAGCAGATGTTCCATTTATTTCATTGCTGATTTATATCATCATATGTTGCTGCTAATTATGACAGTAAGCTTCACTTGCTTGTCCATTGGATTGTTGGGCTTGTATATCATCTTTTCTTGTGTCTCGGGAAAGTATAATCATCTTCTGCAAGGACTTGAGCTCTTGGAAACCATTGATCACTTCTGAGACTCCTTTCCAAGCCATCTTCCACTTAGTAACTTGAACTATAGGGGCATCACTTCCATAGTCTCACTTTCCACTTCATTTCCCCCTAGGGTGACCTGAGACTCCCTCTTGTGTTGGATTCTTCCTTCATAGAAGTGAGGGAGGGTTTATCTGAGGTGATAGTGGGTAAGATCTCCCACTTTTATCGCCATCCAGTGGATTGGGTCGGGATTTTCCCAACCTACAGTTTGCGCGATAACAGTACCAACTTGGTCTCCTGATAGAACTAGAAGGGGCTAACTCCCTCTTCCCATTTGAAGGTTGACTCCCCACACTGGAAGTCCATGGACTATGCTCACCCTTCGGAGCCTCTTGCTCCTCGTCCTCTGCCACCGACATCGATCCATGATCCATGATCCCCTTGGACCCACCTATAGGCCTACCTTGCAACCTGTATACCTTGCTCTCTCTGACACCAATGTTGACTACTGTGTCAGGGCTAGCTCCCTCTGAATGCATGAACACTTGTTTGTTTTGGAACAAGATTGCATAACCCTTGTGCTCTAGAGCTGAGACTGAGAGCAAATTCCTTCTCAGCTCTGAGACATACAACAAATCTGCCACCTCTAGAAAACCTCTAGACTCCAGCTGGAACTTGACTATCCCAACTCCCTCTACACCACACTTGGCATGGGTGCCAAGCTCCACATGCAGATCTAAGTCCGACTCTGACCAACTGGTGAACAACTCATGTGTTCCGGTCATGTGACGAGAATCCCCACTATCCACGAACCAGGAACTACCGAAATCTGTGCCAGAAAGACAAGAGACTAACGAGAACTCCTTCTCTAAATTCTTAGCAAACTCCTTGACTTGAGATTTTGTAGATGCTACTAATTGTTGAGACTTACTCTTCCCTTTCTTCTTGTTCAGACACTGTGAAACATATTGACCACTCTTGTGGCACGCAAAGCATTTCACTTTCCTCGGATCCTTCTTCTTCCCATCCCATGGAGCTAACTCTTCACTTGTATTCCCCCCACTCCTCCTTGCCTGACTAGAAAGGGCTAGATTCTCATCATCACCAACCTGTTGGCCTGCTAGAGATTCCTCCCGAATATCCTCCTGGATGAAATCATCCCATAGTTTGTCAAAATCTGGAAGTTTCTCCCGTGCAACAATGCCCTTGATGAATGGGGCCCATGGTGTAGAAAAACCATTCAAGGCTGTCCTCACCAACTCCTCATCTGACACGACTTCCCCAACAACTGCCAACTGATCACATACCTGAGTGATCTTGGTGAGATAACTGGTCATTGTATCTAATTTGGTCATCTTGATGTCTTTGAGCTTCTCCCTCAACACCATCTTCCTGTTTGTATCGATGCTCTGAAAAAGGTTCGTCAGAGCTACAAACATATCCCTGGATGACTTCTTT
The DNA here is from genome assembly GCA_009831015.1 of Picea engelmannii. Taxonomy (NCBI): domain Eukaryota; kingdom Viridiplantae; phylum Streptophyta; class Pinopsida; order Pinales; family Pinaceae; genus Picea; species Picea engelmannii. The sequence continues at coordinate 994,889 of ML784939.1, forward strand.
TTAGATATGTGAGGGATCAAATGATCCTTCACCGCATCTAAGATGATCTTCCTAGCTTTCACGTCCTTCAACTCATGGGCGACCAAGTCCTTTGGATCCGTCGGTGGGGTCACCTTTGTGTTAGCAAACTCCCACAATCCATTCTCCATGAGAACCAATGTGAATTTATCCTTCCAAGGAACGAAGTTCGATGCACTGTCAAGCCTGTCCTCAAATCTCAAACCTGCTTTGACCATCTCCAAATAAAAAGTTTACCGGGAACACAAACTGTTGAAAAATGTATTTAGTCCTTTAGGCATGAAAACTGAAGAATTTTGTGCTCAGTCCCTCAAGCAAAAAACTTGGTCTTTGGTCGCTCGTGACCCGTTACTTGATGCTCGGACCCTGCCTGAAGTCTTCTGCTACTACCCGACGCTTCCTTCGGACTGCTTGACTATTGCCCGAGCTTTTCTGGGCTACCCAACGACTTTGCTGGGCCTGCCCTCGACTATCCTAGGTCTGTTGTTGCCTTGTGTAGCGACCATGCGGCCTTGTTGGTTGGTGGGCAGCCTGTCTTGGCCGATGGGTTGGATGGAGACCCTGCTGGCCCTACCTACGACTGTCAATCTTGCTGGTGGCCTTGGTATGCACCCAATCTTCGACTGGCCTTGCCGATGACTCCTCTACATACCTGAACACACCCTCACCCGCTTCCCAGCTCCTCCGCGGTCAGCCACTTTGCCTTTGCAAATCTCGTACTAGATTTGCAGCCTGCTCCCAGCGTTCGATCCATGCACTACTCCCTTTGTGACTCTACATGCTTGACCACCACCTGCTTTCTCGTGCCTGTAGCCTCCACCTTCATCCACGACCCTCAGCTACTTTGCTACTGGCAGCAGCCCAACGCTAACACCACCGCCGACTCTTCTCCATTGGTTGGCGGCTGGCCCTCCTCAGCTGCAACTCCCTTGCTACGACCCAATACTCAGCACACCCACACAACGCACATTGCTTGCTCACACGAATCCACGTGGATATTCTCAGCGGCTGCTACAACACCTGCGACCGTACGCTATACAGTTGTACCTTTTTATTTTTATTTTTTTGAATTAATTTACCCCGTAGCTTGCAAAAACAAAACTATTTTGTGTTACAAATCACGATCTGTGTACTTGGTTCTTCCTTTAGAGATCACGCTCTAATACCATGTTAAATTTTCCTTAACCCAACAACCGACAATTAATTCCAATTAAATTACTTCTCTTAATCTATTGAATAAAAGCACAATTGAGTTTTTAACGAAACATTATAGCGAAAGCATAATAAGGAAACCATACACATTGCACACGTAATTTTCTGGGTAAAAACCCCTAAGGGAAAATCAGTACCTTGTTGATTTTATTGATATAAAATTTGGGCTCTCGTCCTAGGATAATGGCCACCTGAGGAATAATACAAAACAACAAATAGCCTATCCTAACACACCTGGCTACTATTCCTTTGCTGCCCCTTTGCTCCTTTCCTCGGGCCCTGCCCTTGCACACTTGGATGAAAGTCCTTTTCCACCCAATAAATGAGATCTCCCTATCTCACTCTATGTGTATCTATCTCCTCCTCTCACCTAGGTTGCCTTTTATAATATTGAGTTTACCCTAAATCCAAAACCCTAGATCTCCAAAGTGATCAAAGGTTGAGATTATATCTCACCTTCACTTTATGATCTAATGACTAGGATTTAATTTAACTCACTAATGCCAAATACTTAGGCATTTTACTTAAATTAAACTCCTTTAATTACAAGAGTACATTCACTTTATTAAAGTGATTCTCCTAAGTCCCGAGAGGTATTGAGGACGACTTCCACATGTTAGACACAAAACTGATGTGGAAGTACTTGTCCGATGCTACAAACATCAACATGATATGAGTGATTGGATGCACATCTATGACATGGACCCCACTTCTTACTACATCTGTGACAATTGTTTTCTTTCCTTTTTACTTCATCCTCAGAGTTGCTAGTGGAGGTGTTAGATTCTTTTTCAACTTCATATCTATATGCTTTTTGGGTGTTGCATTTGTGTTTAGGTGACCACTTGTCTCCACAATATCTACATTCGTTCTCTTTTCGTTGTGGATAAGTCTTGTCAAATCTTTGTGATGATGATTTTTCAAACTTTTTTCCCGCAACTTTTTCCTTACGTATGGCTATTTCCATGGTCGTAATGTTATGTAGTTTTAATTTGTTCTAGATGTGCGGCTTAAGTCCGGTAACATATGATCAAAGTAGACGTTTTGTTGATATCCTGAGGACATGTGTAGCCAATGTTTCCCAGTCACGTGTAAATTTGTCCACATTTCCCTTTTGTTGTAGTCTAGTGAGTTTTGTAAAAAAGTTTTCCTCTTTGATACCCTGAAATCTTTTAAGGAAATCATCCTTGAATGTATTCCAATAATAAAAAAGGACGTGTTCTTCCACCACATGTACCAATTGTATCCATCACCTTCTAGTTGCATGGAAACATACTTGATTTTTTTGTTGTCGTTATCGATACTATAGATTGCAAAATATTATTCTGCCTTGTTAATCCATGCCATGCCTTGTTTCTCATTTTTGTCAAACTTTGATAATTCCATTTTTTCCCTCATTGGGTATGCACAAATTTGTTGACTCATATATGATGGAAATTGGTTGGGGATTGCCAAGTCGTTAGGGGTCATGTTTGGTTGTGCAATTGTCGTACTCGAAGGACTTGGCAATTTGAAGAATTTGGTTGTGGGATGGCAGTACCTAGAGAACCAACCTTCGTTGAAAGATTTGTTATGAGGTCCTTAAGTTATCATGATTTTTGTTAACTAGATTTTTTAATCTTTGTTTGTACTTGTTATAGCTCACTATGGTTTTAAGCAATTCGTTCCTCTAATTGGTCATGTTTCTTCTGAAATTCATTCCTAAGTTCAACATGCTTTGTAGCATTCAACTTTTGTTGCTCTTCTAATCTCTCCAACATTGAATTGATATTATCCATTTTTCGGTTCTTGGGAGGAGAACTTCTACGCTCAATCTTGACTATATCAACTTGAGGATGGGTATTGACCTTGTAGAGAGAAATTCGTATGGATGGCAGTCTGCTTGATTAATTTCTCAACATATGGATTATAAAAACAAGTGTACGACGATTGGATAGAAGGTACAGACGGGTACAGAGTATGAAGGTTAGCATAAAATATTTGATGGCTGTGTGAGTAGACTGGTACGGTGGTGGTGGGTGACAGCTATAGTGGAAAATCTAGCGATGATTTGTCCAACAATTTGACAACGACTTGTACAGAATAAGTGGCGGTTGAAAAAACAATGTACGACAATTTTATGGAGATTGGTGACAACAGTACAGAGCACCAATTGGTACTATGTGCAATTGTATGGAACGATAGGTCGAGCAAGCTGTGTACGGAAGACTGTTGGATCAACCCATGAATGGTGTCATAAATACCCACTCCATGAATTTATCCCAAGCTAGGCTCTCATACCAATGGAGCAATTAAGCTCACAATTAACTTTCTCAATAATGTGAGAAATAATAAATATTTGATATATATAAAAGATGAATGAATAAGATGATGTATTATAATTAGGGACCCTATATAAATACTCCTAAGCAAGTGCCTTTTCATTAAAAGTCATGTCTTTTAATTAACATGTGACTTATATAATATTCCTTTCATTATTATTTATTTTGGATTTCCATGTTTATGAAATATCCCTGATCTAACGGATATGGATAGACTCTACTGAAACTGATGTCTCGTCTCTTAGATCTGATACTCTGGGGGTTTCTGGATGCGTTTTAGTTACTTTCTTTAATATGTGTGGTGATTTTGCATGTGTGTGTCATATAATAAGCTGTTTTGAGCAGAATATATGATGCATGCGAAATAAAAGGAATCAACACATCTCAATAGCATGTATTATGAAAAATAGCAGGAAATACAATGTGCATGCACAAAATATAGGAACTACACATCAATTAGATCTCATAGGAGTTGATCATTGTTGGGATACAATGCAAAACAACAAGAAATACCCGTATATAGAAGATCGGGAAAAATCAACAACATGCATGTATAGATTTGCTGCATGCAATCTCGAATACTCACGACAATTGCTGCAAATATTTGGAAAGTTTTCCTTGCTGGCTATGCTCGTCTGATCTGCTTGGAAACTCTCCCAAATGATGCGCCTTGACCTCACAGCTCCTCCTGGTGACTGTCAGACTGAATATCGTCCCTCTACTGATCTAACTGGACCCCAGATGGGACCCCTTGGGGGTTTGCGCCCCTCTTTTGGATCACTGATGCGCCCCAGTGATTCCATCGTCGGAATTTGGTGATGTATGGATCAAACTGAGTGCCCTTGTATGATCTGTAATGGGTTGGGAGGGTTTCTCTGGATCTGACTCGGTGAGCTCTATGGAACCCTCAATGTACCTCCCCAAGTGCTATGCACTTCCCGACTGCCTGATGTGCACTAGGAGATTCCTCCTTTAGAATCTGATGAATGATATCTCAAAAGAAGCGCCTTGGCTCCCTCTCAACTGGGTCGGAAGAAAATGACAAGATTTGCCCCGGTCTCGTCCAGCTGCACAAAACTGTCTCTAACCCTTGCGCCCTCACTGTCTGCAATGCGCAATCTCTACACTGGGTATATTGAATATGGATTTGGCACGGTGAAATTCCTGGATGGTAGCTCTGATAGGGTAGGGTGTGTCTTCCAACACCGAAACTGATCTGGGGGGTGGTTTCCTCCAGAAATCCACAAAACATCTAAGAGGTCGACTTCCTCCTTTGGAACATGTTATCAAATCAAAATCATAACATAATGAGGAATTAGGTCAAATTCCTCTTCTTATACCTTCCCCGATCTAATTTGTCGTTGACATCACTTAAGCTAGGCACCTTTCCTCCTAAGTCAAATGTGAGTAATTAATTAAGTCCCCCCCCTTATCACCTTTTTCTTCTATTTCTTCGTTGACTTTGGCTTACACATTCTGACAGTACGCAGGCCATATTGAATGACCTAGCTAGAGGATAGAGGGACATGATGAACGTTATCACACAGATGGCCATCAACACACAAATGATCCAACACAGTGTGAGCACCATGGGTGCCAATGTCGCAGGAGGAGCGAGTGGATCAAGAGGTCATCAGGGAGGTGGGGCCAGTGGTTTTAGTGGATCTCAGGGTGGTGCGAGCGGACATCCCTCGCCTATCTGTGCCTATACATCATCTGGGAGGATTCCCTAACCGTTATATTCACAGTTCCAAGGGGGACAACCACTTGGACAGCCAGGGCAAAAAGGAGGACAGCCAGGTCAAGGACAAGCAGTGCCACAGGACCCATTCAGAGAGTATAGGAGAGATTATTTGGCACTAGAACCAGAGTTCCATGCAGACATGAGTTTGCTAGACTACTGTTCGATCATGTATCGAAACTGACCCTGAGAGGCATAGAGGGGCAATGCGCAAACTCAAAAGATGGATTTCATCAAGAAAGTGGGAAAGCTGAACATTCCTACTTTCAATGGGTCATCATGATGCTCAGCCTAGGCATGGGTACAAAAGCTTGGCACATATTTCAAGCTTAACCCGATGTCAGAGTCAGAAGCTATCATCTTCGCCACTTTGCACTTGGATGGGGAGGCCCACGAGTGGTGGTACCATGGGTTGGTGACCTTGGGTCACAACCACATTACTTCATACTTGGAGTTCATCGAGAGATTGATGGAGAGGTTTGACAGGAGAGATCTATAGCTCCATTTCAGGGATCTTACATAGTTGAGACAGACAGGATTAGTTGAGGCCTTCATCACGGAGTTCCAGCGGAAGGCAGTGGCCGTATCAGATATATTGGAGCACAGGTTGGTGATGTTGTTCATTGAGGCGTTGACAGAGCCACTAAGGGGTTGGGTTAAGGCTTTCAAGCCTCACACCCTACAGGAGGCCATTGTGCACACGAGAGACATGGGGGACTCGACGCTGAAACCCAAAACCTTTACCAAACCCTTTGTAGCACAGAGAGACATGGATCATAAAAATCCTCAAAGGGAATGGAAGGGTAAGCCCAAGCTGGACGATGACACAAGATGGGAGTTGATGAGGAGGAAGCTTTGCTTCTCTTGCAGAGACCCGTGGGTCCCAGGGCATAGATGCATGCGAAAGGGGCAGATCCACTACATTGAGATGGAATCAGGTAGTGAGGAGGAGGATGAGGAGATCGGACCACATGCAGACAGTGATTTAAAGGAGGAGACTACACACGAGCCAGAGTGGCATCCGAAGAAGCCTCAGATTCAGACAGAGGCACAACCAAAGGAGGAGAGAAAACCTCGAAGAGAGGTGAAAGGGGGAACCATAGAAACCCTTTTCGGAGTACCCAGGTACAACACTCTCAGAATCAAGGGCCTTGTATAGGGGAAACGCATGACAACTCTAGTTGATGGTGGGGGCCACCCACAATTTCATAGATGTGTCCTTAGTAGCCAGGAGGGGGTTACGCACTGAGGAGTTTGAGGGATTCTACGTGGCAGTGGCAGATGGATACACGATGACATGCTTGGACATGGTCAGAGACCTAGAGGTCAAATTGGGCAACTACACCCTGACAAATACCTTTTATGTAGTTGACCTATCAGATACAGATGTAGTGTTGGGGGTATAGTGGCTATATTCATTAGGGGAGATTGGGTTCAAATATCAAACGTTGACCATGAGCTTTAGAGACGCCAGTGGATCGAGAGTGGTACTGAGAGGCATGTCTACAGGAGCACTCTGAGCAATATCAATGAAGAGGATGGAGTGGATTTTCCGTCACGGTGATGTAGCATATGCAACAGAGTGTTTGATCACCACCAGGAAGGATTCAGAGGGCAAAGAGCATTACCATCCATAGATCAAGAAGCTTTTGAGTTAGTATGAGCCAGTATTTGGGCCAATACCACCAGGGAGACCAGTAGACAGGGGATTTGAGCATACGATTAAGTTGGAGGCAGGGGCTACACCGGTGATCACCGCACCCTATAGGCACCCCAAGAGATTCAAGGATGAGATCGAGAAAGCAATCAAAGAATTGTTTGTGATGGGGTACATTAGACCCAACACGAGTCCTTTTGCTTCTTCAGTCGTTCTGGTACTGAAGAAAGGCGACACATTGAAGATGTGCATTGATTACAGAGCGCTTAACAAGAAAACAACCAAGAACAGGTACCCCATTCCGCGCATAGATGAGTTGATGGACGAGTTACATGGGGCAGTTTTCTTCACCAAGATTAACCTGTGGTCAGGATATCATCAGATCAACATCAGAGAGTAGGACATAGAGAATACAATGTTCAGATGCAATTTCAGACATTTCGAGTTCTTGGTCATGTCGTTTGGATTGACCAACGCACCTGCCACTTTCCAGTCTTGCATGAATCACATCTTCAGGGGGCAGTTGAGGAAGTACCTTTTGGTATTCTTCGATGACATATTGATTTACATCAGGACGTGGGATGAGCATCTGATACATTTGGAGGAGGTCTTGGGCATTATGCAGGCACAATCATTATATTCCAAGGAGTCCAAATGTGAGTTTGGGATGAGAGAACTACTGTACTTGGGGCATATCATCAGTGAGTAGGGAGTACAGGTTCATCAAGAGAAGATCAGGGCCATTTTGGATTGGCCAACAACCAAGAACCTCACGGAGCTGAAGGGATTCTTTGGGTTATGCAGTTACTACAGGAGGCTTGTAAGAGGCTTTTCACAGTTGGGAGCACCACTCACAGATTTAACCAAGAAGGGTGCTTTTCATTGGACAAATGAGTCACAACAGACATTTGAGAAAATGAAGGAGGTCATGAGCACATGCCCTGTTCTAGCCCTTTCGGATTTCTCTCGACTGTTTGTCTTAGAGTTCGACGCATCATGGGTGGGGATTGGAGCAGTTTTGATGCAGGGAGGCCATCCCATTGTGTTCGAGAGCAGGAAGCTCAACGAGTCAGAGAGACTCTACCCGATTTACGACAAGGAAATGCTGGCGATCATGCATGCCTTAACCAAATTAAGGCAGTATATGGTGGGTAGCAGATTTGTAGTGAAGACCGATCACAACAGTCTCAAGTATTTCCTGGATCAGAAAGACCTCAACGAGAGACAACAAAAGTGAGTTTCGAAGATCCAAGCCTTTGACTTTGACATTGAGTATGTTAAAGGAAAAAGGAACATCGTAGTAGATGCCTTGTCCAGGAGGCCAGTAGGGTGTTTGATGATGGATATTTGCATAGACTGGAAGACACACTTGTTGGTGGAGTACTCCAAAAACAAATTTTCTTGTGAGGTATTGGATGGACAAGTAGTTGATGATAGATACCCTGTGCTAGACGATGTCATTTTCTATGAGGACCGGATCTACTTGGTTCTAGGATCGACCTTGAGAGGGAAGATTTTGAAGGTGTGTTACGATTCGCCTGCAGCTGGGCATCAGGGGTACTTCAAGACTTACAGGTAGATCAGGGAGAGATTCTCATGGAAGGGTCTCAAGGATGATGTACTGAAACACATTCGAGAGTGCACGACTTGTCAGAAGAACAAGTCCGAGCAGACACACCCGGTGGGGTTACTTCAACCTCTACCCATTTCGGAGCAGAAATGGGAGAGCATTTCTATGGACTTCATTACAGGTCTTCCTCGAGTGCAGGGCATGGACTGTATATTTGTGGTGGTCGACTTGCTGACCAAATTTGCACACTTCTTTTCCATACCCACGGATTACAAGGCCATATAGGTAGTAGAGCTATTTTTCAGAGAGGTTTTCCGATTGCACAATTTACCTAGGTAGATAGTCAGTGATAGAGATGGGCGCTTCATCAACGCGTTTTGGTAGGAGCTCTTTTGGTTGGTGGGCATAGAGCTAGCCATGAGTACCAACGACCATCCAGAGACAAATGGACAGACATAGATTGTCAACAAATGGGTGGAGGGGTGTATGAGAAACTATGTGGGGGGGAAGCAACGCACATGGGTGAGATGGTTGCACATGGGTGAGTATTGTTACAACACGACTTACCATATGTCTATCATGATGTCACCATTTAGAGCATTGTATGGATATGATGCACCCTCTTTTGCGGAGACTGTGTTTGGGGATAGCAGGGTCCCGAGGGCCAAAGACTATGTTGAGGAGAGTTAGAGGATTCTATAGGCAGTAAAGGAGAACTTACAGGCAACTCAGAACCAACAAAAGATCTATGCAGACAAGCATAGGATAGAGCGCAGTTTCGAGGTAGGGGACTTGGTTTTTCTGCGTTTGTAGCCATACAGACAGTCCTCCTTGAAAAGGACCGAGGTAGAGAAATCGAAGCCTAGATTCTATGGATTGCACAGAATCATCAAAAAGGTAGGCGAGGTGGCATATGAGCTAGAGCTACCGGAGGGTAGCAAGATTCACAACGTCTTTCACATTTCTTGCCTTAAAAAGGTAGTGGGACAACGGGTTAGCATTTCAGAGAAGTTGCCACCGTTGGATGAGGAGGGTTAGTTGGAGCTAGTGCTAGAGGAGGTGCTCGAGCAAAGAGAGTGCAGATTGAGAAGCAGGCTCATCAGTGAGTGTTTGGTTAGATGGAGGGGACTTCTAGTGGACGCCACATGGGAGGGAGAGCATATATTGCAGCACCCAGGATTGATGTTGCTTGAGGACAAGCAATCTTGGGAAGAGAGGACTGCGATGTCTCGTTCCCAAGAGTAGTCTAGTAGGGAGTGACTTAGTAGTCTATTTGTTCCCGTAGACTATAGTTAGGCACAAACAGGCAATGAGAGGAGAAATAAGGGTGAATAAGTGGCTAAACGCTGAATTAGGCCAAAAAGCATAGGAAAAGTCACTTAAGCTAAAGTCAACGGAGAAATAGAAGAAAAGGTGTTGAGGGGGTGACTTAATTAATTAATCACTCACCTTAGGAGGAATTAATTAATCACTCACCTTAGGAGGAAAAGCGCCTAGCTTAAGTGATGTCAACAGAGAATTAGATTGGGAAAGGTATAAAAGGAGGAATTCGACCTAATTCCTCATTATGTTATGATTTGATGTTGAGAAGAGTTTCCAGAGGAGGAAATCGACCTCTTTGTTGTTTTGTGGATTTCTGGAGGAAACCACCACACAGATTGGTTTCGGTGTTGGAAGACACACCCTAGCCTATCGGAGATACCATCCAGGTATTTCACCATGCTAGTTCAGGAGTATTCAGATCTATTGCAAAGATTGCGCAGTGCAGCCAGTGAGGGCGCAAGGGTTAGAGAGGGTTTTGTGTAGTTGCACGAGACCAAGGTTTATATTGCAGATTCCTTTTGACCCAGTTGAGGAACAACCATGGTGCTTCTTTTGAGCCACCAGTCATCAGATTCTGATGGTGGAATCTATCAGGGCGCATCAGATAACCAGGAAGTGCGTAGCTGTTGAGGAGGGACGTTTGGGGTTTCAGGGAGTGTTTTGGATCAAATCAGAGGAAACCCTTCTGACCTAGTACAGAGGTGGCCAGGGTGCACATTTCAAGACATATATCATTGGATTCTGATAGTGGAATCACTAGGGCGGACTCATAGAGCCTAGGAGGTGCGCAACCCCCCAGGGGATGTCATCCAGAGCTTCAGAGGTCATATCTTCAGTACGACAGTTATTGGGAGGATCCTAGAGGCCAGGGCGCTCAGTTTATGACAGTTTCCAAGCAGTTATGTCGAGTATAGCAACCAGGGCGAGTTTTCCATCATTTTCAACAGTTGTCGCGAGTTTCTAGAACTACATTTTGTCGATCTATCCGTACATGTGAAGATCTATCTACATCTTTTGATCACGGGTATTTTGTATTAGTTACTTTGTATTCCAGTGACGATCCATGAGATCTAGCTGATGATTATTTATTTGCTTTCAACATATCATTGTATTTCCTGCTTTTTCCCCATAATGCATACTATTGAGATGGTGTTTGTTCCTTATTTCACATGCATCGTGTATACTGCTTAAACATTATTTGTATGCGAAAATCACCAAGCATGTTAAACAATTAACTCAAACGCATCCAGAAACCCCCAGAGTATCAGATTCAAGAGTCAAAACACTAGTTTAGCAGTAGATATCCAGATCAGATGGATTTAGGATATTTCATGTTCCCTGTTTGTGCCTGACTATAGTCTACGGGAACATATAGACTACTAAGTCACTCCCTGCTGAGGCTATTTTTGGGAACGAGACATCACAGTCCTCCCTTCCCGAGATTGCTTGTTCTCAACCAACATCAATCCTGGGTGCTGTAATAAATGCTTTCCCTCCCATGTGGCATCTTCCAGTGAAAGTCCCCTCCATCTGACCAAACACTCCCTGATGATCCTGCTCCTCAACCTTCCCTCTCTCCGCTCTAGCACCTCCTCCGCCACTAATTCCAACTGTCCCCCTCATCCAAGGGTGGTAGCTCCTTTGAAATGGACACCTGTTATCCTATTGCCTTTTTAAGGCAAGAAACGTGGAATACGTTATGTATCTTGCTACCCTCCGGTAGCTCTAGCTCGTAGGACACTTCGCCTACCTTCCTGATGACTTTGTACGGCCCATAGAACCTATGCTTCAGCTTCTCTGCCCCGCTCCTTTTCAACGAACACTGTCTGTACGATTGTAATCGCAGAAAAACCAAGTCCCCTACCTTGAAATTGCGCTCTATCCTCTGCTGGTTCTAACCTACCTGTAGGTCCTCCTTCACTGCCCGTAGAATCCTCTAACTCTCCTCAATCCAATCTTTGGCCCCCGGGACCCTGCTATCCCCAAACACAATCTCCACAAAAGAGGGTGCATCCTATCCTTACAATGCTCTAAATGGTGATATCCCGATAGACATGTGGTAAGTTGTGTTGTAACAGTACTCACCTATGTGCAACCATCTCACCCATGTGCACTACTACCCCCCCACATAATTCCTCAGATACCCCTCCACCCATTTGTTGACGATCTCTGTTTGTCTATCTGTCTGCAGGTGGTAGCTGGTACTCGTGGCTAACTCTGTGGCCACCAACCTGAAAAACGCCTGCCAAAATGCACTGATGAAGCACCCATCTCTGTCACTGACTATCTGCCCGGGTAAACCATGCAACCGGAAAACCTCTCTGAAAAATAGCTCCGTTACCCGTATGGCCTTGTAGTCCATGGTATAGCAAAGAAGTGTGCAAATTTGGCAGCATGTCGACCACTACAAATATACGGTCCCTACCCTGCACTCAAGGAAGTCCTTTAATGAAATCCATAGAGATGCTCTCCCATTTCTGCTCCGGAATGGGTAAAGGCTAAAGTAACCCTGCGGGGTGTGTCTGCTCAGACTTGTTCTACTGACAAGTCGTGCACTCCCGGATGTGCTTCAGTACATCATCCTTGAAACCCTTCCTTGAGAATCTCTCCCTGATCAGCCGGTATGTTTTGAAGAATCCACGATGCCCGACTGTAGGTGAATCAAGACAAACCTTCAGAACCTTCCCTTTTAAGGTAGATTCTGGAACTAAGTAGAAAATGACATAGTCTAACACCCGATATCTATCATCAACTATTTGTCCATCCAGTACCTCAAAAGCAAACTTGTTTTTGGAGTACTCCACCAACAAATGTGCCTTCCAGTCTGTGCAAATATCCATCATCGAACATCGTGCTAGTCTTCTGGACAAAGCCTCTACTACGACATTCTTTTATCCTTTAACATACTCAATGTCAAAGTCAAAGGCTTGGATCTTCGAGACCCACTTTTGCTGTCTCTCGCTAAGGTTTTTCTGATCCAGGAAATACTTGAAACTCTAGGAGGATGATTAGCATGGTAATATACATTAGACACGAGACTTAGATAACCTTACTAAGGCCTAATCATCAGTACACAATCTAGCTTTGAAGGAAACGAGTGAAAAAACTAAAAAAATATAATTCGCTTAAAAAATTCAAGCAAGAAATAATTAATAAGTAAAAAAAAAACTCTAGAGTAATGTACTCATGAATAAGTCTTAGGAGGCTAAGCATTTTACAAGTTCATCATGCTAAATTCATCTTATTACAATTCCCCAACGGGGATATGGAAATGCGGTTAAGAGGAAGAAAAAGAAGGAAAGGGGCCATAGTGGCCGACTGGACTTCTGAACTCTGAATTTGAACAAGTATCTTGTTCAACTTTGGCGGCTCAATTGCAAGTCCATCCTAGTGCAACTTGGTGGGTAACATTGGCTCCATATGGGGACGTACGTTTGATCTTGAGGGAAGGAAAGCATGCGAGAATCTAGAATTTGTGATCTGCATCGTAACATGTCTAGCCAAACGGATATATCAACCACACATGTATATAGAAACCAACAATTAAAATACAAGTTACACTATATAAAATAGAAGAAAATGAAATGCTGAAGAAATGAAAGTGAAATACAAGTAAGAAGGGTTAGAGAGTGTTATCGCACAAGTTGTAGGTAGGGCAAACCCGACCCAACCACAAAATGGCGACAACTAAGAGAAAACCTACCCACTGTCACCTTAGGTAGGTATTCCCATCACTTTAGAGATGAAATGATCACCTCAACGGGGGAATCCTGGTGACCCTGGGGGAAATGAGATGGAAAATGAAGGGATGGAGAAGAGTACCCCTATAGGTCAATGATGGACGGTGAAAAGGGCTTGAAAAGAGTCTTGTAGATGGTAGAAGATATGCCACAATGTAGTAGAATTTCCAAGTGGTGATTTTACCTGCCTGAGACACGAGGAAAACGAAGATACAAGCCCAATATTATGTTGGACAAGAAATTTAAGCTTTCTGTCCCTAATTGCAGCAATAAAATGATAATGAGAGCTGCAAACAAAGATGCTAAAAGTCTAGTTAAGATTGCAAGAGACAAGCTAGCAATGACTAGTTAACTCAAGTATGAAAGAGCAAGACTTTAGCATGAAACAAGGCTGTAATAAAATAGTATTGCAGAGATATAGTTGCAGCCTTATGGCTGTAGCATACAAGGTTTTACAGCAAAGAGATCAACCACCAAAACTTGCCAACAATCCACCCAAAAAGTGCGCTAGGGTTAATAGATTGTAGGGGGAAAGTTTTAGCAAATTTTGATGGTTGGTTTATGAGTTATTGAGGAAGTTGTGTTAGGGTTTCTGCAGCCCTAATGGCTGTAGATGAAATGTTATGACAGCAACAAGAAGCACTCAGCCAAAGGTGACGACCTAGTGGCTCAACCAAGCATATAAAGCATAGAATTGATTCCAATTTAGACAACCTCAAAATACCGAGTTTTCACGTTAACCAATGCAAGATTTTATTTCTCCAATGCAATTAGATCTAGTGCCTTTAGCTATTGGGTTATGGACTCAAACAAATAAAGATTTAACAATGCTATCTCCTTGGGGGTGTAAAACCTCTTACTCCGCAAGGCAAGCAAGGTTAACTAGGAAGTACTAGGAGGGTGTAAACCCTTTTACTTCTCCTAGTAAAACCTTGTGCAACAAATAACCTCTAGACAAAAATGATAGATAATGGTGGGGTTGTAAATCCTTATACTCCCCAAGAAATCTAGCAAATCAAACTTGTAACCAAGCAATGAAGCATCAACAAGTGTAATGTTCCCAAGCTGTTCCTTGCTTGGAAACTTAGGTTTTTACTGAGTTTTTTGCTTGTCTTTTGTTTGTTTTGCAGATCTACCTTCCATATTTGATCTAGAGGGGTTATGTGAAGTTTTATAATGTGCAAATGATAGAAGTATGACAACAATCACATTAAATAGCAAGATACAAGATATATAACACAATGGAATAGCAACAACTTCAGATCTGACCTTTATTTAGATAATAAGATGATCCTGATAAAATAGATCTGCAAATATGGATAGATATAAGAAGAATAATCAAGCTGGAATGGCTGCTCCAACAAGCTCAAAGACTGAAGAGAATAGCCTCCAAAGGCACCACAAACTCATGAAGAATAGGACAAGATCAATTTATTTCCCTTCAATAACTGGATCTACTCTCCCTCGCTGAGTTGCGCACTTCCATGTTGGCTGTAACTCACCAAGATTTCGGCCCTCTTCTTCTAGACCTCCAAACCCCTCCAAAATCAATAGAACAGTAGATCGGGGGAAGACAAACCCCTTGGCTGAGTCTTGTGCTGATTGGAGGTGTTATGGTACCTCAAATGAGTGGATCTCACTTATGCAGTGCGCCCTCCTTCACTAGAACTCGTGCCAAGATCCCAACAAATGATATGCCAAAGAAACTCTCTCCAAAATGGGCTAGGAAAGGCACCCTAGGCCCAACAACCAAATCCCAATAAGTTTTGGCCTCCAAAACCTCCTCTCTCCTGATCGAATAGATCTTCCTCAACAAGTGCGTCCTCCTTCTTGAAAACCCCCATTGGTGCGCATTATCCTTCTCCTGTCCTGTAGAACCAACCTATAGCTAAATAAAATGGTGAGGAAGGGATCTTCCACCTCCATGACCATGCTTGGAGCAGGAAAGGTGGAATCTTTCACCACCGAGTTGATTTCTAGGGTTTGTTCCCCAAAACCCCTCAAAACGTCCTTAGCTCAAGAGCTCAAGATGCAAAAGTGAAAATGACATGAATGAGGAGTGAGGCACCCTCCTTTTTCCTTTATACCCTTGGTCTAATTCTCACTTGAGTTAATTGACCACCTTCTAAGGTTATCTCTTTACTTTTCTTCATGTGGCCTTTTTCCACTTAATTTACCTTTTTTCCCAAAGTCACTTTTAAATTATAACATTCTGCTTAGGTGAACAGTTTGGAGCCTTTTAGTCCCCATTTCTCATGAGACTATAGTCTAGTGGGGACATCTAGACTACTAAGTCCTTGTAATCCTCTTATCAAGAGGTGGGGGACATTACAGTCCCCCCTACTAGAAATTGCTTGCCCACAAACAATTTTGATCCTGTTTTCTGAAGAACCTGTTCATTTTCCCAAGTAGCATCCTCTATAGGCAAATCCTTCCACTTGATTAAATATTCCTTGATGTTCCTCTTTCTTAGCCTTTTCTCCCTCACTTCCAACATTGCTTCAGGAATCAGTATCAATTGTCCTTCCTCATCCAAGGGAGGTAGCTCCCCAATGGGAGTGATGTGTTGCCCTATGGCTCCTTTCAAACATGACACATGAAAAACATTGTGTATTTTTCTCTTTGGGGGTAGATCAAGCTCATATGTCGCGGCCCCTACCTTTCTTCTCACCCCGTACAGCCCAAAGAAGCGAGGTTGAAGCTTTTCTGTGCCATTCCTCTTTATAGATGCATGTCTGTAAGGTTGGAGTCTTAAGTACACAATATCAACAACCTCAAAAGTGTGTTCCACCCTGTGCTTGTCTGCTTGTATCTTTTGCTGATTTTGCGCCTTGTGCAAGTGATCTTTTAATTCTCTAAGTATAGCTTGGCTCTTTTGGATCCAATCCGGTACCATAGGTGCTCTACTATCCCCAAATACAATCTCCACAAAGGTGAGAGGATCATAATTGTATAAGGCCTTGAAAGGAGACATACCAATAGACATGTGGTAGGTGGTGTTGTAGCAATACTCACCCAAGTGTAACCACTTAACCCATGTCTTTTGTTGCCCTGATACATAATTCTGGAGGTACCCTTCCACCCATTTGTTGACTATCTCTGTCTGGCCATTAGTTTGTGGATGATAGCTAGTGTTGGGAGTCAAAGCCGTACCTACCAACCTGAATAACTCCTGCCAAAAGGTGCTCATGAACCTGCTGTCCCTATCACTCACAATGGTTTTGGGCAACCCGTGCAACCTGAATATCTCTTTGAAGAACAATTCTGCAACCTATGAAGCACTATAATCTGTAGCAATGCTAAAGAAATGGACAAACTTAGTTAACCTGTCTACAACCACAAAGATGCAATCCTTGCCCTGAACCTTGGGTAGCCATGTGATGAAGTCCATATATATACTCTCCCATTTATGCTCTGGAATAGGGAGTGGTTGAAATAAACCTGCTGGATGAGTGTGCTCCTCCTTGTTCTCTTAACAAGTGGAACATTCCCTGATATGGCGCATCACATCCTCTTTCATGTCCCTCCATGCGAATCTTTCCCTTACCTGCTTGTATGTTTTGACAAATCCTTGATGCCCAACCAATGGTGAATCATGGCATGCCTCCAACAGTCTTTTTGAATTATGACTCAGGAACCAAGAAAATTCGGCCCTTGTAGTATATGATGTCATCCATGATCCTGAAGTTATCATCGTGTACCTTCCCATCCATCAACTCACAAGCAAACCTGTTTTTAGAATACTCCACCAAAAGATGTGCCTTCCAATCAAATGAAGTATCTGTCATGGCATATACCGAAGGTCTCCTGGACAATTTATCAGCCATCGCATTGTTCTTTCCTCTGACAAATTCAATATCAAAGTCATAAGCTTGGATCTTGCTAACCCATTTTTGTTGCCTTTCATTAAGGTCCTTTTGGTCTAGGAAGTACTTGAGGCTATTGTGATCTGGCCTGACAACAAATTTCGCTCCAACCAAATACTCTCTGAATTTATCCAAAGCATGCATGATGGCTAACATTTCTTTGTCATAAATAGTGTATAGGAGCTTAGGCCCCCTCATTTTTTGGCTCTCATAGGCAATGGGGTGCCTATTCTGCATATGAACTTCTCCAATGCCCTCACCTGAGGCATCACACTCCAATATGAAAGGCTGCGAGAAATCTGGTAAAGAGAGAACCCGATAAGTGCTCATTACCTTCTTCATTTTATCAAATGTCACATGTGCCTCTTGGCTCCACCTAAATGCCCCTTTTCTAGTCAAATATGTCAAGGGTGTGCAAAGCTGGGAGAATCCTTTGATAAACCTCCTATAGTAACTGCAAATGGCAAGGAATCCTTTCAACTCAGTAAGAGTTTTGGGTGTTGGCCAGTCAAGTATAGCTTGTATTTTTTCTTGGTGCACATGTACTCCTTTCTCTCCAATGATATGTCCCAAGTAAAGGACTTCAGTCATCCCAAATTCACACTATGACTCCTTAGTGTACAGGGATTGTTCCTCCACAATGTTCAAGATTTGGTCTACATGCTTGAGATGATCTTCCCAAGTTTTTCTATAAATCAACAAGTCATCAAAGAAGACTAAGAGAAACTTCCTCAATTGCTTATTGAAGACATGATTCATGCATGATTGAAAAGTGGTTGGCGCATTAGTTAGCCCAAAGAGCATAACCAGAAATTCATAATGACCATAATGACATCTAAAAGCTGTTTTTGGCACATCTTGCTCCCTCATTTTGATTTGATGATAACCAGAGCGCAAGTCTATTTTGGTGAAGTAGATAGTGCCATGTAGCTCATCCAATAGCTCATCTATCCAAGGGATGGGGTACCTGTTCTTAATGGTCTTCTTGTTCAAGTCCCTGTAGTCAATGCACATGCGCATAGTCCCATCTTTCTTCTTTACCAAAACCACCGAAGATGCAAAAGGACTAGAACTTGGCCTAATATGACCCATGTCCAAAAGTTCTTTAATAGCTTTTTCAATTTCATCCTTATACTTTTTTGGGTGTTTATAGGGAGTAGTGATAACTGGTTTTGCGCCTTCTTCCAACTCTATAATATGCTCAAACCCCCTATCTGGTGGTGCTCTTGGTGGGATAGGTTCAAAAACCTTGCTGTGACTGTCAATATTTTCTGAATGTCATGAGAATAATGAGGATGCCGCTCCTTATCCACCTGAACGGATATCTTGCATTCTACTGCATATACAATGTCTTCTCTCCTAAAGATGGCCTCCATTCGCTTTGTTGTAACCACTCTAGGTGTATTACATGTCATTCCTCTTATTATCACCTTTTTTCCGTTCTCTTCAATGAATGACATCTCCATAGTTTTGTACTTGGTAGTGATAGGTCTTGTTATCGCATGGATTGTAGGTTGCACCAGAGCCTTGTGCAATCTTAACCAGTGGACACCACACCGGGATGAAACCCACTGTCACCTTAGGAAAGGTCCCGGGTGACCCCTGGGGAAAGACAATGGAAAAGTCTAAGAAGGCCCTAGGAGGTCACGATACAAGATCAAGAAAGGTCCAAAGGCTATAAATGGATGGAGGAAGGATGAAGGTAAGGGTGAAGAGTAAGTCACCTGCGACAAAAAGTCAATTATGCCAAGTGTAAATAAAAGCCAGGACCAATAAGTTAACCCTGCCACTGATTGTTGATGTGAAAGTTGTAGTTTTAAATACCAAGTGATCATAATTTTAATATTAAGGAAATGTCAGATTTGGCCAAATGAATGTGTGTACCCAACATGCTTGTTTCCATCTGTTGACTGCCTATTCAGCTAGGGGTCAACTCATGTGCCATGAAGATGCATCACCAGATGCAAATTTGATGAAGACAGTTTTGGTTCTACTTGGGTATCTGATGCCCCAGCACAAATTTTGTAAACGAAATTCCCGCACCCCTGCGTGGGTTAATAATGTAATAAGTCTGCATGAGTCATAGTTAGGTCAGGTACCTTTGGATGTTTTCATTGGGGGAGTTCCTTTCACCGAGGGTTTTTTATCCTTAGGTTGTCAACCGGGCTCTCGGGCCTGGCTGACTTCCCTTGAGTTTTTCCCTCCACATATGCAATAATTTCCTCCAAAGTGGTGAACGACGTCCTAGTGGTCTCGTCCTTTGGTATCTCTTGTTTAGGAATGTTGTAAATGACCATGCTAGACAGTGTAGAAAGTTTCGCGGAATTTTGTCGAGTCTAGATAGGTTTTTTTTAATTAATTAAATTTTTAATAATTTAATTAATTAATTATTTTTTGAGCAAATATTGTAAAAACTCGATCATGGGGTTTTTGATAGGGGTATTTGTGCTAAAAAAAAATGGAATAGCACCCCCTACACCCATAGACCAAGTTTCAGCTCAGTCGGACAAGTTTTACTATGTCTTTGTCCACTTAGAGTCAGAGTCAGTCAAAACAACAATTTTAATTGCTAAGGTGACATTGCCAGAATGTCAAAAATCATTGTAATTTTGAGTTATTGAGTTAGTGGTAAGGTGGTAATGAGCAAATTAGACCCTCCTAACCTACCCAAACCCATCCTAACCTTTTAACAACTTAAAAACACACTTTACCTTACCTCCTCACCCACTTTACCCACTCCCTAAGGGGAAAAACGACCCCCCTTTACCCAAACCTTAGTTTCTTGACTTAATCTTTGGTTTGGGGCCCTCTTATGAGAGGTGCGCCCCTCCTAGACCTCCACCTCACTCTTGCATGGAGCCCACACTTCATTTCCCATCTTATGTGGCGCCCCTCTCTCATACCTCACGCCCTCCTTTCCTAGCTCACACCCCTCTTCACCTTTAACCTTACTAAACCACCCAAATATTGATGTGGGCCCTCCTCTATCCCCTAGTGCGCCCCCCTTAGCATGACAACTCACCCTTTGAGGGCCCACGCCTTCCACCTCCTCAATCCATGGCTAAAACCCTAAGGAGGGCGCCCCCTTCATAGAGATTCTCACTCTTGCTTGAGAACCAACACTTGGCACTCATCAAGATGCCTTCACTTTGCCTCTAGAGGTATAAGTAAAACCCCTCCTCACTCATTTTGACCACCATTCTTTAAGCTACTGTTACTCTGCTGAAATTTCATTCCACCTTCTTGCTCTTGCCATCAAGCCACCCAACTCATTGCTCTTGAGAGTTTTGGAAGAAGTATTTCTCCAATACTCTCACATTTTGGATTAATAGAAAATCTTTGGAGGATTATGAAGAGATCTTTGAGTATTCTTGCTTTCTTCTACATATGAGGTGACTTGCATTGTTCCAGTTTGGTTGTGTTGTAGCAAGTAGATCTTTGGTAGAGTATTCTACTAGGGTAAACTAATTGAAGAGTATTCTTGTTAGTTTATGTTCATGTTGGATAGCTTAGGATTTGCAAGTATTTCGTTCTAAGCTTATTTCAATCTAACTATCTATTTCCATGCTTCACTATTTTTCTTGAGTTTTGCAGGTGATCTCAAAAGGATTATTGGGATAGCATCGAAGAGGAGCCTACCCTTAACCCTTTCTCACACTCCTAACATTTATGTTTTCCATAGTTATTTCTGCACACATTTTATCTTTGTTTCAGCATTCTAACACTCTTAGATAGGTCAATATATCATCTTTTACTTGCAGATTTTTATGTGGAAATTTTCTGTGTAAAAGCAGAAAATTTCTTTAACATTTGAGTGTGTTTTTCAGCATTTCCAGCAAGCTTTTGCTTGCTGGTTTTTGCGGAAACTTACCAGCAACAAGGGGAAACGCTGCCCAAATTCGTCCTCAAGGCTGCATCAAGACACATCTTCAGTTGGGTAACGATTCTCTAACATTTCCTAGTGTATTTTTGTATATTTCATGCTATTTCATTGATTTTTATTGTACATTTGTAAGCTAACATATTGCCGACACCTTGGGAGTGTGCTTGGCCTAGCCAACCCCCCAAAATCGTCTTGGCTTGATTTGTTATTTCATTTCCAAGTCAATTTTTAATTTTTTTTATTTAAGTATTAATACTACTGAGATAGTTTCTGCCTGAGCAGTCGGCTAGGAGCCAGTCTAATCTCTGTATCTTCGGAGACATAAGACTAAATGCCCTGCTTTCCTGTGCAGTTATATCTCAGCAAGTATTAATCTAATGTGCCGACACCTTGGGGGAGTCATCCCCAAAATCGCCTTGGCTTAAGGGGAATTTATTTTTAACTTGTTTCTATTTTTCATATTGTCGGCACCTTGGGGGAGTCATCCCCAAAATCGCCTTGGCTTAAGGGAAAATTAACCTGTGATGACTTATTTGCTTATTACTTAGAATATCTTAGATAGTCATCTTTTCCAAGCTTTATTTTCCTTAAGCAATTTCACTTTCATATGCTTATGCTCTCATGGTAAATAGCTAAATGATCTAGATGCAATCTCAGATGCTATAGCTCGTCTTTTCATTTTGCTTTTTTACAAATCTGATGTGCATATGAAGTGATGATGGTTTAGAGTTTTTCATTATTCTGCTAAGTTTCCTATTTCTCAAGCACTTTCATTTTCGTAAGCTTAGCCAACGTATGTGGATGAATGGTTGATTTCTAAGTTCGTTTGGGTTATTACTTTGGCAATTCGTCCCTCATTTCTTTTTTGCAAATCGTATATTGATGGTTATGGATGAATGATGTAATGATGATGGATACCTTGTGATGCTCACGTCTTTCTCTCATGGTTTAAGCATCCACGTCTCAGCTTTACTTCAAGCACGCTTCACACACGTCTATCTTATGTTTATGGGTGAATGTTTTACATTTAAACATCTTTGCGCTTAAGTTATCTCATCTTGTGGTATAAAGCATTCACTTTCACAGTTTCGTTTCTTGCAAGTACATATGCTTCATCATTAATCTTCATTTTACATGCGAATGGTTCATGGATTTATGGTATAACATTGTGCAATCTTTCCTTTACGTATTGACATGTCATTGATGGTTTAATTGACACATTGCAAGCACTCTTTTACACACATTTTCAGTTCGGCCATGCGCTTAAAACCAAATTTTTAAGGTCCTAAAACACTTCTAAAAGCAACCAAACACACCTAAAGACCCACCCGCGGGTCATAATAACATTTAGTAACATTTTAGGGGCCTCATTCATCCATCTCCACCATCTAAAACGGGTTTGAGGGACATCCAGGGGGAAGTGGCGGGGGACCGTCTCGTGATTTCGTTGGGGAGATCCTTCCTGGGAGAACTCTTACTGTCAGGGCTGACCTTGGAAGCTAGGGTAAGGCCTCGTTTGCCTTACTATCTTGAGCACCGGGCAGTCATTTGGC
>ML784940.1:9141-20703 GCA_009831015.1 Picea engelmannii
TCAATGAAAACATGATCCAACATAGACTTATACTTTTACTTTTCCTATGACCTCTTCAACATTTCATGTACTTTCAAATGGATCTACTTAATCTTTTCAACACATTTTTCTATTCTCAATGCATCCCATGTGAGATCCTCCCTCACTCCTCATTGTCCATATACAACATCTAAGGGAGAATGTAACACCCTGTTTCCCCCAGTCTGTAAATATAACTATATTGGCCAAGGAACTATGGAAAACCTAAAAGTGTGAATGTTTGATTTAATGGACCTTTGTAAAAAAGGTCAATGAATGTAAATTTTGTTATTTTAATAGAAAATGGTTATGTGTTGCATGAATGTTGAAAGAGGGGATGTGCTAAGAGAAAACCACGAATTCTATGAAAAGTGGTGGAGGGGACCCGGAATGGTTGTGTTAACCTCCACCGAACCAGTACCATGCTAGAATTATTTGCTCAGATCAAAACAACCCTCTGACCCAAAAATGAATTGCAGTCAGGCTGGTAGGTGCGAAGATCTCCTCAAGAGTTAATGAGGGGATGGGGCAGATTGCCCATACGTAAGGCTTCCAGACCTGACCATGGACTGGGAATTCGAGCCACACGCAATATTGTTGAGGAAGGCAAGAAAGGAAGTGTGGTGGGCATAGGGAGACCGGTGGAAAAATGTAGAGACGAGAGTGGAAACTCTGGGTCCGAGGAAGGACTGGAAAATAAACAGTGAGTTCTGATCACAGAAAATAGAGATTGATCCAGGAGAAGGAGAGTAACCTTCTTCCTTATCTATTTCTATATTGGGAGAAGGAGAGTAACCTTTGTCCCTAACATCCTTTGAGCTGGAAGTAAGAAATTGAATCTCAAAGCATCGTAGCTTAAGCTCGGGGGTGGCCAGTGATAAATCCATTGGGAGTGACTGAGCCTATGTTTAGGTGGAAACGAGCACCCCTTTCAGCAGTCACATCATACTCTATGGTTCTGATAAGTGTTTTCTTGCCTTATGCTTTGAATTGTAAATAATGGATGCATGCGATTATTTGCATGTCTATAAAGGGTTATTTCTCTGTATTAAATGATTAAGTTATGAGTATGTGTTTGTTGCCTTGAGAACCTATATTTCTGCTTGAATTTCCATACGCCCCAGTTTAATCACTCGAAGGCACTTTCCCCAGGAATTTACATCACCGTTCCGGAGTTGGACCAAGCCTCTAGGCATAGCTACCGTTTTGGTAACCTCACAAGTTACTTTTCCTTGATTAAGAGCTTAAAGCTCTGTGAGTTGGGAAGGTGTTCCCTTCAGACTAGTAGTCTAGGAGACTCTAAACTTGTGCCTATCAACTTAACCAAAAACCCGACTAAGAGTGGGGATGATAGCCCAAGCATTATACATAGATCCACATGACCTGGGTCTAGGAACCTTGGAGCTCGAGGCTCTGAGATGTCAAATATCACGATAGTCAAGTTGAACCCTGCAATTGCTATGAACCGTCGATCTATGAATAGAGATCAAGGGTGGGGAATCACTGCGGAGCGCGAAGGTGAAAATAGCGGACGCGCTAGTTCATGGCCCGAAATTCACCCTTGTTGTTGATCTCGACGGGTTGGAATATCAACAATCTCAGTTAGACTAGAATCGAGCAAGCACTTTCTAGATTGCGGAGGTCGAACTCCCTGGTAAAGAGTACGCATGTTGGGGCCCCACATTTCCTATGAACCGTTTATCGTCATTGACCTTCGATCTGAGTTTGACGCGATCTATGAAATGCAAGGAGCGCATGGGATGACGAAATATTCAATGAGATCAAGCTCAGAAGAGATAGTGCTTTCAGGAGTGCAGACGAAGTCCAAGAGACAGGCATGTAGGAGGAGCAAAGGTCGAATCCTTCGAGCACTTAGAAAATATTCTAATTCATAGTAAGTCCAAATCTCGGGAGGAGGAGCGACAATGGTCATTGGATCACAACGCCAAGGATTGACAGTTGTCTAATCTAAGCAAGGAGCACAAACCTTAGCACTTTGCACACACAGGAGAAGAGAACTTACCAAAGTTCCAAAGTCCCGAAGTAATTTTCAATCGTCCATCGTCAAGGAGGACAGGTGGCGTAAGATTCATAACTCCAGAAGTTCATGGACCAGGAGGAGGTGAAATAGCCGAAGTAATTTGAGGTCATCCGTCACCAGGAGGTGAATCTGGACCGTCGGATCTAGAGGGATGTGAGGCGACGGATCGTGGACTCCAGAGGAATTTGTTCGAGGGTTTCCAGTTGAAAGTTGAGATTCTCGAACCCCGAAGACCTGAAGTGAATCTGGACCGCTAGATCCAGAGGGACATGTGGCGACAGATCGTGGACTCTGGGTAAATCTGTGCGAGAGTTTTCAGTTGAGATATGAGACTCGCGAAGTTCGGAGAGTCGAAGAGCCGAAGTAAATCTCCAGCGTCGGATCTTCCAAAGTGAATCTGGACCATCTGACCCAGAAGGGACATGACGTGAATCTGTGGACTCCGAATAAAGTCCCAAAGTAATTTGTAGTTGTCATATTAAGAAGGGACGTGGCATGAATATGTGGACTCCAGATAAAGTCTCTAAGTAATTCATAGCCGTCATATTAAGAAGGGACGTGGCGTGAATCTGTGGACTCCGAGTAAAGTCCCGAAGTAATTCATAGTCGTCAGATCTAGAGGAGACGTGGCATAAATCTATGAACTCTAGGTAAAGACCCAAAGAAATCCTCGATCGTCATATCCAGAGGACAAGTGGCACAAATCTGTGGACTCTGAGTAAAGACCCGAAGTAATCCTTGATTGTTATATCAAGTGGACACGCGTCAGTGGATTATAGCCTTCGGATAAAATCCAGTGGGAAAAAGGGTGAAGTTTGAGATTTGAGATCTCAAAAGTCTAAAGACCCGAAGGAGATCTCGACCATTGATCGAGAAGAGGGCCACGAGACTGTTGATCTAGTTCAAAGGTCAAACACCCCAAGTAGAAGCAGGGCCATTGATTTAGGAGGAAAGGTGTATGTAGATCGTCAACTCCGGAAGATTGATGTACGGAGGAAAGTAGGGTTAGAGATTTGAAAATTCTGAAGTCTGGAATCACGAAAGAGATCACACTCGTTGATTTAGGAGGGGAAGATCTGGTCCATGGATTTGAAAAGGGAAGATCTGAACCGTCAATTCAGACAATACCGTCAAGATCGGGAGATCGACGGTCCCATAGCATTGCGGGGATTGGAGGTGCGTAGACTTTAAAAATTTGAGGGCGGGCCGCAATCCAAACCCCAGTTTTGGAGAAAGGACATGTGGAGGCTCGAGGAGAATTGCGAGCCAAAAAGTAGTTTGGTTTCAAACCGCCTTTGGTCACGCCCTCAATTGTGTGTTTATGTGAGGTCATTGCCAAGGTCACATCCAAGGAAGGGGCCAAGAGAAAAGGGGCTAATGCCATCTCCGAGACTTCGCTGAAGTGCGAAGGAGAAGGTCACAGGTATCATAAGACTTGCACCAGAAGCTGGAAGGGCCTGTGTTTGATTAAGAGGTGAGACTATCAAGGTTTCAAAGTCTTGTTTGACTTAGAAAATCGAAGAACCTTGACCGGAGGTTCGGGCTGAGTCTCGAACTTCCCAAATCAAGAATCGTAGAGGGAAAGGATCTATTCATGTAAGGAGTACAAAAAAAAATTATTTTCGCCTCATCGTGGGTGTGTTACAGTGAAGGTGGAAAATATCCAAAGTAAGTTTTAAAAAGTGACTTACCAATGGATGTGTGGACTTATCTATTATAAGAGTGTTGTATATAGATCAAATTTTCATCCCAAGTCTTCAGATGCTTCTGATTGTAACCCATCAAAAGCTACACCGAAGTCTTATCAACTACTTATGTCTTCCCATATGTCTGCTATAGATATCTTCAACTTAGTATCCATCTTCTCTTACAATGTAGTCTTAAATGCAATGAGAAATTTGGTATCCCTATATGATATGATGCTCCTTGGTATCTGTAAAATCCCTGCCATAATCCCCTTTTTAATTAATGTATAATGTAGATAAGAATTTGGCTATGGCCAAGCGATGTAATATGCGAAATGTATTTCTAAATTTTAATAAATAAAATGTGATGCTAATTGCTAGGGGACATAGACAAAGATGGGGGATGAGTTTTCCACAAGTGAAGGGAGTGTCTAAGAGGGGTCCAAGGGGAAAATTATTTATGGGTATTAATTCAAACCAACTTTCTTGAGTTTTATTATCATTGGAGACAACCTTATATTTTATGTTTGAGTGTATGAGAACCCAATCATTAAACCCATGTAAGAGGGTGGGTGTAAATATTCACATCCAATAGTTATTGGGAGCATGGGGATGAAGTACAATCAACATTAGGCAGAGTAAGCAATCAATTGGCTTGGGGGGGAAATAAATTTGTATGTCCAAAGAGGACAATTTTTATAAGCATGTTTTTTTTATGAACGACAAGCAGAGAATGGGGGAAGAAGAGCACTAGAGATGGAGCAAGAAGGCTAAGCGAATTCTGGATCATTTTTGGAGCTAGAGACTAAAGAGCCAATTTTTCAAGCATTAAGAATGAACTCTTGTGTGAATTGCACTGTAACAAC
This sequence comes from Picea engelmannii, assembly GCA_009831015.1. Classification (NCBI taxonomy): domain Eukaryota; kingdom Viridiplantae; phylum Streptophyta; class Pinopsida; order Pinales; family Pinaceae; genus Picea; species Picea engelmannii. The sequence goes on from ML784940.1 coordinate 13,752, forward strand.
AAGTGATTGTTGTTGTTTTCCTGGTAGTTTTTCCTAAATGAGTTCCTTTGAGTTCTCAATAGTGATATTTCTAGTTACCTATGCCAAAGAGACCTGGATAAATGAATGGGACGCTCGATGGTCCGAGAGAAGTGAAGGGGTACATTCCTTGGGTTGGGTAGGTTAAGAGGAAGAGAAATGGTAAAAATTGGGATAGTTGTAGGAGAATACCAGTGGGTTGTGGGATATTTGAGTTGTGAGTGGAGAGTAAGAGACACCCTTTTATTGTGGATTCCTAGCTCCAGCTCAGGGGTGAATTGTTGTTGAGATATAGAAAAACAAGTCTATGGTTGGGTGGACTATCCATCATAGGTAGTTGGTTGCACAATTGTTTTTTAAATATAAGTGTTTATATGTTTTTTGAGTTAATTTATGAGTTTAACCACTATGTATTTTACTCTATGAATGAGAATGATTTATATGTCATTGTAGATGAGTTTATTTGTTGCATTCATGTCATTTAAACATGTTGTCGTTTCATTTATTTAAATGGTATCAAACAATAGTTAAATCTGTGTACAATTCATAGCTAGTAATCTACGAGAATTTAGTTAGTAGAAAATTTTCATTTTTAATTGTATTTCACATAGTAATGTTCCTCAATTAAGCCAAGGGATTTTAAAAAAGGGTATCATAGCTCAAGGTTTGACACTGAGCTTGTATGGTCCAAGAGCCTGCACAAATCAAGCAAATTCATTGTTGCAAATTTCGTTTTGTGATGAATTTTGGGAAAAATGGTGAACCAGAGTGAAATCCCCAAATTTGTTGGTAGAGTCAAGTTTAGTTGCTTCAACACAATTGAAGAAGGGATTATGTAATCGATCTGCAAGTTGCAAAGTCGAATTTACCCTGGAGATTCGAATTCTATGTTTTTCATGGTGACAAATAATTTTGGTGATCGATGACCTATATTAATCCGTCTGTAAGAATCAATGGTTGAGATTTAGTTGCAAAGTCTGAAAAGGGAATTTTTGGCAGGCTTTCGAAAAGATGGATTCGAGAAAATCCTGAAGCGGGGCATGGGTTAAAAAATAAATGGAGAAACTTGATGGCACAATCCTAATGAAATGAGAGACATCATATCAAACTAGAGTCACTCTTTGTCATTGGATGTGTGGAAAGTGTTTTCAAGATATTTTGTTGGGGAAGTATAGGGGTAACTTCACATTCCGAAGAAGTTAGTATGAATGAGTTGAAGGTCGAGCATTTGAATATTTATGAGAATATATGGAAAATTGTATGTGAAATATGTCAGCAATTTGATCCTTCAAAAAGACAGATTTGGAAGGATCTATTCAGAAATCTTGGTCGTGGTGTTGTGTTTCCGAAAGAGATTGTTAGATTGAGGTAATCAGTGTGCATATTGGAAACCTGAGAAGATCGAGGCCTTTGGTCGACACGATCGTTGACTGTTCAATCTATCGGATGAGCATGTTATGTCGGAAGGGCCACAGGTGTAAGAGAATCCCATGTCAGCTTTCCATGTCATTATGCCATGTCATATGCCACGTCAACAAGGGAGGGTGAATTAGAGTGTGCCACATGGAATTTGGGTACAATTTTAAAAAAAGATTGTTTCATATGGTTTTTGAAAAGGATTGTTTTTTATGGTTTTTGGAGGGGATTGTTCCTGATGGTTTTCTGAAAGGATTATTCTCTAGGGCCTTTGAATGAGGGATGCCATAAGGTCTCGTTCGGGGAGGATGTTCCCAATGAATAAGTCCAACAGAGCATGTCCGATAGGATATCATACTTTGAACTTTGAAAGGAGCATTAAGCAAGGAAAGGTTCCATTTTAATGGGGGTTTTCTGATGGGAAGAGTTGTGAAGTTGATTCAAACAAGATTGCAGAAGTTTTAGCCACATGCTTGGCAAGGTTGAGTGGATCGATAGTTGGGATTAATTCCAATTTTGAGATTAATGGCTTCGATATATACATTGTCACAATAGTAAATGAATCATTTTTTCCACTAAAATTTTCATATTTTAAGGGTCTTGAACTTGCAGAGGCATTTTAAGGGCCTAAACAACATTTTGAGGTAGTCTTTATAGATTTAAATGAAATAAATTAGTGAGATCTTTTCAACTAGCTATTTCAGGAGAAAAACAAAGCTCATATGAGAAAGTTGTAGTTGAAACAACAAAAGGTAAAATTTTAGTACCAGTTTATTTCCAAATGGCATAACTCCTTGCTTAGAAGTCAATTTCGATTATAGGAGAATTCTATGGAAATATTATGGACCATAGAAGACAACCATGGAGTCAGGTATAGAGTTTGGGTACATAAAAATGTATAGGAAGAGAAAGAAGACACCATACATGGCTAAAATTTCTAAGCCAGGAAAAAGGGAAAAGGACAAAGTTGTCATTTCCAGATTGCTACAGATTTTGACTAGAGCATTGGTTTGAAAATATGAGAATTTTTATAAACTCAGTGTCATTAGTGTTATCTAAGTCTCCTACAAAAATTTTCTTGGTTCCTAATATATTTACCTCTGTAGGTGGCCAAAATTGGTGTTTGAGATTATTTTTCATTTGGGAGAAGGTGCACAAAAGGAGTAAAGTGGCAATATTCAATTGGTTGTAGCTTTCAGCTTGAAACTCAGATTTGGGAAAATGAATTGTTGTTGGAAAGGTATTAAGGAGGAGAATGCATATAGAAACCCAAAAAAATTATCTGAGTAGAAAATTTATAGACAACTCAAAATAAGATTATAGGTGACATTAAAGAACATAAAATTTATGCTCTTTTTTTTTTCAGAACTGTGTATGTATGTTTTTTTTTCTAACAAAACTTTTATTGCATGCACATTTTATTACATAATTAAGAGGTTCGAAAGGGTATTTTCATTCCTGAATGAGAACCACATTCATGGAAGATTCCCAAGGATCTTACAACCATGAGGAGGATGTCAGAGGGATACATTTCAACATGGGAAATGTTGAGACATAGTCTAATGGAAGAAGAGGCGTGCATGAGCATATAAATATGAGAATATTGCATAGAGAAGTGCAGAGATATAGGGAAGATAATGTGAATATTATGAAATCTCAGGAGGAGATACTATAGACTCTGAATTGTTGCAGAGGAAATCCAATAAAGACTATGGCATAAAGCAGTGGATAGTGCTAGACAAGTGACAACATCTAGATTCCATAGCATAAGGGATGAGCACAAGAATGACAAAAAAATAATAAGTATGAGTAGGCATCATCATTCCTAAGATTAATCCACTAGGAGAGCTCATGCAAGCTCAGGGATAGGGAGCAACCCAAGTGTGTCTCCTGTTAGGAGACATATGAGAAGGCCTAAGGAAGACATCTTGCAAGGTGAACTTAGGAAAATCAATTCACCAACTTTCAATGGTCAGCATGGGAAGGGAGAAGAGGCTAATTCCTTACCATTGGGAATAAATAAATATTTCCAGTTGCATGATTATCCCTCAAGGATTGTAAACTACCACTTGCAAGGAAATACAACCATGTGGTGGGATCAACTTAAACAATCCAAGCACATTGTTGAGAGAAAGGTCTCATGGAGACAATTCAAAAGAAAATTCCAAGAGAAATATTTCTCTGAGCATTATTATGAAAGAAAGACAAAATGGTTCTTTGAACTCAAATTGGGAAGCATGACAATGGATGAATATGAGAAAAGATTATTTGAGTTATTGAAGTATGTGGGCTTCATAAAGGATGAGAATGTCAAAATACAAAGGTTTATAAGTGGGTTACCTTCATTATATAGTGAAAAGATACACTATGATAACCCTAGGACTTTGGAGGAGGCCATAAGGAGAACAAAACATCTTTCTGAGCAAAGTAGAGGGAGGCCAATTTTCCAAAAATATCGGAATGACAAGATGAAAGGAAAAATGGATCAAAGGAAGAAAGGTTTTAAGCCACCATTTTTCAAGAACAACTCATAAAAAAATCATCAAGTATATTCAACCAAAAATGATCCCAAGATTGCATAGTCATTTGGGAAAAGGCCAAGGCAACATCCTATACAATGTTGGGGATGTGAGAGAAATCACGTGTATAGGGAATGCCCTTATAGATGTGAAAGAATGAAGACTATCCACAACATCCAGGAGGGTGAAACAATGAAATACATGGGAGGAAACATGTCAAATATTTATGCAACTTTGGACAACAAGAAAACAAAGCACCAATCCCCCACGATTGAAGTGGAAGGTGAGATTGATAACCAACCCATAACAATTTTAATTGATTATGGAGCTAGACATAGTTACACAAACTCTAACATTGTTGAAATAATTCACTTACAAAGGAGTAAGCATGAGAAATCTTGGTTAGTTCAGTTAGCCACAAGACCTAACTGAAAAATCAGTGAGCTAGTTGAATATTTCCCAATAATCATGAATAGACTCGACACAAAGGTAGATGTGAGCATCATACCTTTAGTTTCACATGACTATCTAATTGTCATGGATTGGTTGAAAAAACACCATGATGTCCTAGATTTTTACAACAATACAATCACTTGTCTTGATGAGGGAGGGAAATGAGGAAAAATCCAAGTCATTCCAAGAGTTGTTAGAGAAATTTCAACCATGCAGCTGAAAAAGAGTTTTGGGAAGGGATATCATATATTTGCAACCCATATGGAAGAGGAAGCCAAAGAAAAAGTGGAAATTATTGAATACCACCCAGTATTGAAAGCTTTTGAAGATCTTTTTGGGGAAATCCTAGAATTGTTGCCAAAGAGAGAGATTGATTTATCTATTGATTTGGTGCCAGACACTTCCCTAGTGTCAAGACAGCTTACATAATGGAAACACTAAAATTGAAATATTTGCATATGCATCTTGAAGAGTTGTTAAACAAGGGGTATATACACCCAAGTGTGTCACCTTGGGAGGCCCCAATGATTTTCATGAATAAGAAAGATGGAAACTTAAGGCTATGCATTGATTTTAGACAACTAAATAAGGCCACCATAAAGAAAAAATATCCTTTTTCAAGGATTGATGATCTATTTGATCAGCTGAAAGGTGCAAGAATATTTTCCGAGATCGACTGGAGGTTACGTTATCATCAAGTGAGGATAAAGGAAGAAAATATCAACAAGACAATGTTCAGAACAAAATATGGTGATTATGAATTTACGGTAGTGCCATTTGGGATATAAAATGTCCCATCTGTTTTCATGTTCCTGATGAATGGAGTGTTCAGGTAATACTTGGATAAGTTTGTGATAGTGTTCCTGGATGATATACTCATCTACTCAAAAATAGAAAAGGAACATGAACAACATTTAAGAATGGCGCTGAAAAGTTTAAGAGAGCATAAATTGTATGCCAAGCTAAGTAAGTACATCTTTTATCAAAAGAATATTCACTACTTGAGGAATATTATTTCATTCAATGGGATAACAATTGATCCTGAGAAGATATAGACCATTAGAGGATGGTTAGCGCCAAGAAATTTGATAGAGATCAAATCATTCATGGGTCTTGTCGGTTATTATTGAAGGTTCATAAAATTATTTTCAAAGATTGCAAGCCCAATCACTTCTTTGCAAAATAAGGGGGTGAAATTTGAATGGACTTCTGAGTGTGAAGATAGCTTTCAGTAGCTAAAAGACATTTTGACAAGTGTGCTAGTATTGAATATTGTAGACCTAGATGAATATTTTGTAGTGTGCATTGATGCGTGCAAGGAAGGCCTTGGTGGAGTCCTCACTCAAAAGGATCATGTGGGGTTCTACGACTCTTGAAAATTAAAAGAGCATGAGAGGAATTATGCTACACATGACTTGGAATTAGCAACACTTGTACATGCACTAAAAATGTGGAGACATTACCTCATGGTTGAAGATTTGAGCTAAGGAAAAACCATTGTGGTTTGAAACATTTGTTTGGACAACCTACATTAAATTCCAAACAAATTAGATGGATCGAATTTCTTACTGAATATGACTTTAAAATTGAACATATAAAAGGTAAGGAAAATTAGGTGGCGGATATACTCAACATAAGTGCACATGAGATGCATATGGAAGCCATCAAAAAGTACATATCAATTTTAAAAGACATAATTTTAGAAGCAACAAACTAAGATCAACAATATTTACAAATAAAAGAAACATTACAACAAGGCAATTTACAATAGAAATTTAAAAATTATGAGCTGCAAGAAGAGTGAATACTCATGTAAAGAGGGAAAATATATGTGCCAAAGTCCGGTGAGCTGAAAAATATAGTGTTGAAGGAAATGCACAATGTACCATATGCTGGGCACCGAGGATACCATAAATCAATTGCAGTTGTGAGGAGCCAATATTTTTGTCCCGAAATGGAGAAAGAAGTGGTTGATTACATAGCTAGATGCTTGGAGTGTCAAAAGGTAAAGGTAAAACATAAACATCTAGTGGGGTTGTTACAACCATTTCTCATTTTTAAGTGGAAATGAGCAGCAGTTACAATTGATTTCATTACAAAATTTCCCAGAATAATGAAGCATCATGATTCTATCATGGTGGTGGTGGACAAATTGACGAAGGATGCACATTTTATTCCCATGAAGACTACACACAAGGCCACAAACATTGTAGATATCTACATGAAAGAATTTTATAGACTACATGGCGTGCCCAAGGCAATAGTTTCATACAAAGATCCAAAGTTCACATCCAATTTTTGGAAAGGTTTGTTCAAATACTTCGGGACAAATTTAAATCTCAGTATGGCATATCACCCAAAGTCAAATAGGAAAACAAAGAGAACCAACATAGTTATTGAAGACATGCTCATAATGTATGTGATGGACCAGCCATCAAAGTGGGAGGATTATATCCACTTAGTTGAATTCACTTACAATAATGGGTATCAATCCTCATTAAAAATGAGTCCATTTGAAGCATTATATGGAAGAAAGTGTAACACAC
>ML784940.1:20753-55620 GCA_009831015.1 Picea engelmannii
GTCAACAAGAAACATGTGTCTAATTTAGTTTTCCCTTAATTAAATTAGACAATAAATATTAGTCTATTATCTCATTCATAACTGAGTGATTTGGAATTGTAACAGAAATATAAGTGTAGTTAAGTGAGTTAATATCAGTTGTATTAGTTGTAACTAAACATGCACTAGTGAGAGTTCAGTTAATCAGTTAACTCGCATGCAACTGAAGACTTTCCACGGTTAACTACATGCATGTCATTCCAATGGACACCAGTTGAGATAACAGGTGAAAGGGACAGTTTGGCTATCAGTTGTGATTTGTTCACACATGCAGTGAATATGCTTATGAGCATGTACAAACGAGGCAATTTTATTCATTCGATTCATTGAGAGAATTCGGATTGCAGAGATTGTGCAGAGGAGGCAGGTTGTCTGGACACGGAAATTGGCGCATGTATTTGCTAATTTGTGTATGACAGTGTGAGACGATTGTATTGTACTGAGAGCTCTTGGATTAGAGTTTTGTATGAGATTGTTTCATGATTCATGATATACATAATATATGATAGTGGGGTTTTTAGCTTTACGCTTTCCCGGTAAAACTTATGTGTTGTGTGTTATTGATATTTCACTTTGTGCATTGTGGTTGTGATCGTGGTTTAATTGCTTCCGCAAAAGTAATAGTAGAAGCGATTATGTATTTAACAAGTAGCGGAACTTGTTAGATCAGGAGAATCGCAGGAATACATTAATTTGTATCAAAATTTCTACATGGTATCAGAGCCACGGAGTCACGGAAGTGAGGTGCAAACATAATTTCATTCTCGTAGGTCCCGCCTCTAGATGGGTGCGAACTCTAGTACTGAAAACTTCCGGTGATCTAGAATCGGATCCAGAAGCCTGATAGGGCTTGAAAAATGCTCAAAAATTAAAGTGCTCAGAATGCAATGAAACCTATGCCATTGCGTTTGTCTCGTCTTCTTGATTCTGGTGGTATATTTACTTTGTCAAACCGGCTCCGTATGGAGAAGATATCGCGTTATGTCCGAAAGGTCAAACAGGCAAAAAAATTGTTGACTGTGCAGTCCGTACAGTCTGTACGAACGCTGACATGGCATGTTCATACAGCGACGCGTGGCAGGTCCGTACAGTGACATGTGGCAGTTCCATACAGAGACACATGGCAGCTCCAGGGAGTGACACGTGGCAGGCAGATTTGGTCGATTTGGCGTACGGTTGGACGTATCTCGAGGTGACACTTGTCACCACTAAAAGGGTGACACGTGGCACGGGTGACATCATCAAGTGACATGGCAGGCTGATAGGGCAGGCTGACCAGGCAGTATGGTATTTTGACGTGGGCGAATCACAGGTTGACATGTGTCAGGTTATGGTTGGTGGTTAAGGTGCCACGTGGCCCAGTCATGGGCTGCCACGTGGAACCGTATGATTGGTTGTCGATTTTGTATATAAAATTTGTTTGGCATGGTCGGGGGTCGAACCCGCGACCTCCGGGTGGGCAACGGACTGGCAGGGCTGGGCTAGCCAGCCCGCCCTTGGGTGATGCTTGTTATGTATTTGGCAAATTTTGTATTTAAATTAAAACAAAGGCGCATGCAGAGGGGAAAAGGGTCGGGGCTTAGCCCCAGCCCACGGTCCAACGCTACACACCATATAACCACGACCTTACCATTGGCGCAGTGGGAGTATAGGATAAGGGCTTAGCCCAGGTCACGCGCCACCATATGTAACTGCTGCCCAAAAATCGGGGGCTTATCCCTACGGATATGCGCGGGGGTTATAACTACAACCCACAGGTCCTATGGATGCGCCAATAGAACCGGGAGTCAACAACCAGGGGGGCGCGCAATCGGGGAGCGGTCGGCCACATGGCCCCATGCGACCATGAATCTAGGGGCGCGCATGGATAAAGGGGCTAGCGCCCATATGTATAAGTCAAAAGTGGGTTTTTTTATGCTATTTTGGGTTTTTATTATTAAATATGCCTATTATTAGCTGATTCTCTCCATTTTTGGGGGATATTGGGCATTTTTGGAGGCCAAATTCTTGGAGGAAGTTGGGGATGAGAAACCAACTTCAAGGCTATATAAACCAGGCCTGTTTGAGGCCATTAGCAGTCAGTCAGAGCAGAGTTATGCTGAGAAAAAGCTGAGCCAAAGTTAGTTTGATGCAGAGAAGCTTTTGAGGAGGAGACGTTGTCGGACCATTTCTGGGAGCTTGGAACGTCTGTTTTGCGTGTCGTTTTCTTTACAGGGTTCTAGAGATTTGGGAGAACAAGACCAGATCATTCCTGTAGCCATTTGTCATTGCAGCGATGTAATTTTTAGCATTTGAACAGAAATAAAGAAGCCTCCCCCACAAATAAAAGGCTCGGAGACGTAGGAAAAAGTTGTGCCGAACTCCGTTATCAATATGCGTGTTTATTTTTTGCTGTCTATTATCTTATTTCAGGTCTGCATATGTGTATATGGCTGTTATAATTCCTCTTCTTTCCTCATTCTTTCACTAAGTTTCTCAAATGGTTAATTAACGCATGCAAAATTAAAACTCAACCATAGTCATTTAAAAGATCCTACGGATCATCCGGTGTTTTCAAGAACAGAAATTCTTGCACCCTAGACAAAGGCAAGGTGCGAACTTCATTGGCATTCTCGCAAGCAAATACACTAGTAGGGTGCGAACTTCCCTCACCCTAAAAGTGGAGTAGGGTGCGAACTTCCAGGGCATTCTCGCAGGTAAATACACTAGCAGGGTGTGAACTTGAAAGGAAAGTTCGCAGGCTATACACATGCAGGGTGCGAACTTCCCTCGGGCTACTCTCAGGTGGGGTGTGAACCTCCCAGGGCAAGGGGAAAGTGAAGGGGCTGAGTTTTGGGCTGGATAACATTCAAATTTGCAAGATTTTCTTGGTGCGAAACTTGATTCAAGATCGAAATGTCTTTCAATGGCTTGAGGTTAGAGTATGCACTCGAGGGAAGATCTAACTACATTGCTTGGAAGGACAGGATGGAGGCAGTGCTCGAAGACAATGGCTTGAAGGGTTACATTGGCGTAGATGTTCCTAAGCCAGTTGCGACAGACACTGCAAATCTTGATGCATGGCAAAAGAAAGTAGCAAAGGCGAGGAGGATTCTGTTGGAGGGAGTACGAGACCACATCGTCTCAAGTCTCCATGGGAAAACCACACCATATGCAATGTGGAAGGTTTTGACAGATCTGTTCCAAAATAGCAGCGACCATAGGAAATTGGCGCTCAAAGATAAACTCGGGAATATTAAGATGGAGAAAGGCGACACCATTCCAAAATATCTCACAAAGTTTGTCCAATGTCGGTGTTGGAGCCGCCCTTAATTTATTTTAACCCTTCACAATTTTCAGTCTTTGACACTTGAAATCTAAAGATGACCTTTTGTTTTTCCTTCCCCCCTGGAACTTTGAAAAAATCCTACAACCTCGGCGAATAAGCAGCAATGCTTTTTCTCCACTTAAAACAAGTCTACTTTTGTATTAATGTTCGATCTTTTTTGCTTTATTTCGGGATCTCGCAAGTCGGATACTTTAATCCTTGAGTTCATACATCCCGAGTCACGAAATGGCGAAGTCGTTTTCACTTTTCGCTCGAAGCATTAACTAGGGTAAAATATTTTAACTTTTGATTTGACGTTGTCGGGGTTTCGCGCCTCGACGTTCGTGAAACCCAAATTTTCTTTTTCACAGTCCCCAGAGCTGAGAACGCGAGGTACTTGTGAGTTAACCCTGATCAAAGATTAAAGGCAAAAAGCTAACTATGGTTAAAATGGTTCTCGGTGCTTCGCCACTCGGCGTTATCTTTTTGAAAATCATAGTGTCTAAAGCTCTGACTCACGAAACCGTGATGTGATTATAGTATGATTAATTAATCACCTAATCCAAGTTTTTCTTAATCTTAATCAAGTCTTAATTATCGTTATCTCGCAGTTTCGTGACTCGGCATACTAATCTCCCAAAATGTTATCTTTGAAGTTCCGAGTCGTGATACAGCGAGTAAAATGAGTATGAAATAAATCATGCCTTAAATCACGCTTATCTTTAATTAAACCAAAATCGGTACTCGCGGTCTCGCGAGTTGAATACTCAAAATATTTAAAGAAAATGCACGATGTTGCGAAAAGCCGAGAAATTTTTTAACGTTGCCAGGTTTGAATATTTTAAAATGAATCAACGTATGTCACGCGCATCGAGGCTTGCACATTTCCCGAGGTAACTTTTTGCTTTCAATACTCCGACTGGCTGTCAAACTGCCAAACATTTATGATATTAAATAAGAATTAGGGTGAATCTATGAATGAATAAGATCAGATTTTACGCAATAAATTTATTTCTAATTGCGATTTGACAGACTTATTTCGAAGCGTACATAATTTTCAAATATATACGGGAAACTCATTTTGTTATAATGAAAACATTTTTCATAAGCATGCAGAGCTCGTCATTTTCTGAGCGAACTAATTTCTGCATGTATATGCAGGTTTATCGCAGAAGAGCGAAAACGCAAGCTTCAGCTATGGCTCCATGGAAAGAAGCAAAGGCTAACGTCGAGGATGCAGGGAAAGGTACAGATACTGTCTCCGACACTTCACCTCGGAGTGGCGGGTCGGTTCGTAACTGGTCATTTATTTCAGATATCCTACAAACCGAGTTGGTAAATTATTCAGACTCAGATGATAATGAAAAAGACGATTTGAACACTAAATACAAGATTTTCATTTAATCGGGAATGCACAAGGTGGAAGCTAGACCACGGTTGCTCCCCTATTATGATATGATCCGATGGGAATTGGATCATATAGACTTACCAACCAGAACTATTATAAACGACCAGCGGGTCACGGTCGGCACTTTTAGACTGGAGCATATCCAAAGCATGTATAAACTCCCGACAACATCTGAATACACATATGGTGTTGATTTCCTGGAGAGTTTCAAACAGAAGGAGTGCATTGAATATGACAAAACCATGCCCAGTTTGATTAAAGATTGGGTTTCGCGCACCGCGAAGTTCAGAGCAAATGACAAGGGAATATATTCTATCGATTCTTTGGAGCCACAATATAAATATGTGGCCATGATGACATGTCGACTTTTTGGGCGAGAGGACACATCGCATTTTGGCATCTCTTGGGTGCCTCTCATGTTTCGGGTCGCTGAAGGTTGCTCATTCAACTGAGCAAAGATGCTCTCAGACAGCTTGTTCAACAGGGTCACCGAGTATCGGGAGAAAAAGGCTAATGGGAAACCATCCTCATTTTTCATGTCTGCGTATATCATGGACGCAGTATGTTCCATGACTCCATTCCCTTTGATGAATTGGGCTTGGAATCCAACCCATGAAAAATCTGTACACAAGTATCACGACAAGCTGTGGGAGGATAAAGAGGAGAAATTTATTTACGAAATTTTCAACTGGGTGATGGTGCCCCTGCACATTGCCATTTTTGGTCTTTCACCACCTCGGATCTCGGACAGCATTGCTGCAAATCTGAGTGGTATAGCAGACTGGTACGTAGAAGCAGAGATTTCCTATTTTAGAGTCTTCGGAGCCGCTATTCCCCCTCTTGCACTACCATTGTTCATCCCCGACAAGCTGGCTTGTCGCGAGATTGCCCGACAAACAGTGATTGGCGGAGTAAGTAAAGAGCTCAAAGCTTCTTCGAAGAAGGTATGGTTGTTTTTCCCTGTTCGGCTAAATTCTTATTCTTTATTGGATTTCGGTCATGCTAAAGCTGAGGCTGCAGCCCTGGAAGACCTGAGTTTGGTCTCCATTGAATATAAAAAACATGATCCTCAGAAAATTGTAAGTAATCATTTAGCTAAATGTGGGCTAAAGAGGTTTGAACACGAGTGTTCACCCTCGGATGACATTTTCCGAGGGGCGAGATCTTATGGGGAAGTGCTAGCTTGGATCCGATCTTTAGCACCCGAAGACATGGCCACTATATTAAGATTTTAGGAAATTAGATGAATATGTCTCCCCACTGTGTTGGGAGGTTTGGCCATTGTCGAGACAAAACAGAAGGATGTTGAAGATTATGTCGAGGTAAGGTCTATCCCCGGACAACAGCAGGAAGGAGAGCAAACGAGTAATCCCGAAACAAAAGAGAAGACTCCAGACCCTCCAAGAAAACATAGTTCGGAGGCTGAGGAAAAAACTCCAGACCCACCGAGGAAGCAAATACCAGAGACTGAAAAAGAAACTCCAAATACTCCAAAGGAGCAGAACCCTGTCGATACTCCAAAAGAATCGACAAAGCAAATAGGAAAACCCATCACCTCAGTCACACCCTTGCAGTCGGCACAGGGAAATGTTAGCGAGGGATGGATATTTGATGAAGAATTGAGGCCTATAAGGGCAGAGGAACTCCCTCCCAATGAGTTCTTTTTCGATAAAAAGAGAAAAGTTGTAGTGAAACAAGAGTTTTATCAAGAGGGAGAGTCCACTGCTAAGAAATACAAAATCATGACAGATGGCAAGAACAAGAAAAGTGACCAGCTCGCCACTGAAATCACTGGAACACTGGGGGCATACGCTTTGGCGAATCAATTCTCGGTTGGGTAGATGAATAACCAACTTATAAGAAAAAATCGCCTCATCAGGACCCTCGAGGCCAGATTGGCTACAGCCACAGAGAATGCTAAAGGCCAGGCCAACATGGAGATGGAACAGGCTAGATTGGCTGATAAAAATGAAATAGAAACGCTCAAATTCAAGCTGGAGCAAGCGCATTCAGTGATCCGAGACGGTCGGGTGCAGGCTGGTCAGCAGAGGACTATGATTGCAGAATTACAGGCTCAGGTGGAGACCGCTGAAAATAGGATGATCAACGTCGAGGGGTTTAAATATCGAGTGATCGATATTCGGAGAAAGATCTCTTCTGTACAACAGAGTCTGCTAGACAAAGTGGGAGTGATTAGAGAAGATTGCTTGTTGATGCATCGGATTTCCGAAAATCTGATTGTCAGAGAAAGGAATGCAGAAGCTGCTCAGGTCGCTTTTCAAGAGGCGGTGATAGCTACTAACAACATATTTCCATCAGGTTCTCCCGGACTCACCATAGCAGAACAAACTAGAGGTAACATTTTGTTAAAGGATTGGGAACATAATATTACCTTAAGCAAGGAACAGACCCAAAAAGTAACCAATTCATTAGAAGAAGCCTACAATGCTATAGATGGCGAGCTGTTAAGGATGGGGAGTGGAGGTGACTCAGACACGTTAAGGAAAATGAATGTAGATCAGATCTCCCTCGATCTGAAAGAGAAGAATGAGAGAGATTCGGTGGATATATCTAAGATGGACAGGGTGGACATGGCTCAAGTTGACCAACACTTAATTCAACCTAGTGCACAACTAAGTGCCCTTGACATCGTTGATGCACAGATGGGAGATAAGTTGCCACAGTTAGCCCGAGAATGCTATTTCGCCGAGTCCAGCTGTCAAGCAGAACCTTCGCAGCTTGTGTCCCAGTTTGTGGAAAAATGTATCAGGTGCACCGAATCCGCGCAAAGACAAGCGCCTGGCGCCATTGGAAAATAGAGTAAGAGAAAAGAGAGTGATTTCACTCTTTTCGGTTGTAACTGAATTGGTGAAACCGTTGAGTTTCTAAACTGATCTGCCAAGTTGTATAAATATACCACAAAAGGAAGAAGAAAAGGCTGGACCTTTTTGGTGTCGATTGTAATAAGGTTTTTTCACTTGAAGAAGTTAATATATAAGCAATTTGAAGATTCTCGATTCCGTCCAGACTGTATTATCAAGTTCGCTTTCTTTGTACTTCATGTTTCATTTCATTTCATTCGTTCATAATTGATGTGCTTTGTTATGCTTTAGTATGACCACTACTATAACAAGGGAATTCTGGTTTTCTGTATTTGTTTATTGTCTTTCCTCTGCACCAGCTATCAGTGGGTGTAAGACCAATTTGCACTGTCATAACTCTATTTTTATTCTTCGCTGTGTCAATTATTTTCTTACTAATTTCCTCCTCTGTGTATATGTGAGTTTTCTTTGACAGGAATCTTGCGTTATATACAGCTGAATGTTCCTCTTTCACACCACGCCTTTATATTAAAATATAATACAGTTACGGTAAAGAGCCTTCAAATCACATTTCTGTTTTGTTCCTAAAACGTAAAATTCTCTTTTACTCGACTCAATTGAGACAGCATTTAATAAATCTTCGATCCCTTCATAGTCTTAATTTTCCCCATGACTGTCCCTGCAGCGACACAGCCTAATATCGAACCCGGACTATCTAACCAAACACATATCGCCTTAAATCTTTTTGATACAATCCTTAAAACTGCAAATAACCGGGAAGAACTCGAGCGTTCATGGGCAGCCATTGAACAAGATATAACTGCTCAGGAGCAGTTGGAAGCTAGACGACGAGAACGTAGAAATCTGCCCTAGTTTCCCATACCGAAGGTGACATTACCCTCATATCTATCTTTCACTTACTTTTGGATGCCTTGACACTGTACTTTTAAGCCTTAGTACAGACTCAGGAACAACATCTTTCTGGTGTTGTTGTCGGGGAGCGAAGTTACGAAATCTTTTCCCTGGGAAAATGACATTTATTTCGTTGAAAGTGCTACTCCTTGATAGTGAACATAGAGTGCACACATTTTTAAGGCTTTTTAAATCTTTCACTTGGCGACTCCACTAAAATATAAACTGGCTTCTGGTAGAAAGAGTACCAGAAAGAATCCAGATGGCAAGCTAATTACGCCTGTTACTAATCCCGAAAAACTTTTAAAAACAAAAAACCAACTTTCCAAGGCTAAGTATCATTCAGAACCTTCTACTTCATGGAGTCCTCTTTTTGATACCAAAGATCTGACGTCAAACTGCTTTGAAGATAAGAGCGATATTCAGTCTTTCCCATCCATACACAAGGGAAAAGGTCCTCTAGAAAGTTCATCAATGTTCGACATACCATCTTTTCTTCAACAGAACTTCCCGGTCACTCCTGATTCCAAGAAGGGTGTTACACCCTCTTTTTCTACACCCAAATCGATGGCAGCCGCCAGAGGAGGTGGTGGAGGTCAAGGGCATGTCCCTCCTCCTAGATTATTCGCAAAAGTAGTAGCGAGATACGCGCCCCTGGTTTTTCCCGTCCCCCTCCATGATCTACCTGAAAAATACATCAAAAATATTCCTAAGTTCACTGGGGAGGGAGATCTAACCGCAACCGAGCATATAAATTTCTTCGACCAATTCACAGACATCTGTGGTATTGAGCACGAAGATGTTTACTCGAGACTCCTTTTCCAGACCTTTGAAGGACCGGTCCGAACTTGGTTTCGGAGCCTACCCAGCGCTTCTATCCTATCATATGACGCTTTGGAAGATGCTTTCCTAAGACAATGGGGAGAGTGAAAAGATCACTTATATTATCTTACCGAGTTTGGGTCCCTAAAGAAAAAGAACTCAGAAACAGTTATGGAATTTATTCTGAGATTCAACAAACTGTATCATAAGATTCCAGCTGCAGTTAAACCCTCTGAACCCTCAGCCAAAGTAACCTTCACGGGAGCTTTCGAGCCAGATTTCACCCTACTTCTACGAGAGAGAAGAGGAGCCACCCTGAATAGAATGCAATATGATGTTGTCGAAATCGAATCTAATATGATGGCTTCACGAAAATTAAAATCCAAAGTAGAAACAGTCAACCGTGAGAATAGACGCTATAGAGAACCAGCGGGTCATTCGGGCTCAAATAGATACACTGATGACAGAGTAGATGATATGGCCCGAGTAATTAAAGAGTTGTCCAACAAAATCTCTAGGATGGAGTTGGAACAGGCTAAAGTAGATTCTTCTACTAAAAAAGACTTTAGGAGAAACCCAAATCCCCCAAATCAACACAAACAGATTAAGAACGAAGATCAAAATATACAAGCGCCATTAAAGAACGAAAAATTTTATAGGCGCAAATGAATTCCAAGATTTCGGAGATTCGGAAGATGAAGTCGCGAATTTCGGTGACGATTCTTCGCAGCCGTATCTCACTCGTGAAGATTATGAAAAATCTTTGAAACCCCCACAACCGTCTAATGAAAATGAAGAAGGTGATCACACTGATCCCTGTATATCTCAACCAGAAACAGAGATGATAATGGCCGAGTTTCAGCCAAAATACAACCTAAGATCAAAGAATAAACCCACCTCAACGGATCAACCTAAGAGAATCCTTCAAAGGGGTCAAGCTCATGAACCTCCTTCGGAAGAGACCTTGTTACCCAGCAACAAAACCAAGGTAGCAAAAACGCAAGGCTCCGATGTGAAAAAAGTTGAAACTCAAATACAAGAAACCGAACCAGTGGATAAAGTTACTTCTTCAACTAAGAACACGAGTGATAAGGCGATCCACACAAGTAAGCCGGAAAGAAAAACTTTGGAAGTTTCAACCAAAGAAACGGAAAAGGTAAACACATCTTTCAGTATTGAAAATGAGTTAAACAAGATTAAAATACCGATTCCTTTAGTCAAATTAGCAAAAAATCCCACTTATCGGAAACAAATTGCCAAAGCGATGGGTGTCTGCGAGCTAGAAATTCAGTCTGATGTTATCAACCTGGAAGACGACAGACCTAACATCACCTTTGTTCCTCATTTTGAAGGGTCCAAAGACAACATCGCTCCTTTTTATATCACCATGAATATACATGATCAGTTGTTACATAATTGTATGTTAGACTCTGGGGCTTCTCATAATGTTATGCCCAAAATTATAATGGAGAAGCTGGGTCTCCAGATCACAAAACCTTATGGAAATATGTACTCTTTCGATTCGAGAAAGTTTAAATGTTTGGGGATGATAAAGGATCTGGTCATTACCCTAGCGCAGGTCCCTATTAAGAGTATCCTGATGGATGTGGTTATCGCAGATATTCCCCCCAAATATGGCATGTTGCTATCTAGATCGTGGGGAGCCAAGTTAGGGGGCTCTCTTCAGTTAGACATGTCTTATGCCACAATCCCTGTATTCTGTGGTCAGTTCACTCATTTGTACAGAGAAACAAGATTAGCGTATACAGTCAGTGATCCTCAAAACCCACACAACTTCCCCATTTACGTCGCGGATCAAGATCTGGGAAACTGCATTTTGTCTTTTGATGATGGATTCGATGGAGGTCCTGAAGAGCTCGATATGAATCAAGAAGAGTTAAACCCCTTGACAGAAGAGTTGTGCAATAATGGTATATGGAAAATGTACTTCGATCGCGCTTCGTCATCTTAAGGAGCTGGTGTTGGGGTACTTTTGGTAGCACCCGAAGGTAAGTTCATGGTTCCTTTCTCTTATCGTTTGCAGTGGGACATAGATTACACCAATAACGTATGCGAGTATGAGGCATTGATTTTAGGATTAGAGGCTGCAAAGAAGTTGAACATAAAGAACTTGGAGGTATACGGTGATGCAAAATTGATAGTAAGACAAATAAACCGACAATACCTAGCCAAGCATCCAAGACTAAGAACATACAGGAATTGTGCTTGGGATTTGATGGAAAAAAATTTCTCATCTGTAAAATTCCATTTTATCCCTCGCGCGGAGAATCTACTTGTCGACGCCTTGGCCAAGGCAGCTTCGACCTTTTCTCCACCCACGACCGTCAAACTAAAATATCATATTGAAATCAGATACAAACCTTTGATACCAGACAATATCTGGCACTGGCAGGTCTTCGAAGATGACGAACAAATCAAAAAATTCCTTACAGTCGTAGGTGAGTTCTCTGAAACTCATCCAGACCAAGAGAATCAAAACGACTCGATGTGGATTATGCAAGAAGGGGAAGATCCTGAAACCTTCCGTGAAAAAATAGCAGACCATCGTATGTTGGTCCTTAAAAACAAACAAATTCTGAAAGGCTTAATTCCTTTAGAGAGACTTTTCAATCAGAACGACGTACCTGTGAAATCCACTTTGCAGCCCCAACCAGAAGAAGTGGAGGACTGCGATATAGGAACTGAGAAAGAATCCAGGCTAGTGAAAATATCTAAGTTCCTCCCTCCCAAAATAAAATTCCAGTACAAAAACCTACTCACACAGTATAAATATGTCTTCCCCTGGTCCTATGATGAGCTTAGAACGTATGACACTTCCATAATTGAGCACAAAATACCCTTGAAGCCCGAGGTCAAGCCATTTAGGCAAAAGCTCAGGAAATTTAACCCCATTTTGTTGCCTGTAATTGAAAAGGAAGTTAAGAAGATTTTAGATGCGAAAATAATTGTACCTCTGAGGTACTCGGACTGGGTGGCAAATTTGGTCCCTGTCAGAAAAAAGAACGGAGAAATCAGACTGTGTGTGGATTTCCGAAACTTGAATAAGTCTTCTTTAAAGGATAATTATCCACTCCCCAAAATGGACCACGTCCTAGAAAAGGAAGTCGGAGCTAATCGAATGTCTATGATAGATGGGATCTCTGGATATAACCAAATTGCCATGAACGAGCTAGATAGAGAAAAAACTGCTTTCACCACACCATGGGGTACGTTCATGTATGACAAAATGTCGTTTGGTTTGATGAATGCAGGAGCTACATTCCAGCGCGCTATGGACATTGCTTTCGTAGGAGAAAGAGACAAGTTCGTAGTCATCTACCTTGACGATTTGACAGTTTTCTCTAAAACCGATGAAGAACATTTGGTCCATCTAAAGCAGACTTTCGAAAAATGCCGCAGGTATGGTCTGTCCTTGAACCCAAAAAAATCACATTTTGCTATGTGGGAAGGTAATCTTCTGGGACATATCATATCTAAATATGGGATCAGGATTGATCCTAAGAGGATTTAAGCAATAGAAACCATAAATATTCCCAGAAACGTAAAAGAAATTCAATCTTTCTTAGGTACAATAAATTTTTTACGAAGGTTTATCCCCAATTTTGCTGAGATTGTCAAATTGATCACAGGAATGTTGAAGAAGGATAGCAGATTAAATTGGACGACCGAGGCTAAAGCGTCATTCGCACACATTAAAAAGGTCATCAGCGAGGCACCTGTGTTAGCAAGCCCAGACTACTTGAAAGATTTCCTCATCTTCTCGTTTTCTTCTGAGCATACTATCGCCGCAGTGCTCCTGCAAAAAGATGATGAAGGTTTTGAACGGCCGATCGCGTTTTTTAGCAAGAGCCTTAGAGACGCCGAATTAAAGTATGACATAATAGAAAAACAGGCGTACGCAATGGTGAAAGCACTAAAATCTTTCAGAACCTATGTGCTGCATTCAAAAATTATAGTGTACGTGCCAACCAGTGTTGTGAAAGATATATTGGTACAGCCTAATAGTGACGGAAAACGAGGGCGTTGGCTCGCTAAAATACAAGAATTCGATCTGGAAGTCAAGCCGACTAAATTGATAAAGGGGCAGGGTCTGGCCAAACTCTTAGCCGAGACAAATCTTAGAGCTCTTGATATTAATTGCCTCCAAGGGAAAGACGAAGATGTACACCTGCACGAGCCGGATGACCAGACAGTTTTAAGCAAGGTCGAAGAAAAGTTCATGTCGTTAACCTGGTATAAAGATATAGTTTTCTACTTGTTGAACCTGAAATGTCCAGATGGGCTATCATCAGCCAAATGCAGAACTTTAAAACTACACGCGGTAAAATATTGCATCTCCGAAAACCAGCTCTACTGGAAGGATCCGCTCGGGTTCTTACTAATCTGTTTGGTTGAGTCGGAAACACCATGGGTTATAGAGGAATTTCATGAAGGGGTCTGTGGAGGACACCATGCATGGAGAGCCACAGCCTATAAGATTTTGAGGGTCGGATACTATTGGCCGAAACTATTTTCGGACGTTAATGCCAAAGTGCATGCCTGCAACCCGTGTCAACTTTTCACTGGTAAACAGAAACTCCCTGCACTGCCACTCGTTCTAGTCAAAACTGAGGCTCCATTTCAACAATGGGGTCTAGAATTTATAGGGGAAATTAATCCCCATTCCAGTGATCAGTATAAATGGATTCTAACAGCTACGGATTATTTTACAAAGTGGGTGGAAGCCATTCCAACCAAAAGGGAAACTGACTCGGTGGTGATCGACTTCTTGGAAGATAACATCTTGTCAAGATTCGGATGTCCCCGAAAGATTTTTACTGACAACGCCCAGGCCTTCAAGTCC
This sequence comes from Picea engelmannii, assembly GCA_009831015.1. Classification (NCBI taxonomy): domain Eukaryota; kingdom Viridiplantae; phylum Streptophyta; class Pinopsida; order Pinales; family Pinaceae; genus Picea; species Picea engelmannii. Next base: position 34,928 of record ML784940.1, read on the forward strand.
ATGGCTATGATCAGCTTCTGTCAGAAATACAACATCGTTCTCGACCATTCTACTACTTATTACCCTCAGGGAAATGGGTTGGCCGAATCATCAAACAAGAGCCTGGTAAACATAATCAAGAAAGTACTAGATGAATATAAAAGGTCCTGGCATGTGCACTTGAAGTACACATTGTGGGAAAATTGCATCAGCACTAAAAGGTCTATCGGCATTTACTCGTTTCAAATGGTCTATGGCACCGATGTGGTTCTACCTATAAATTTAGCGTTGCCAGTAATGAAGTTATGGCACGATCAGAGCGAAGAACCCAATCATGTAACCAGGAGAATTAACCAGTTGATCAAGGTTCAACAGCATAGAGTGGAGGTTGATGAGAAGATGCAGAAGTATCAAGATGATATGAAAGCATTGTTCGACCTCAAGGCAAAGGACATAGAATTCCTCCCAGGTGACTTAGTATTAAGATGGGATGCGAGAAGAGAAGAAGCCGCCAAGCATGGTAAATTTGACCACCTCTAGTATGGACCATTCAGGGTCTCGGCTCCAGAAGGGAAAAATTCTTTCCTGTTGGAGAACATTGATGGAGAAGTCCTCAACGCCCCTGTCAATGGGCGATTTTTGAAACATTACATGACTTAACATAAAAAAAAATATATATATATATATATATATATATAATATTGTAAATAAATAAATTTCATGTTTGTACATACAGATATTTTCATTTTAATATTTATTTTTAATTTTTGGTTTTTGTTCCTAAAAACCTTGACACCTTACTAATACGATTCGCATTTGCTTTTTACAGGTTTCCAGCTTCAGACAAAACTAGCAGGGAAAGCAACTCACAAAGCAGTATCAGAAATGAATCGGCATAAAACAAGTGATACCTAAAAATTAGTTTCATAGTGCACCAAGAAAATGAAAAGAAAAAGTAAAGGTGAGATTTCGAAAAACGCAAGTTATAAAAGACTGTTTTAAGTAAGCCAAGGTAACGTTTTTTTAAATTGCAGTATGGGTCAAAATCTGCGAATTGAACTGATTTGAATGAATACACTAAATCTGAAAACAGCTAGTCAGAATATCTGTCCCTAAAGATACCCATAAAAGACAGTCTTGGACTGTTTTGATCTGTGTGTTTTCAATCGCTATCCTGCCTTATATCATGTCCATCTCTGGGTCTAACTTTTAGCAAATCATTATCTTTCCGAGTCATTGTAAAGAGATTTAAACTTTTCGTTTTAAACCTCAGGGGGTTTCGAAACAGATCTTTATTGAAAAGCTGGTCTTCACAACTACTTGTTTTCCTGCTAAACGAAGGAGTGTTTAGAGCGATCTTAACTTTCCTAGGTTTTTTTACAGTTTCGGAAGAATCAAAGCTTGCTCGAACAGGATGCCCTTAAGAAATTATTATTTCCCCTGTCTCCCTAAGAACGAAGGTATTGTGAGGGTCAAGGGAAGCTTGGTACCGAGTAATCAAAATAAGTTGACAGACCTTTGATGCTAAATATTACACCGATATCAGCCCTGATACACACTGATTGCCCCCATCTTCGTGCTCAAAAAGTAAATTATAAGACAGGCAGTGAAAGGAAATTCAGAAATGATTGCCCCCACCTAGTCCAGGGAGACGATGAAAGGAAATTCAGAAATGATTGCCCTCGTCTCAGCATTTAAATGCATAAATATTTTCCGAAGTGGTGAAAGGAAATTCAGTGAAAGGGGCCAGACAACTTCACCAGGGTACTGAACAGGCTCGCTGGCAGTGAAGCAATGTCTGAGATATCGGTAAGGCTATTATACATGAATATCACTCTACTCTGGTAACCAATGCTTCCTAAAAACCTAATCAACACCCCAAATTCAGATGGGACTTCCCGATTTAAAAATATGTAATCTCATTCTTTGGATGCAAGCTGAGAATCACAAGATCTGTTAAATCTCCTAGGGTCGTTTCGACTGTCCTGAAACATACCCAAAGTTAGTAGTGGGAAAGGGAAAATTGTGAAAGGGACTACAGTTGTGTTTGGAAAGAGTTTCTGATTTTGAAAAAACTTCTCGAGGTAAAAAACTAAGTCTTTACCCCCTTCAATCCTTTTTTCTTTGGTTTTTCCACAGGTTTGAGCTTCTGACTCCATTTACCCAATATTGGCACCTGGTCTACTGTTCTTCCCGCCTCACAGGGAGGCGTTATCCCTAGTTGGAGCCTATGTTGGAGCCGCCCTTAATTTATTTTAACCCTTCACAATTTTCAGTCTTTGACACTTGAAATCTAAAGATGACCTTTTGTTTTTCCTTTCCCCCCGGAACTTTGAAAAAATCCTACAACCTCGGCAAATAAGCAGCAATGTTTTTTCTCCGCTTAAAACAAGTCCGCTTTTGTATTAACGTTCGATCTTTTTTGCTTTATTTCGGGATCTCGCAAGTCGAATACTTTAATCCTTGAGTTCATACGTCCCGAGTCACGAAATGGCGAAGTCGTTTTCACTTTTCGCTCGAAGCATTAACTAGGGTAAAATCTTTTAACTTTTGATTTGACGTTGTCGGGGTTTCGCGCCTCAGCGTTCGTCAAACCCAATTTTTCTTTTTCACAGTCCCGAGAGCCGAGAACGCGAGGTACTTGTGAGTTAACCCTGATCAAAGATTAAAGGCAAAAAGCTAACTATGGTTAAAATGGTTCTCGGCGCTTCGCCACTCGGCGCTTCGCCACTCGGCGCTTCGCCACTCGGCGTTATCTTTTCGAAAATCATAGTGTCTAAAGCTCTAACTCACGAAACCACGATGTGATTATAGTATGATTAATTAATCACCTAATCCAAGTTTTTCTTAATCTTAATCAAGTCTTAATTATCGTTATCTCGCAGTTTCATGACTCAGCATACTAATCTCCCAAAATGTTATCTTTGAAGTTCCGAGTCGCGATACGGCGAGTAAAACGAGTATGAAATAAATCATGCCTTAAATCACGCTTATCTTTAATTAAACCAAAATCAATACTCGCAGTCTCGCGAGTTGAAGACTCAAAATATTAAAATAAAATGCACGATGTTGCAAAAAGCCGAGAAATTTTTTAACGTTGCCAGGTTTGAATATTTTAAAATGAATCAAGGTATGTCACGTGCATCGAGGCTTGCACATTTCCCGAGGTAACTTTTTGCTTTCAATACTCCGACTGGCTGTCAAACCGCCAAACATTTATGATATTAATGAAGAATTAGGGTGAATCTACGAATGAATAAGATCGGATTTTACGCAATAAATTTATTTCTAATTGCCATTTCACAGACTTATTTCGAAGCGTACAGAATTTTCAAATATATACGGGAAACTCATTTTTTTATAATGAAAACATTTTTCATAAGCACGCAGAGCTCGTCATTTTTCGAGCGAACTAATTTCTGCATGTATACGCAGGTTTATCGCAGAAGAGCGAAAACGCAAGCTTCAGCTATGGCTCCACGGAAAGAAGCAAAGGCTAACATCGAGGATGCAGGGCAAGGTACAGATACTGTCTCCGACACTTCACCTTGGAGTGGTGGGTCAGTTCGTAACTGGTCATTTGTTTCAGATATCCTACAAACCGAGTTGGTAAATTATTCAGACTCAGATGATAATGAAAAAGACGATTTGAACACTAAATACAAGATTGTCGTTCAATCGGGAATGCACAAGGTGGCAGCTAGAGCACGGTTGCTCCCCTATTATGATATGATCCGATGGGAATTGGATCATATAGACTTACCAACCAGAACTATTATAAACGACCAGCGGGTCACGGTCAGTACTTTTAGACCAGAGCATATCCAAAGCATGTATAAACTCCCGACAACATCTGAATACACATATGGTGTTGATTTCCTGGAGAGTTTCAAACAAAAGGAGTGCATTGAATATGACAAAACCATGCCCAGTTTGATTAAAGATTGGGTTTCACGCACCGCGAAGTTCAGAGCAAATGACAAGGGCATATATTCTATCGATTCTTTGGAGCCACAATATAAATATGTGGCCATGATGACATGTCGGCTTTTTGGGCGAGAGGACACATCGCATTTTTACATCTATTGGGTGCCTCTCATGTTTCGGGTCACTGAAGGTTGCTCATTCAACTGGGCGAAGATGCTCTCTGACAGCTTGTTCAACAAGGTCACCGAGTATCGGGAGAAAAAGGCCAATGGGAAACCATCCTCATTTTTCATGTATGCGTATATCATGGACGCAGTATGTTCCATGACTCCATTCCCTTTGATGAATTGGGCTTGGAATCCAACCCATGAAAAATCTGTACACGAGTATCACGACAAGCTGTGGGAGGATAAAGCGGACAAATTTATTTACGAAATTTTCAACTGGGTGATGGTGCCCCTGCACATTGCCATTTTTGGTCTTTTGCCACCTCGGATCTCGGACAACATCGCTACAAATCTGAGTGGTATAGCAGACTGGTACGTAGAAGTATATTTTTCCTATTTTAGAGTCTTCGGAGCCGCTATTCCCCCTCTTGCACTACCATTGTTCATCCCCGACAAGCTGGCTTGTCGCGATATTGCCCGACAAACAGTGATTGGCAGAGTAAGTAAAGAGCTCAAAGCTTCTTCGAAGAAGGTATGGTCGTTTTTCCCTGTTCGGCTAAATTCTTATTCTTTATTGGATTTCGGGCATGCTAAAGCTGAGGCTGCAGCCCTGGAAGACCTGAGTTTGGTCTCCATTGAATATAAAAAACATGATCCTCAGAAAATTGTAAGTAATCATTTAGCTAAATGTGGGCTGAAGAGGTTTGAACACGAGTGTTCACCCTCAGATGACATATTCCGAGGGGCAAGATCTTATGGGGAAGTTCTAGTTCGGATCTGATCTTTAGCACCCGAAGACATGGCCTCTGTATTAAGATTTCAGGAAATTAGACGAAGATGTCTCCCCGCTGTGTTGAGAGGTTTGGCCATTGTCGAGACAAAACAGAAGGATGTTGAAGACTCTGCCGAGGTAAGGTCTATCCCTGGACAACAGGAGGAAGGAGAGCAAACGATTAATCCCAAAACAAAAGAGAAGACTCCAGACCCTCCAAGCAAACATAGTTCGGAGGCTGAGGAAAAAACTCTAGACCCACCGAGGAAGCAAATACCAGAGACTGAAAAAGAAACTCCAAATACTCCAAAGGAGCAGAACCCTGTCGATACTCCAAAAGAATCAACAAAGCAAATAGGAAAACCCATCACCTCAGTCACACCCTTGCAGTCGGCACAGGGAAATGTTAGCGAGGGATGGATATTTGATGAAGAACTGAGGCCTATAAGGGCAGAGGAACTCCCTCCCAATGAGTTATTTTTCGATAAAAAGAGAAAAGTTGTAGTCAAACAAGAGTTTTATCAAGAGGGAGAGTCCACTGCTAAGAAATAAAAAATCATGACAGATGGCAAGAACAAGAAAAGTGACCAGCTCGCCACTGAAATCGCTGGAACACTGGGGGCATACGCTTCGGTGAATCAATTCTCGGTTGGGCAGATGAATAACCAACTTATAAGAAAAAATCACCTCATCAGGACCCTCGAGGCCAGATTGGCTACAGCCACAGAGAATGCTAAAGGCCAGGCCAACATGGAGATGGAATAGGCTAGATTGGCGGATAAAAATGAAATAGAAACGCTCAAAGTCAAGCTGGAGAAAGCGCATTCAGTGATCCGAGACGGTCGGGTGCAGGCTGGTCAGTAGAGGACTATGATTGCAGAATTACAGGCTCAGGTGGAGACCACTGAAAATAGGATGATCAACGTCGAGGGGTTTAAATCTCGAGTGATCGATATTCGAAGCAAGATCTCTTATGTACAATAGAGTCTGCTAGACAAAGTGCGAGTGATTAGAGAAGATTGCCTGTTGATGCATCGGATTTCCGAAAATCTGACTGTCAGAGAAAGGAATGCAGAAGCCGCTCGGGTCGCTTTTCAAGAGGCGGTGATAGCTACTAACAACAGATTTCCATCAGGTTCTCCCGGACTCACCATCGCAGAACAAACTAGAGGTAACATTCTGTTAAAGGATTGGGAACATAATATTACCTTAAGAAAGGAACAGACCCAAAAAGTAACCAATTCATTAGAAGAAGCCTTCAATGCTATAGATGGCGAGCTGTTAGGGGTGGAGAGTGGAGGTGACTCAGAGACGTTAAGGCAAATGAATGTAGATCAGATCTCCCTCGATCTGAAAGAGAAGAATGAGAGAGATTTGGCGGATATCTCTAAGATGGACAGGGTGGACATGGCTCAAGTTGACCAACACTTAATTCAACCTAGTGCACAACTAAGTGCCCTTGACATCGTTGATGCACAGATGGGAGATAAGCTGCCGCAGTTAGCCCAAGAATGTTATTTCACCGAGGCTAGTTGTCAAGCAGAACCTTCGCAGCTTGTGTCCCAGTTTGTGGGAAAATATATCAGGTGCACCGAATCCGCGCAAAGACAAGCGCCTGGCGCCATTGGAAAATAGAGTAATAGAAAAGAGAGTGATTTCGCTCTTTTCGGTTGTAACTGAATTGGTGAAACCGTTGAGTTTCTAAACTGATCTGCCAAGTTGTATAAATATACCACAAAAAGAAGAAGAAAAGGCTGGAGCTTTTTGGTGTCGATTGTAATAAGGTTTTTGCACTTGAAGAAGTTAATATATAAGCAATTTGAAGATTCTCGATTCCGTCCAGACTGTATTATCAAGTTCGCTTTCTTTGTACTTCATGCTTCATTTCATTTCATTCGTTCATAATTGATGTGCTTTGTTATGCTTTAGTACGACCACTACTATAACAAAGGAATTCTGGTTTTCTGTATTTGTTTATTGTCTTTCCTCTGCACCAGTTATCAGCGGGTGTAAGACCAATTTGCACTGTCAAAACTCTATTTTTATTCTTCGCTATGTCAATTATTTTCTTACTAATTTCCTCCTCTGTGTATATGTGAGTTTTCTTTGACAGGAATCTTGCATTATATACAGCTGAATGTTTCTCTTTCACACCACGCCTTTATATTAAAATATAATACAGTTACGGGAAAGAGCCTTCAAATCGCATTTTTGTTTTGTTCCTAAAACATAAAATTCTCTTTTACTCGACTCAATTGAGACAGCATTTAATAAATCTTCGATCCCTTCATAGTCTTAATTTTCCCCATGACTGTCCTTGCAGCGACACAGCCTAATATCGAACCCGGACTATCTAACCAAACACATATCGCCATAAATCTTTTTGATACAATCCTTAAAACTGCAAATAACTGGGAAGAACTCGAGCGTTCATGGGCAACCATTGAACAAGATATAACTGCTCAGGAGCAGTTGGAAGCTAGACGACGAGAACGTATAAATCTACCCTAGTTTCCCATACCGAAGGTGACATTACCCTCATATCTATCTTTCACTTACTTTCAGATTCCTTGAAACTGTACTTTTAAGCCTTAGTATAGACTCAGGAACAACATCTTTCTGGTGTTGTTGCCGGGGATCGAAGTTACGAAATCTTTTCCCTGGGAAAATGACATTTATTTCGTTGAAAGTGCTACTCCTTGATAGTGAACATAGAGTACACACATTTTTAAGGCTTTTTAAATATTTCACTTGGCGATTCCACTAAAATATAAACTGGTTTCTGGTAGAAAGAGTACCAGACAGAACCCAGATGGCAAGATAATTACGCCTGTTACTAATCCCGAAAAACTTTTAAAAACTAAAAACCAACTTTCCAAGGCTAAGTATCATTCAGAACCTTCTACTTCATGCAGTCCTCTTTTTGATACCAAAGATCTGACGTCAAACTGCTTTGAAGATAGGAGCGAGATTCAGTCTTTCCCATCCATACACAAGGGAAAAGGTCCTCTAGAAAGTTCATCAACGTTCGACATACCATCTTTTCTTCAACAGAACTTCCCGGTCTCTCCTGATTCCAAGAAGGGTGTTACACCCTCTTTTTCTACACCCAAATCGATGGCATCCGTCGAAGGAGGTGGTGCAGGTCAAGGGCATGTCCCTCCTCCCACAGTATTCGCAAAAGTAGTAGCGATATAAGTGCCCCGGGTTTTGCCCGTCCCCCTCCATGATCTGCCTGAAAATTACATCAAAAATCTTCCTAAGTTCACTGGGGAGGGAGATCTAACCGCAGCCGAGCATATAAATTTCTTCGACCAATTCGCAGACATCTGTGGTATTGAGCACGAAGATGTCTACTCAAGACTCCTTGTCCAGACCTTTGAAGGACCGGTCCGAACTTGGTTTCGGAGCCTACCCGCCGCTTCTATCATATCATATGATGCTTTGGAAGATGCTTTCCTAAGACAATGGGGAGAGTGAAAAGATCACTTATATTATCTCACCGAGTTTGGGTCCCTAAAGAAAAAGAACTCAGAAACAGTTATGGAATTTATTCTGAGATTCAACAAACTGTATCATAAGATTCCAGCCGCAATTAAACCCTCTGAACCCTCAGCTAAAGTAACCTTCGCGGGAGGTTTCGAGCCAGATTTTTCCCTACTTATACGAGAGAGAAGAGGAGCCACCCTGAATAGAATGCAAGACGATGCTGTCGAAATCGAATCTAATATGATGGCTTCAGGAAAATTAAAATCCAAAGTAGAAACAGTCAACCATGAGAATAGACGCTATAGAGAACCAGCGGGTCATTCGGGCTCAAATAGATACACTGCTGACAGAGTAGATGATATGGCCCGAGTAATTAAAGAGTTGTCCAACAAAATATCTAGGATGGAGTTGGAACAGGCTAAAGCAGATTCTTCTACTAAAAAAGACTTCAGGAGAAACCCAAATCCCCCAAATCAACACAAACAGATTAAGAACGAAGATCAAAAAATACAAGCGCCATTAAAGAACGAAAATTTTATAGGCACAAATGACTTCCAAGATTTCGGATATTCGGAAGATGAAGTCGCGAATTTCGGTGACGATTGTTCGCAGTCGTATCTTACTCGTGAAGATTACGAAAAAACTTTGAAACCCCCACAATCATATAATGAAAATGAAGAAGGTGATCACACTGATCCCTGTATATCTCAACCAGAAACAGAGATGATAATGGCCGAGTTTCAACCAAAATACAACCTAAGATCAAAGAATAAACCCACCTCAACGGATCAACCTAAGAGAATCCTTCAAAGGGTTCAAGCTCATGAACCTCCTTCGGAAGAGACCTTGTTACCCAGCAACAAAACCAAGGTAGCAAAAACGCAAGGGTCTGATGTGAAAAAAGTTGAAACTCAAATACAAGAAACCGAACCAGTGGATAAAGTTACTTCTTCAACTAAGAACATGAGTGATAAGGCGATCCACACAAGTAAGCCAGAAAGAAAAAATTTGGAAGTTTCAACCAAAGAAACGGAAAAGGTAAACACATCTTCCAGTATTGAAAATGAGTTAAACAAGATTAAAATACCGATTCCTTTAGTCGAATTAGCAAAAAATCCCACTTATCGGAAACAAATTGCCAAAGCAATGGGTGTCTGCGAGCTAGAAAGTCAGTCTGATGTTATCAACCTGGAAGACGACAGACCTAACATCACCTTTGGTCCTCATTTTGAAGGGTCCAAAGACAACATCGCTCCTTTTTATATCACCCTGAATATACATGATCAGTTGTTACATAATTGTATGTTAGACTACGGGGCTTCTCATAATGTTATGCCCAAAATTATAATGGAGAAGTTGGGTCTCCAGATCACAAGACTTTATGGAAATTTGTACTCTTTCGATTCGAGAAAGGTTAAATGTTTGGGGATGATAAAGGATCTGGTCATTACCCTAGCGCAGGTCCCTGTTAAGAGTATCCTGATGGATGTGGTTATCGCAGATATTCCCCCCAAATATGGCATGTTGCTATCTAGATCGTGGGGAGCCAAGTTGGGGGGCTCTCTTCAGTTAGACATGTCTTATGCCACAATCCCTGTATTCGGTGGTTAGTTCACTCGTTTGTACAGAGAAACAAGAATAGCGTATACATTCATTGATCCTCAAAACCCACACAACTTCCCCATTTACGTCGCGGATCAAGATCTGGGAAACTGCATTTTGTCTTTTGATGATGGATTCAATGGAGGTCCTGAAGAGCTCTATATGAATCAAGAAGAGTTAAGCTCCTTGATAGAAGAGTTGTGCAATAATGGTATATGGAAAATGTACTTCGATGGCGCTTCGTCATCTGAAGGAGTTGGTGCTGGGGTACTTTTGGTAGCACCCGAAGGTAAGTTCATGGTTCCTTTCTCTTATCGTTTGCAGTGGGACATAGATTACACCAACAACGTATGCGAGTATGAGGCATTGATTTTAGGATTAGAGGCTGCAAAGAAGTTGAACATAAAGAACTTGGAGGTATACGGTGATGTAGAATTGATAGTAAGACAAATAAACCGACAATACCTAGCCAAGCATCCAAGACTAAGAACATACAGGAATTGTGCTTGGGATTTGATGGAAAAAAATTTCTCATCTGTAAAAGTCCATTTTATCCCTCGCGCAGAGAATCTACATGCCGACGCCTTGGCCAAGGCAGCTTCGACCTTTTCTCCACCCACGACCGTCAAACTAAAATATCATATTGAAATCAGATACAAACCTTCGATACCAGACAATATCCGGCACTGGCAGGTCTTCGAAGATGACGAACAAATCAAAAAATTCCTTACAGTCGTAGGTGAGTTCTCTGAAACTCATCCAGACCAAGAGAATCAAAACGACTCGATGTGGATTATGCAAGAAGGGGAAGATCCTGAAACCTTCCGTGAAAAAATAGCAGACCATCGTATGTTGGTCCTTAAAAACAACCAAATTCCGAAAGGCTTAATTCCTTTAGAGAGGCTTTTCGATCAGAACGACGTACCTGTGAAATCCACTTTGCAGCCCCAACCAGAAGAAGTGGAGGAATGTGATATAGGAACTGAGAAAGAATCCAGGATAGTGAAAATATCTAAGTTCCTCCCTCCCAAAATAAAAGTCCAGTACAAAAACCTACTCACACAGTATAAAGATGTCTTCGCCTGGTCCTATGATGAGCTTAGAACGTATGACACTTCCATAATTGAGAACAAAATACCCTTGAAGCCCGAGGTCAAGCCATTTAGTCAAAATCTCAGGCAAATTAACCCCATTTTGTTGCCCGTAATTGAAAAGGAAGTTAAGAAGCTTTTAGATGCGAAAATAATTGTACCTCTGAAGTACTTGGACTGGGTGGCAAATTTGGTCCCTGTCAGAAAAAAGAACGGAGAAATCAGACTGTGTGTGGATTTCCGAAACTTGAATAAGTCTTCTTTAAAGGATAATTATCCACTCCCCAAAATGGACCACGTCCTAGAAAAGGTAGTCAGAGCTAATCGAATGTCTATGATAGATGGGTTCTCTGGATATAACCAAATCGCCATGAACGAGCTATATAGAGAAAAAACTGCTTTCACCACACCATGGGGTACATTCATGTATGACAAAATGTCGTTTGGTTTGATGAATGCAGGAGCTACATTCCAGCGCACTATGGACATTACTTTCGTAGGAGAAAGAGACAAGTTCGTAGTCATCTACCTTGACGATTTGACGGTTTTCTCTAAAACCGATGAAGAACATTTGGTCCATCTAAAGCAGACTTTAGAAAAATGCCGCAGGTATGATCTGTCCTTGAACCCAAAAAAATCACATTTCGCTATGCGGGAAGGTAAGCTTCTGGGACATATCGTATCTAAAGATGGGATCAGGATTGATCCTAAGAGGATTGAAGCAATAGAAACCATAAATATTCCCAGAAACGTAAAAGAAATTCAATCTTTCTTAGGTACAATAATTTTTTTACGAAGGTTTATCCCCAATTTTGCTGAGATTGTTAAATTGATCACAGGAATACTGAAGAAGGATAGCAGAGTAAATTGGATGACTGAGGCTAAAGCGTCGTTCGCACACATTAAAAAGGTCATCAGCGAGGCACCTGTGCTATCAAGCCCAGACTACTTGAAAGATTTCCTCATCTTCTCGTTTGCTTCCGAGCATACTATCGCCGCAGTGCTCCTGCAAAAAGATGATGAAGGTTTTGAATGGCCGATCGCGTTTTTTAGCAAGAGCCTTAGAGTTATCGAATTAAAGTACGACATAATAGAAAAACAGGCGTATGCAATGGTGAAAGCACTAAAATCTTTCAGAACCTATGTGTTGCATTCAAAAATTATAGCGTACGTGCCAACCAGTGCTGTGAAATATATATTGGTACAGCCTGATAGTGACGGAAAACGAGGGCGTTGGCTCGCTAAAATACAATAATTCGATCTGGAAGTCAAGCCGACTAAATTGATAAAGGGGCAGGGTCTGGCCAAACTCTTGGCCAAGTCAAATCTTAGAGCTCTTGATATTAATTGCCTCCAACGGGAAGACGAAGATGTACACCTGCACGAGCCGGATGACCAGACAGTTTTAAGCAAGGTCGAAGAAAAGTTCATGTCGTCAACCTGGTATAAAGATATAGTTTTCTACTTGTTGAACCTGAAATGTCCAGATGGGCTATCATCAGCCAAATGCAGAACTTTAAAGCTACACGCGGTAAAATATTGCATCTCCGAAAACCAGCTCTACTGGAAGGATCCGCTCGGGTTCTTACTAATCTATTTGGCTGAGTCGAAAACACCACGAGTTATAGAGGAATTTCATGAAGGGGTCTGTGGAGGACACCATGCATGGAGAGCCACAGCCTATAAGATTTTGAGGGTCGGATACTATTGGCCGAAACTATTTTCGGACATTAATGCCAAAGTGCATGCCTGCAACCCGTGTCAACTTTTTGCTGGTAAACAGAAACTCCCTGCACTGCCACTCATTCCAGTCAAAACTGAGGCTCCATTTCAACAATGGGGTCTAGACTTTATAGGGCAAATTAATCCCCATTCCAGTGCTCAGCATAAATGGATTCTAACAACTACGGATTATTTTACAAAGTGGGTGGAAGCCATTCCAATCAAAAGGGAAACTGACTCGGTGGTGATCGACTTCTTGGAAGATAACATCTGGTCAAGATTCGGATGTCCCCGAAATATTGTTACCGACAACACCCAGACCTTCAAGTCCATGGCTATGATCAGCTTCTGTCAGAAATACAACATCGTTCTCGGCCATTCTACTGCTTATTACCCTCAGGGAAATGGGTTGGCCGAATCATCAAACAAGATCCTGGTAAACATAATCAAAAAGTACTGGATGAAAATAAAAGGTCCTGGCATGTGCACTTGAAGTACGCATTGTGGGCAAATCGCATCAGCACTAAAAGTTCTATCGGCATTTCACCGTTTCAAATGGTCTATGGCACCGATGCAGTTCTACCTATAAATTTAGCGTTGCCAGTAATGAAGTTATGGCAGGATCAGAGCGAAGAACCCAATCATGTAACCAGGAGAATTAACCAGCTGATCGAGGTTCAACAGCATAGAGTGGAGGTTGATGAGAAGATGCAAAAGTATCAAGATGATATGAAAGAATTGTTCGACCTCAAGGAAAAGGACAGAGAATTCCTCCCAGGTGACTTAGTATTAATATGGGATGCGAGAAGAGAAGAAGTCGCCAAGCATGGTAAATTTGACCACCTCTGGTATGGACCATTCAGGGTCTCGGCTCCAGAATGGAAAAATTCTTTCCTGTTGGAGAACATTGATGGAGAAGTCCTCAACGTCCCTATCAACGGGCGATTTTTGAAACATTACATGACTTAACATAAAAATATATATATATATATAATAATATTGTAAATAAATAAATTTCATGTTTGTACATACAGATATTTTCATTTTAATATTTATTTTTAATTTTTGGTTTTTGTTCCTAAAAACCTCGACACCTTTCTAATACGATTCGCATTTTCTTTTTACAGGTTTCCAGCTTCATACAAAACTAGCAGGGAAAGCAACTCACAAAGCAGTATCAGAAATGAATCAGCATAAAATAGGTGATACCTAAAAATTAGTTTCATAGTGCACCAAGAAAATGAAAAGAAAAAGTAAAGGTGAGCTTTCGAAAAACGCAAGTTATAAAAGACTGTTTTAAGTAAGCCAAGGTAACGTTTTTTTAAATTGCAGTATGGGTCAAAATCTGCGAATTGAAGTGATTTGAATGAATACACTAAATCTTAAAACAGCTAGTCAGAATATCTGTCCCTAAAGATACCCATAAAAGACAATCTTGGACTGTTTTGATCTGTGTGTTTTCAATCGCTATCCTGCCTTATATCCTGTCCATCTCTGGGTCTAAATTTTAGCAAATCATTATCTTTCCGAGTCATTGTAAAGAGATTTAAGCTTTTCGTTTTAAACCCCAGGGGGTTTCGAAACAGATCTTTATTGAAAAGTTGGTCTTCAAAACTACTTGTTTTCCTGCTAAACGAAGGAGTGTTTAGAGCGATCTTAACTTTCCTAGGTTTTTTAACAGTTTCGGAAGAATCAAATCTTGCTCGAACAGGATGCCCTTAAGAAATTATTATTTCCCCTGTCTCCCTAAGAACGAAGGTATTGTGAGGGTCAAGGGAAGCTTGGTACCGAGTAATCAAAATAAGTTGACAGACCTCTGATGCTAAATATTACACCGATATCAGCCCTGATACACATTGATTGCCCCCATCTTCGTGCTCAAAAAGTAAATTATAAGACAGGTGGTGAAAGGAAATTCAGAAATGATTGCCCCCACCTAGTCCAGGGAGACAATGAAAGGAAATTCTGAAATGATTGCCCTCGTCTCAGCATTTAAATGCATAAATATTTTCCGAAGTGGTGAAATGAAATTCAGTGAAAGGGGCCAGATAAATTCACCGGGGTACTGAACAGGCTCGTTGGCAGTGAAGCAATGTCTGAGATATCGGTAAGGTTGTTATACACGAATATCACTCTACTCTGGTAACCAATGCTTCCTAAAAACCTAATCAACACCCCAAATTCAGACGGGACTTCCCGATTTAAAAATATGTAATCTCATTCTTTGGATGCAAGCTGAGAATCACAAGATCTGTTAAATCTCCTAGGGTCGTTTCGACTGTCCTGAAACATACCCAAAATTAGTAGTGGGAAAGGGAAAATTGTGAAAGGGACTAAAGCTGTGTTTCGAAAGAGTTTCTGATTTTGAAAAAACTTCTCGAGGTAAAAAACTAAGTCTTTACCCCCTTCAATCCTTTTTTCTTTGGTTTTTCCACAGGTTTGAGCTTCTGACTCCATTTACCCAATATTGGCACCTGGTCTACTGTTCTTCCCGCCTCACAGGGAGGCGTGATCCCTAGTTGGAGCCTATGTTGGAGCCGCCCTTAATTTATTTTAACCCTTCACAATTTTCAGTCTTTGACACTTGAAATCTAAAGATGACCTTTTGTTTTTCCTTCCGCCCCGGAACTTTGAAAAAATCCTACAACCTCGGCGAATAAGAAGCAATGGTTTTTCTCCGCTTAAAACAAGTCCGCTTTTGTATTAACGTTCGATATTTTTTTCTTTATTTCAGGATCTCACAAGTCGGATACTTTAATCCTTGAGTTCATATGTCCCGAGTCACGAAATGGCGAAGTCGTTTTCACTTTTCGCTCGAAGCATTAACTAGGGTAAAATCTTTTAACTTTTGATTTGACATTGTCATGGTTTCACGCCTCGACGTTTGTCAAACCCAAATTTTCTTTTTCACAGTCCCTAGAGCCGAGAACGCGAGGTACTTTTGAGTTAACCCTGATCAAAGATTAAAGGAAAAAAACTAACTATGGTTAAAATGGTTCTCGGCGCTTCACCACTCGGCGTTATCTTTTCGAAAATCATAGTGTCTAAAGCTCCGACTCACGAAACCGCGATGTGATTATAGTATGATTAATTAATCACCTAATCCAAGTTTTTATTAATCTTAATCAAGTCTTAATTATCGCTATCTCCCAGTTTCGTGACTCGGCATACTAATCTCCCAAAATGTTATCTTTGAAGTTCTGAGTCGCGATACGGCGAGTAAAATGAGTATGAAATAAATCATGCCTTAAATCATGCTTATCTTTAATTAAACCAAAATCGGTACTCGCGAGTTGAAGACTCAAAATATTGAAAGAAAATGCACGATGTTGCGAAAAGCCGAGAAATTTTTTAACGTTGCCAGGTTTGAATATTTTAAAATGAATCAAGGTATGTCACGTGCATCGAGGCTTGCACATTTCCCGAGGTAACTTTTTGCTTTCCATACTCCGACTGGCTGTCAAACCGCCAAACATCTATGATATTAATGAAGAATTAGGGTGAATCTACGAATGAATAAGATCAGATTTTACGCAATAAATTTATTTCTAATTGCGATTTGACGGACTTATTTCGAAGCGTACCGAATTTTCAAATATATACAGGAAACTCATTTTGTTATAATGAAAACATTTTTCATAAGCACGGAGAGCTCCTCTTTTTTCGAGCGAACTAATTTCTGCATGTATACGCAGGTTTATCGCAGAAGAGAGAAAACGCAAGCTTCATCTATGGCTCCACAGAAAGCAGCAAAGGCTAACGTCGAGGATGCAGGGCAAGGTACAGATACTGTCTCTGACACTTCACCTCGGAGTGGCGGGTCGGTTCGTAACTGGTCATTTGTTTCAGATATCCTACAAACCGAGTTGGTAAATTATTCAGACTCAGATGATAATGAAAAAGACGATTTGAACACTAAATACAAGATTGTCGTTCAATCGGGAATGCACAAAGTGGCAGCCAGACCACGGTTGTTCCCCTATTATGATATGATCCGATGGGCATTGGATCATATAGACTTACCAACCAGAACTATTATAAACGACCAGCGGGTCACGGTCGGTACTTTTAGACCGGAGCATATCCAAAGCATGTATAAAATCCCGACAACATCTGAATACACATATGGTGTTGATTTCTTGGAGAGTTTCAAACAAAAGGAGTGCATTGAATATGAAAAAACCATGCCCAGTTTGATTAAAGATTGGATTTCGCGCACCGCAAAGTTCAGAGCAAATGACAAGGGCATATATTCTATCGATTCTTTGGAGCCACAATATAAATATGTGGCCATGATGACATGTCAAATTTTTGGGCGAGAGGACACATCGCATTTTTACATCTCTTGGGTGCCTCTCATGTTTCGGGTCACTGAAGGTTGCTCATTCAACTGGGCGAAGATGCTCTCAGACAACTTGTTCAACAGGGTCACCGAGTATCGGGAGCAAAAGGCCAACGGGAAACCATCCTCATTTTTCATGTCTGCGTATATCATGAATGCAGTATGTTCCATGACTCCATTCCCTTTGATGAATTGGGCTTGGAATCCAACCCATGAAAAAGTTGTACACGAGTATCACGACAAGCTGTGGGAGGATAAAGCGGAGAAATTTATTTACGAAATTTTCAACTGGGTGCAGGTGCCCCTGCACATTGCCATTTTTGGTCTTTCGCCACCTCGGATCTCGGAAAGCATCGCTGCAAATCTGAGTGGTATAGCAAACTGGTACGTAGAAGGAGAGTTTTCCTATTTTAGAGTCTTCGGAGCCGCTATTCCCCCTCTTGCACTACCATTGTTCATCCCCGACAAGCTGGCTTGTCACGAGATTGCCCGACAAACAGTGATTGGCGGAGTAAGTAAATAGATCAAAGCTTCTTCGAAGAATGTATGGCCGTTTTTCCCTATTCGGCTAAATTCTTATTCTTTATTACATTTCGGGCATGCTAAAGTTGAGGCTGCAGCCCTGGAAGACCTGAGTTTGGTCTCCATTGAATATAAAAAACATGATCCTCAGACAATTGTAAGTAATCATTTAGCTAACTGTGGGCTGAAGAGGTTTGAACACGAGTGTTCACCCTCGGATGACATTTTCCGAGGGGCGAGATCTTATGGGGAAGTGCTAGTTCGGATCCCATCTTTAGCACCCGAAGACATGGCCTCTGTATTAAGATTTCAGGAAATTAGACGAAGATGTCTCCCCACTGTGTTGGGAGGTTTGGCCATTGTCGAGACAAAACAGAAGGATGTTGAAGATTCTGCCGAGGTAAGGTCTATCCCTGGACAACAGCAGGAAGGAGAGAAAACGAGTAATCCCAAAACAAAAGAGAAGACTCCAGACCCTCCAAGCAAACATAGTTCTGAGGCTGAGGAAAAAACTCCAGACCCACCGAGGAAGAAAATACCAGAGACTGAAAAAGAAACTCCAAATACTCCAAAGGAGCAGAACCCTGTCCATACTCCAAAAGACTCGACAAAGCAAATAGGAAAATCCATCACCTCAGTCACACCCTTGCAGTCGGCACAGGGAAATGTTAGTGAGGGATGGATATTTGATGAAGAACTGAGGCCTAAAAGGGCAGAGGAACTCCCTCCCAATGAGTTATTTTTCGATAAAAAGAGAAACGTTGTAGTGAAACAAGAGTTTTATCAAGAGGGAGAGTCCACTGCTAAGAAATACAAAATCATGACAGATGGCAAGAACAAGAAAAGTGACCAGCTTGCCACTGAAATCGCTGGAACACTGGGGGCATACGCTTCGGCGAATCAATTCTCGGTTGGGCAGATGAATAACCAACTTATAAGAAAAAATCGCCTCATCAGGACCCTCAAGGCCAGATTGGCTACAACCATAGAGAATGCTAAAGGCCAGGCCAACATGGAGATGGAACAGGCTAGATTGGCTGATAAAAATGAAATAGAAACGCTCAAAGTCAAGCTGGAGCAAGCGCATTCAGTGATCCGAGACGGTCGGGTGCAGGCTGGTCAGCAGAGGACTATGATTGCAGAATTACAGGCTCAGGTGGAGACCGCTGAAAATAGGATGATCAACGTCGAGGGGTTTAAATCCCGAGCGATCGATATTCGGAGCAAGATCTCTTCTGTACAACAGAGTCTGCTAGACAAAGTGGGAGTGATTAGAGAAGATTGTTTGTTGATGCATCAGATTTCCGAAAATCTGACTGTCAGAGAAAGGAATGCAGAAGTCGTTCGGGTCGCTTTTCAAGAGGCGTTGATAGCTACTAACAATAGATTTCCATCAGGTTCTCCCGGACTCACCATCGCAGAACAAACTAGAGGTAACATTTTGTTAAAGGATTGGGAACATAATATTACCTTAAGCAAGGAACAGACCCAAAAAGTAACCAATTCATTAGAAGAAGCCTTCAATGCTATAGATGGCGAGCTGTTAGGGATGGAGAGTGGAGGTGACTCAGAGACGTTAAGGCAAATGAATGTAGATCAGATCTCCCTCAATCTGAAAGAGAAGAATGAGAGAGATTCGGCGGATATCTCTAAGATGGACAGGGTGGACATGGCTCAAGTTGACCAACACTTAATTCAACCTAGTGCACAACTAAGTGCCCTTGACATCGTTGATGCACAGATGGGAGATAAGCTGCCGCAGTTAGCCCGAGAATGATATTTCGCCGAGGCTAGCTGTCAAGCAGAACCTTCGCAACTTGTGTCCCAGTTTGTGGAAAAATGTATCAGGTGCACCGAATCCGCGCAAAGACAAGCGCTTGGCTCCATTGGAAAATAGAGTAAGAGAAAAGAGAGTGATTTCGCTCTTTTCGGTTGTAACTAAATTGGTGAAACCGTTGAGTTTCTAAACTGATCTGCCAAGTTATATAAATATACCACAAAAACAAGAAGAAAAGGCTGGACCTTTTTGGTGTCGATTGTAATAAGGTTTTTTCACTTGAAGAAGTTAATATATAAGCAATTTGAAGATTCTCGATTCCGTCCAGACTGTATTATCAAGTTCGCTTTCTTTGTACTTTATGTTTCATTTCATTTCATTCATTCATAATTGATATGCTTTGTTATGCTTTAGTATGACCACTACTATAACAAAGGAATTCTGGTTTTCTGTATTTGTTTATTGTCTTTCCTCTGCACCAGCTATCAGCGGGTGTAAGACCAATTTGCACTGTCAGAACTCTATTTTTATTCTTCGCTATGTCAATTATTTTCTTACTAATTTCCTCCTCTGTGTATATGTGAGTTTTCTTTGACAGGAATCTTGCATTATATGCAGCTGAATGTTTCTCTTTCACACCACGCCTTTATATTAAAATATAATATAGTTACGGGAAAGAGCCTTCAAATCGCATTTTTGTTTTGTTCCTAAAACACAAAATTCTCTTTTACTCGACTCAATTGAGACAGCATTTAATAAATCTTCGATCCCTTCATAGTCTTAATTTTCCCCATGACTGTCCCTGCAGCGACACAGCCTAATATCGAACCCGGACTATCTAACCAAACACATATCGCCTTAAATCTTTTTGATACAATCCTTAAAACTTCAAATAACCGGGAAGAACTCGAGCGTTCATGGGCAGCCATTGAACAAGATATAACTGCTCAGGAGCAGTTGGAAGCTAGACGACGAGAACGTAGAAATCTACCCTAGTTTCCCATACCGAAGGTGACATTACCCTCATATCTATCTTTCACTTACTTTCGGATGCCTTGACACTGTACTTTTAAGCCTTAGTACAGACTCAAGAACAACAGTCGGGATGAGCTTGGAAGTGTGGGAATAACAGTCGGTGCTGATGATTTGGTGAGCTTGGCGCTCCTAGGGCTTCCTAAGAGTTGGCACAGTTATCAAGACTCTGTCAATGGAAGGGAAAAATTACCGTATTGGGAACGACTATGGTCGGATCTGGTGCAAGAGGAGTTCAGGCGGAACACCAGAGATGGATCTTCATCAAAGC
>ML784940.1:59712-71289 GCA_009831015.1 Picea engelmannii
CGCAAAAGTAATAGTAGAAGCAATTATGTATTTAACAAGTAGCGGAACTTGTTAGATCAGGAGAATCGCAGGAATACATTAATTTGTATCGAAATTTCTACATTGAGATCTTAGAAAAGATAGGGCTAGTTGCATACAAGATAACATTTCATGCGTCCATGACAATGCATAATGTATTTCATGTATAATTATTAAGGAAATATGTGCCTGACACTAATCACATAATTGATTGGACTATGATCCAAGTGGAGCATGAAGGGGATTTCTGAGTGGAACCAATATGCATCCTAGGCTGGAAATTCAAAGTGATCAGGAAAAAAGCAATCATATTGGTAAAGGTCCAATGGACATGATACAATTCTAAAGATGCAATGTGGGAGCATGAAGAAACCATGTGGGATGAATACCCACAATGTTTTGTCAATTTTTAAGGAAATATAAGCTAAAACTGAAAGACTTCATTTTTGGGCAGCTAGAGTTCCAAAACCATATCTCAGAATTCTCGGTCACTTGTGTTGATATCCTTCATAAAATAATGGTGAAACTTTATGGAATCAGGGCAGTGAAGAGGGTGCATTACTTGATTCAGCAGGTTGATAGAAGACAAGATATTATGGTTGTAAATGTTGTTGGAGTTGTGGAATTGAAAAATTTTATTTCTCTAAGTATTGTGTTGTAAATTTGTATATGTGTTTTAGCATGGTGTTGTGCACTGACGATGCACAATTGTAAGGTAAGGAGAATTTCGCATCCATGCTATAATCCCTGGTTTAATTAATGCATAATGTAGATATGAATGTGGTAATGGCCAAGTGATGTAATATGTGAAATGTATTTCTGAATTTTAATAAATAAAATGTGATGTCAGGTGTTGGGGGACATGGATAAAGATGGGGGCTGAGTTTTCCACAAGAAAAGGGAGTGTCTAAGAGGGTTTCAAGGGGGAAATATTTTATAGGTATTAATACAAACCCACTTTCCTGAATTTTATTATCATTGGGAACAAACTTTTATTTTTTGGTTGAGTGTATGAGAGCCCAATCATTAAACTCGTGTAAGAGGATGGGTGTAAAAAGTCACATCCCATAGTTATTGGGAGCATTGGGTTGAAGTACAATCAACATTAGGTAGATTGAGGAATGAACTGGCTTGGTGGAAAGGAGATTCATATGGCCAAAGATGACAATTTTTAAAGACATGTTTTTTCATGAACAACAAACATAAAACATGGGAAAAAACGAGCATTGGAGTTGGAGCAAGAAGACTGGGTGAATTTTGGAGCAGTGTTGGAGCTAAAGACTAAAGAGATAGGTTGTCAGGCCCGAAGAGTGAACTCTTGTGTGAGTTGCACTATAACAACAAGTGATTGTTGTTATTTTCTTGATAGTTTTTCCTAGCAATGAGTTCCTTTGATAATCCAAGTGGATCTCGGTGGCCAACCACCTTTTCCATTGAATAAACATTTTGAATCTATGGTTTTGATAAACCATGATATTCACCCTTTTGACGAGGAATGGAATGTAATACCATATTCATTTATTAATTGCAGACATCATGTAATGATTTCCTAGTGGTCTTATGTACATGCTTACAACATATCATTAATTCACCATATCCCATTAGAACTTCGTAGTTAAGTGTGCTCAAGCTAGAGTAGTATTAGGATGGGTGACCTCCCGGGAAGTCCTAGTGTTTTACATGCATATGGAATTTTATAAACATAGATTAATTTATCCCACATGCATCATGGGAATATTTCTCCTCTCACTCTCTCATATATAATTGAGGTGAAGGAGACCCTTTAAGCATGCAATGGAGTGTGATGTAAAGCTTGTTGTGAATGAAGTGTAACCAACATCTCTTTCTCTTCAGAGATAAGCTACCCCATTCTGCTAGTTTGTGTTCTACATTATTTTTCTTTTTTATTCATTAATAGAAGTTGGGTTTCACTATGTTTCTATGTTCCTTGCAATATCGCAGTGTATTTCCTTGTTATATGTCTGTTATATCTCTGTCTTCATGTCGTTCTCAAAATAATCCAGATCAGTCTACTCCTTGTCATTTCTTAGAGTAGGTCCCCGATAAGGTCAGGGTATAGATATTTGTGTCTCGAGATAGTTTCGCTTGAGAACAACCTCTCTCGCTAGCCCAAGTGACCTCTCGTGACGGAAGAAAAGAGAGATGACAAAGCAGGAAATCCTTTCAAGACATTGCTTGAGGAGTCTCTTGTGCAACAGAGGAACGAAATGATTGACAACTTCGCTCAGATCCTTCGAAGACTACTGATGGCGATGACCGAGTAATCTTCGAAAATAAACATTTTCATAGGTGCGACACACTTCATGGTACAAGTCAATTTTGATATCCCCTTATTTCAAGGCCAAATAGATGCATATGCTCTAGAAAAATGGTTGAATATGCTAGAAGGTTATTACTCCATCCAAAAAAAAATTGACAGTGAAAAGATCACCTTCGCACTCCTTAAATCCCTTCCCCAAGTCAGAGCTTAGTGGGAAGGTTATTGGGAGAGGTACACCATGAATGAATCTACACCATTCAAGAGAGAACCCACTTGGGTAGCCTTTGTAGATTCCCTAAAGGAGGAGTTCTACCATGTCGGAAACTATGATGACCAGTACATGATATGGATGACTCTGTGTTAGAAAAGAGATTAGACGGTGCTGGAGTATACTAACATCTTTCATACCTTGCGCTCAAAGCTGGGTATCCAAGACTCTGAGAGACACCTGGTTTTGAAGTATCGCAGTGGTATGCATAGGTACATCCAAATATAGATGGATTTATTGGACATCTCCTCACTCATAGCTAATTATCGATATGTAGTCAAAATTGAGAATAAATTAAAGCAGCAGAGTAAGCGGGAGTTTGGGTCTTCAAATCCGCAATAGTTGAAGTATGGTAAAGATTACCCTAACTCATAGAAAATAAAACCTCAATACAACCAGTCCAAGCCATAGGAAAAGAAGGGTAATGAGAAGATGAAAAAAGACACTGGAAAGTGGTGTGACTTCCACAAAATCCCTTGGCACAACACCGATGAATGTCACTCCAAACAGTCATTAGTAGTTGAGCTCAAAGAAACAGATCCAAGCCCCAACTTAGACTCTAATTCAGAAAGTAATAAAAATATACAAATCATTGATGTAGAACCCAATAATATTGTCGCAACCACAAAAATACAACCAGAAGAACCAAAAGATATTGAGGAGGGGGAGTGCCTCTTCCATTCATAGATGTGGGTGAAGGGGACCCAACTACATTTTATTGTTGATAGCAGAAGCCAAAATAAAATCATCTCAACAGAGGTCAACAAGAAATTGGATTTGTTGAAAACACCACACCCACATACGTACAACATTGGGTGGCTTAGCTAGGGATGAGATCTTCATGTCATCCAACAATGTCGTTTGTCCTACGACATCAAGCCCTTCAAAGATGAGGTACTCTGTGATGTTTCCCCACTAGAAGTATGCGATGTTCTGTTAGGTCAACCATATATGTGGAAGCATCATGTTATTTACGAGTCTCAACCCGTATTTTCATTGTTACTTTGGCGGGTCATCTCTATAGGGTACCAGAGGTAGTTTCAACTATTGTCCCACCAAAACAGTGTCTCAAAGTAATCTCTCATACCGCAAAGTTTATCCTCTTTACAATCTGGTTAGAAGCTAAACAGAAGGACACTAAAACCACTACAACCTCATCCCAAGACCTTTATATCCAGCAGAAGCAGATCAACAAGATACTAGAAGAGAACAAATATATTCTTACTACACCTACAGGGGTGCCTCCACACTACCTAGTCAAGCAAAGTTATAACATATCCCTTCATGATATTCATGATGCATATTCACCAACAGATTCCTCCCAAACTCAGGTATATCATGTAGATAGATTGGTTGAACAAATCCAACCCCTCTAGCAACAGGTTCATGACAACCTTCAACAAGCTAAGCATGACAACTTCTTCAGCAAGGCAAACATCTCACCAAAATTCAGATTCAACAAAAGTTTCCCCAGGAACTTAATGCAATGGGGACCATTTCTTCCTAAGGGGAGAGGAATGATCCAGGTGGATCTCGGTGGCTAACCAACTTTTCCACTGAATCAACATTTCAAGCCTATGGTTTTGATAAACCATGATATTCACCCTTTTGATGGGGAATGGAATGTAATACCATCTTCATTTGTTAATTACAGAAATCATGTAATGATTTCCTAGTGGTATTATGTACATGCATACAACATAGCATTAATGCATCGGATCCCATTAGAACTCTGCAGTTAAGTGCGCTCGAGCTAAAGTAGTACTGAGATGGGTGACTACCCGAGAAGTCCTAGTGTTTTACATGCCCATGTCATTTTATAAACTTATATTAATTTATCCCACATGCATCATGGGAATTGTTCTCCTCTCACTCTCTCATATATAATTTAGGTAAAGGAGACCTTGTAAGCATGCAATGGAGTGTAATGTAAAGCTTGTTGTGAATGAAGTGTATCCAACATCTCTTTCTTTTCAAAGATAAGCTACCCCATTCTTCCAGTTTGTGTTCTACAATGTTTTTCTCTTTTATTCATTAATAGAAGTTGAGTTTCACTATATTTCTATGTTTCTTGCAATATCTCTATGTATTTCCTTGTTATATCTATGTTATATTTATGTCTTCATGTCGTTCTCAAAATAGTCCAGATCATTTGAGTTCCTAATAGTGATATTTCCAGTTACTTGTGCCAGAGAGACCCAAATAAATGAATGGGATGTTTGATGGACTGAGAGCAATGAAAGTTTACATTGGTTAGGCAAAGAGGAAGAGAGTTGGTAGAAATTGATATAGATGTAGGAGAATATCAGTGGGTTGTGGGATATCGTAATTGTGAATGGATAGTGAGATACACCCTTTTATTTTGAATTCATATCCCATATCTAGGGTGAATTTCTATTGATATATAGAACATCAAGTCTATGGTTGGGTGCAACATCTGTCCCGGGTAGTTGGTTGCAAAACTGTGTTAAAAAGATAAGTGTTTATCTATTTTTTTGAGTTAATCTATGAGTTTAACCGTTGTGTATTTTACTCTATGAATGGGAATAATTTATATGTCATTGTAGATGAGTTTATTTGTTGCATTCATGTCATTTCAGCATGTTGTAGCGACATATAGTTAAATGGTATCATAGTATAATTAAACATGTGTATAATTTGTAGCTAGTAAGCTACAAGAATTTAGTTAGAAAAAAAAAACATTTTTATGTGTATTCCACATAGTAATGTTCCTCAGTTAAGGTGGGGGATATTATAGTATCCCAACATGCACTCAGACATGTTCAAATAACTTGTTTGTTGTTTCTTTTCATTTGATGGTATTTTTACAAGGCATGAAGATGCACATCTTTTTGAACCTGTCAATTACCACAAATAGATAATCATGTCCCTTCCTGGTTTTTGGTAAATATACCACAAAATCCATGGAAATTATTTCCCAAGGTCAAGTGGGTACAAGTAAGGGATTCTATAGACCTTGCTTCCTGTTACTGGGCTTGCTAGTACAACAAAGTATGCATCCTCTAATATATTGTGCTACATATTTTTTCTTCCTAGGCCAATACACATACCTATGCAAGTTATAAATCGTCTTCCCTATTGAAACATACACTGACACTGAGAGGGCGGGTGAATCAGTGTCTGGAACTTTTGACTGATTTTCACACTTTCATATTTTAACTTAAATAACTGAATAAGATATATGCAACTCAATTAATTATTCATAAGCATGTATAACACAAATTGTATGAAGTAGATAAAATATCTTTATTTTATTTATTTAACTTGAATGAATAGAAATATAATCAATCATTTAATATCTTCAACTTGAATTGAATATGAGAGGTCCAACTCTCTGATACAAGACCCAGCTTGTAGTTCTCGGATCCAACTGAGAAATGAGGAATCCAACCCTCATAACAAGACCCGGCTTGTTAATCTCAGATCCAACTAAGATGTGAGGACTCCAATCCTCATGAGAAGACTACATGTAAATAGGCACCAACCTGATAGAATGAAATTTCATTCAATCCATTATATATATATTTGTATCCACCAATACAAACTAAGATTCACCACCACTTCTGGTTTATATAGTATTTCAATAGGTATAAGATTGAACCATTGTGTCTTTTGAATTGAACCATTGCATCTCTTCATTTAATTTAACATAGATAATCTTCTCCTTTTATTCATTAATTTATCATGTAAGTTTCTCAATTAATTGGAAGATTAAACTTGATTCGAATTTCTTCCACATCAGTTGATCATAGGTATGGATCGACTCCTTATAACGTTCTCATTCTTCGGTTGCATCTCTAGTTCTTCAACAGATCGTATTCGAGCTTTTACTAGCTCTTTGTATTGTTATGGTGTTAATCTTGTCAAATTACTTCACAGGCCCCTAACTATTCATAGAAATCAAATTATGCAAAGGAGCTTTCTTCAACCCACTTCCCTTTGTGACCACGGGCTTAGATTTTGTTAGCACTTTTATCCTTCCACCATTATTATTCTACATGAGACTGTATTTAAATTTCCAAGGGATTATTTAAGTCTATCCCCTTTACGCTCCTTATTATCTTATTTACCTTATCGCGTGATCGGTGTTGGAACTAGGTTCTCTGGTACTTCGTCCTTCGGGATTTCGACCTTTGCAATCCTTGTATTCTTCCGTAGTTTTTACCTTTCAGAGTGGTTACATCTCATGTTGGCTATTCCAATGGCTAGCATTACTCCCGAAGTTCTCATATTGACGGTCTGGTCTAATCATTGCGCATTCGTTGAACTTTGGATTTTAGATGATCGACCACTTTGACTTAATCTTCAGTTGAGGTGGACAATCATCATCTACTCCGAAACTTCAGAGATTCGTGACTTCGAGATTCCGGGTTACTAGAACTTTGAAGTAGTTCAATTCCTTTGGAGGCTTACCTATCGAATAAGTCATAAAATGACGGTGACAGCTTGTTGTCGGTTAAAACCTCATGTTTACTCTATTCTTCCACTATGTTTGATCAATGGTAGAGAATTCTCCTGAATTAGATCAACGATTAACATTACTTCGTGATTCTGGCCTTCGACGATTAGTTGATAGTAGAATCTTGGATATACCCAAAGTTAGTAATCCTGGAGTTACATGGCTTGCTGACGTCACTCAAGATTATGTGGACCCTAATTTTTTGTGTCACGTGTCACCCATATTCATGACTTTCAAATTCCTTATGTGTCACATCGACCTTGACATTTTTCAGCACTTGATTGGGCCACGTGTCCTTGCTGACATGATCATGCTGACATGGTCCTATTGTTGTGTCACATGACTTATTTTGATCTTCCTATTAGAACGGACGACTGGCGGGATTTCACAGTTATGGATTTGCACTTCCTGGCTTTGGGAACTTTGACACTTTTATATCAACCTTCGATCATCAACGAAGTTCCTATAGGTTTTTCCATTGTTTGATCTTTCCTTGTCTTGATCCGACAACCTTTGTTTACTCTAGGACTTCATGCCCTTGGCCCCACTTCTTATCCTTCCACTTTATGTCGATCAACGGTCAACGATATTTTCTAGCTCTTCCTCTGATATGATGGTCAACGAGAGTTCGTTACTTCAGGGCTTTGGCCTTCAGGTATTCCTACATGAATTAGGCTTCTTTTTGTCAGAGTGGTCAGTCGAAGTTGACTACTTGATCCTACATTTGAAACCTCACCCGTAGGGATCTTAGATCGACGATATGCATGTGTTCGGTTACTTCGGGACTACGAGATATTGTGGCTTACCCTGTCCTTCCACTAAATTTAATCAGATGGTTGAGAATTCACCCGAAGTCCCTCCTTGATCTAACGACTGGCGGGATTTCGTGACTTCATGATCCTGCCTTGTCTCCAATGTTCGCCAAAGTGGTGAAGTGGCGAAGTGGCGAAGTTATTTTGTCTTCTACTTGATCCAATGGTCCAGAACTGACTCGAATTTTCTCCACGATATCTGACAGTCAGCGTTCACTTCACGACTTTGGAGGTTTCAAGACTTTGTGTCTTATGGGGTCTATTTATCCTGTCCTTCTACTTGGTTCTATCTGACGATCAGGATAGTTCCTGAACTGATCTAACGGTTTTGATTACTCCCGAATTTTGAATGGATGATTAGGATTCCACGATCCTTCACAAGGGATTCTTTTTTGTAGACTTTGGCTTCTGCATGATTTGACGGTCAAGGATTGTCCCGAGAGCCCGTTTTGATGCATCACGAACAAGATTCTTCCTTAATTCTTTTGGAGTTTACTGTGGGGATTTCAATCCTGATAACACTTCTGTAATGCGCTCTCCCTTCTAATATTTCCTTCATCATTTCCAAGGACCTTAACATTGCATGCTCTGATTCTATGTGTGTATTATTTGCAGAATCTCCCCACTATCTCTCCTGATATTTAGGAACATACGATCATTGTTGATCCTATCATGATCAACACTGATCATGAATTGCTTCTGCCCCAAGGTGATCTTCCTTTTTCCTCTGATTACTGTACATGTTTGACTCATGTTTCCATCAATGACAACACATAATCAATAATGCCAACAATCTCCCCCTTTGGCATTGAGGGCAACATATCTGTAAAACAAATAATTTTTCTCCCCCTATCACTGATCTCATTTTCAAGTTGGAGGATTTGAACTTTTACTTATACCAAATATTAACACCAAATTTGTTTTACTATTTTTCTCCCCCTTTGACATCAATGACAGAGTTAAACATTTACTATTTTTCTCCCCCTATGAATGTGCCAGTTGTTATCTCAATCTCTTGGGATTTTGTGTTCAAATAGGTAGTCTTATTGATGCCAACATTTTTTTTTTGTAGTGAGCAAGCCTTTTAAACCTAATCCAATGACTTCCTCATTTGATGACCAAATTAAATACTCCCCCTGCGTTTTTACTGTTTCATAGGGTTTTACTATCTTCTCTTTTGTCATAAAGGACGAGGGTGTGAATCTTAGTGATCTTCTTGATCTGTTTCTTCTTCTTATTGATATTCTGATTTTTGCAAGAGTACCAATTGATATCAGTTGATCATATACAGTGATACCAAATGAACATTACCAATTGATCATCTTCCATTTATAATCAATTGTTAAAGTATGCTATTACTTTTATTTCTTTGATTCCAAGATATTTTTGCTATTCTTTGATACCATTAATAACTTTGCTATGTTCATACTATGTATTTATATATTTTGAACTCCTTTGTTGCTTTCTTCTTTAGATATTATTTGTTTTATTCATCTCACAATTCTATAGACTGATTTTGTTTTGAGATTTCATCATCATCACCATTGTTTTGTGCACCCAAAAGTTTTTACATCTTTTTATTTTTGCATTTTTTTCATTGGCTAATAGACTATTGATTTGCATGATATTGTCAGGATCTGCTATTGTGTCATCTTCTTCTTTAGGAACTCTCATTTATTGAGCTTGATCCATTTCATTTTCAAATCTATGAATTTTACATTACTTATTAGGAAATTCACCCATCATTTTCTTGTTATCATTTTCTTCATTTTCAAGTGCTAGATCATCTTTCTTGCTTTCTATTTCAGATTTTCTTCTCCATCTCTTTTCATGAGATATTTTATTTGTTGGATATTTATTTTCTAAATTTTTCCTTTTATATTTGTCATCTATTATTTTCTTCCAACCTTCATTAGATTTTCTTCTTGACTTGTATGAATTATTTCTCATGTATTGACTTCTTGATTTTCTGCAGTTTTGAGTTTTGTAACCAAACCTATCACAATTGTAACATCTCATTTGTTGGGTATGTGGTATATTCTTTG
Source organism: Picea engelmannii (assembly GCA_009831015.1). NCBI lineage: Eukaryota > Viridiplantae > Streptophyta > Pinopsida > Pinales > Pinaceae > Picea > Picea engelmannii. The sequence goes on from ML784940.1 coordinate 69,617, forward strand.
CATGTGTGAGTGTGTGGGTGCGTCAAATACGACAACTGCGTCTGACGATCCCTTCACCTAGAGCTCTGTCGTGTGCGCTGGGTGCTTTCCTAGGGGGGTCCCAAGGGGGGGAAGGTATGCCCCCCCCCCCCTAGTTACACGTAGCGTTCGGCAATGGGTGGTAGCCCGGGGTCGACGGGGTTCAGGGCAGCGCCCCGAAATTTTGTTTTGGGCGGTTTTTGCTATTTTTAGCGGATTTTGTTATTTTTAGCGGATTTGTAAATTAATCCTGGATTAAGGGATTAGGGTTTTGGTATCTATGGAATACCTAAAAACATTGTATATATTGTATGGTGAATGGTGAAATTTGATATAATGAAAATAAGAAAGGTTTTCCCAGTTGAGGGTTTCCGGTATAAAATCTCTGTGTATTTTGTGTATGAGTCATTGATTAATTTTTGTATTGCTTAAGAATCTATATGCATTTCTTTACTTCGCAGGTTTAAAACTTACATGTGGTATCAGAGCTCATTTTTGGCTTCAGAGGGACGCCTTTATTGTTGAGGGTTTGGCTCGATCTTGATAGATCAAGTTTATCTTGGGTCTGTGATAAACCTGGGTTCAGTGGGAGATTTTGCAGTGGAGATTCGAGTAAAGAAAGAGGAATGGCGAGCTCATCTAGAATCGAGATAGAGAAGTTCAACGGTAAAAACTTTGAGCTATGGAAGCTCAAGATAAAGGACCTTCTTGTAGACAAAGAACAATGGATCGTTGTGGATCCTGGTACACAGCCTACTGGTACATCGTCTACGAGTACACAGGCTACTGGTACACAACCTACTAGTACACCATCTACTGGTATGTCAAAGGAATATTGGGACAAGTTGGAAAGAAGAGCAAGGAGTACTATTCGACTATGCCTGGCAGATTCGGTGTTGTTGAATGTCTCAGGAGAATCTACAGCCAAGGAACTATGGGATAAGTTAGGGAATTTGTATCAATCAAAGTCATTGGTAAATAAGTTGTTTCTTCGAAAGAAGTTGTATCATCTTAGGATGGAAGATGGATATTCTGTGACAGAACATCTAAATTCCTTTAATACTCTGGTAAGTCAAATTGGATCTGTTAATATTATGATTGCAGAAGAAGATAAGTGTATTACTTTGTTATGTTCTTTGCCAGACTCTTGGGATAATCTGGTTGTAGCAATAGGTAGTACCACTCAATCTACATTGAAGTATGAGGATGTAGTTGCATCCTTGTTATCTGAAGAGATGAGGCAAAAAAGCATGCATGGTCACAGCACGGATGCTTTATTTGTAAGAGGGCATACCCAAGACAGAAACCCTGGTAAGCCTTCAGGATGGAGATATAAATCTACAGGTAGATCTAAGTCTCCAGGAAAATATTTGAGGAAATGTTGGAAGTGTGGTAAAACAAAGCATTATAAGAAAGATTGCAAGTCTAAGAAGGTTGAAAAACCAAAGGGATCTAATAGTACCTTTTCCACAGAGGCGAAAACCTCCATTGAAGAAGGAGGTGATGTTTACCTAGCATCTACAAGTACACATGCAGACCATGATGTATGGTTGATTGACTCAGGTGCGTCATACCATATGACTCCTCACAGGGAGTGGTTCTCTAAATATGAAAAATATGATGGTGGTGATGTATTCCTAGGAGATGACTCGACA
>ML784940.1:107388-119461 GCA_009831015.1 Picea engelmannii
TGGCTAGATCTGTGCCAACAAGTGCCCAGTTTAAATCCCTCTGGGTTAGGCACACTAGTTTGTGCCCACGGGTTTACTGGAGATACCATCCACAAATGTCGGGAAGCATCCTTTTGGTTTCCCATGAGGTTTTCCTTGGATATATATATATCATCTACTGCAAATTAGATAAGACACCATTATTCCTGATCTCTTTCTTATATACATGTATTGCCACATCTACATGTGCTTGCAAATCAATATGCGAAGTAGGAAGTCCGTTTAAACAAAGCCACAATTATGTTCAATAATGCCAAGTTTCAGATAGTGGTATTTCATGCACGATTGAAAAAAAACACATTAACAGGTACATTAATGGCTTGGAAGTGGCAAAAGATTCTTTCTGCGTGATCAAAGTAGTTGTGAATTGCATGACATCTAGGCCTTGAAACTATTTGGTACCAGAGTATGAGAATTCCACTTTGATGCCTCCAAAATCCGACTTTGGAGTAGATGAAAGCAAGCTGCAAAACGTATGAAGCTGGACAAATAACATCTGTAGTTTCTTAAAGGCAAAACACTGGAATCAATAAAAGAGAATTTCCAAACAAGTTCAAACAATTTAGTTGTGCCTCCTAAATCTTCCAATCATTTGTTTTCAGGCCTTACTCCATAAATCTTCTAATGGATTGTTTTCAGAACCTATTGTAAAATAGAGGAACTCCTAGTCTCTCCATCTTATGTCTTTTGGTGTACCTTTCTATAGGAAAAAAAGAGGTCTCACAGCAAACACTGGGAACCATGTTACAATCATCAAATTTTATCATGACCGAAATCTCTCTAAAATTTCTCATATATTAATTTACAGTGGACTCCATCAATGATCTCTACGATGGAGCAATCGATCTATCAAAGTAGCAAGAAAGCTCCCAAAACAAGCAAGTCAAAGCAGGACTTGAAAGATGAAGAACTCAAACATGCCGGACATTCATTAGAAGTATTGTACTCTCCAACAAATGTACCTACACAGACCATGTGCAGGAGCATGATTGATAGAGGAATCCCCTACAGAATATAACTAGAAAGCCGTGTCAGCATGTGCAACCAAAATTGAGAACCCGGCTTTACCAGAATTTATTTTGTAAGATATCCAAATGAATGGTGCTTTGACATTTTGCACAAGTGTACAAAGGCTGGACACCTACTTTTTGATCCTAGGTTTTGGTCAGCTTTCAAGAGTACGAACCCCAAACATTCAAATTTAATCAAGTAAATTATCACAAAGCTGCTGGCTTTGTCAACTGTGCTACTGTTGGTTGTGTTGTCTTAAGTTACAGAATTTTTCCAGCATTTTAATTCTGACTCCATTCTACACCATTTTTGTCTGCTTCATGGATGCCCAAGATCATTGAATAACACATTGGCAAGATTCATTGGATTCCCTTATGTATTCATCATCTGACCAACCTGAGTCACTGTAAACAAAAGAGAAAAAACAATGATCGTGCAATGTCAGCATCAGAAGCTGTGCAGCAAAGATGGCACAAAGAATTCAGAATCAAGAAAATTAAATGACTAACACAATTAAAAGATGAATAGACAATAATCAAGTATGCATAAAAAGATATGCTTGCAAACAGAAGAACTACAAATACTATCCAGGTGATTCCAGGACATCCACTAGCTAACAACCCACAACTTTGTGACCTACATCACTGACTCCTACTTTTAATTGCAGAGAGCAAGCTGCAATAGCATAAATTTTGCAGAGGGACACATATGAAGCAGCAAGTCAAAACCTGCAAAAGGATAAACTGCACCTCTACTAACAACAATAACATGAAGAGTATATCCTAATTACTTTATGTATAACTCCCAAAACATTATTACAGAATGAGAAAGAAACGATGATTAGCCTAATTTTTTAATTTGGTGGATTCTGAAACAATACCAACAAACTGATCAGTTCACTACATTTTTATGTCAACTTTCATTTCAATTTGGTTAGTTAGAACAAGATACATTAGATTATGGCCATAAAATTGTAGAAGAACTTACAATTTTTATGAAGATAATTTTTGGAAATTGTAGATTTCCAATTATTTGTATTTCTTTGGCTATGAGCTTTTATTCTTTACTCTGCAATCACCTGGTCTATTTTTCAATTACCAATGAAGAAATGAGATGGGGAACCTGTTGTTCACTAGTTTATGTTTTTGGCTATCATATAAGCAAATTAAATATTATAATTTATTACATTTTAGAGCTCAGGACATAACATAATGCCAGATGCGGTTTTCTGCCATGGTTTACTCCGTAAATATTTGGAAGTAGACATATTTGGAACCATATTATGCTTTTTAAATTGCTCAATTGTGATGTTATGTGAAAGCAGTTATAGAAAACGCATAGATTTTTATTCCTGTGTACATCAGTGTTGTGGCCAAAAACTTGGTGTGATGGAAAAGGGCCGCAAGGACCGGTTATGTTGAAGTTCAAGAAGAGACCACAAATCTGATCGGTAGGAAAAGTTGCAGTTTCTCATTAAGGCACTTCAAGGAGGAAAAATTGCAGTTTTAACTTTTTGGTTGAGGCACTTCAAGTTATGGGGCGTAAGACTGCCAAAAGGTTAGGTTGCAAGGCATAAGAGTAACAGAAAATTAGGCTGCAAAGCATAAAAAAATTGCAAGACTAGATTACAAAGCACAAAAGTACCACAGGGGTAGGTTGTGGAAGACAGAGGACCATGAACAAAGTCCATGGGACAGAAAAGTACATGAAGGGTAGTTTTGAATTTTCCTAATGCCAACAATACAGAGAACATAAAAGAATGCAGGAGAAGAGACAGTAGAAGTCAAAACAAATATTTGGAATTGGAATGGATGTCAGCTTTATATTTTTTTGTAATCATTGTAATTTTGTAAATGATCTTGTACATATAATCAGATCCTCACAATAAACAGTGAGAGTCATAAAAGAGTATTATGTAGTTACGATCAATGAGAATCAAAAGGTGCATTACCTATAGTGTTGTGTACTCTTATTTTCGTTGCACTCAATTATCTAGTGTATCGCTTGTTCATTACGTAGAATGTCGATGAATATAAGAACTAAATATGTTAGTTTTGTATGAATTACCTTTACTGAGCTATTGAAATGCCAACATTTAGGTTCCATTGTTGAATACAAGTTAGAATTTAAGGGAAAATAAATTCTAGCTAGCTAAAACAGAAATAATTTCTAAACATTAGCTACTGTATGTTACAATCAGCAAGACATTAAAACTTCTGATCCATAATCTGATAGCATGAAAACAATAACTGACAGAACATTTACTTAGCTGAAACAAGAGACAATATTACCTGATATGCTGCTGTTATCCTCTTTTCTGTATGCTCAGAAAAAGCTTTAAGGAATCATGGATCAAACCCTCAGGGTAGATCTCATAATGATCATTAGGACAAATTGCCAAGAAGAACCTTTAGATAGTAGACCAGAAAACTAACCAGCTGGCTGAGAATCAAGAGGCCAAATCACTGTCAAGTGAAAGGACTAAGAACAGAACACTACTGTCTAGCCTAATTGCTGAAAGGAGGCCTCAAACAGCCTTAGTAATTTCTGCCCAGAAAACACAAACTGCTACAGGAAATATCAGCAGTCATAAATCCAGTTCATAGGGTATTAGGCTCTCAGCATACAGCATATAAGAGGCAGCAAAGATTCTCTAGATGGCAATGGTGGCACCAGCAAACAATAAAACAGCAGGACGGCAACAGCAAGCAGGGGTGGCACCAGCAAATAAAGAACAGCAGGACGGCACCAGCAAGCAGGGGTGGCACCAGAAAATAATTGAACAGCAAGGGCGGCACCAGCACAGACCTTCAAACAGCAACAAGGGGAGACCTGTAGCTGGCTGGAAAAGACCCTTAGGGTCAGCGACAGGTAGAAACAGTAAGGGCTGAAGGAGATAACCCCATGGCAGCAGGAGCAGACCAAACATACACAAGAGAGACCTGATTTAGAAGAGCCGCAGCAACCTAAACCCTTATCCAGCAGAGCCGCCGAAAACCTCAGTCAAGAAATCGGTAAGAGAGTGAGTGAGTGAATGTGTTGAGTGAGGAGAGGTCTCTTCAATTTATAGTTTTGGTAGGTAGGTTAGGGCTAGCTTATAGTCCTAACTTTAGGGTTAGGTTTAAACCTTAATATTTAAACAAATAATATTTTAACCTTTTAAAATATTAAATGACACGTCAAAGGTCAACAAGGAAATAAGACAAGTCAAAGAAAGGGTTCTAAGATCAAGGCGGCCAGCTTCTTTAGGAAAAAGTAAACACCCAAAAAACTCAAGAAAAAGGGGGGGTTTCATAATAAACAATAAGATACGGTCAAGGGTTAAGTCCTTCTTTAATGGCAGTTTTGTCCACATGAAACTCATGATATAACTTATAAGCTTTTGTCATCCCAGCATACGAGGAAGGTCAATGATGTGATCATTTCCTTCTCCTTAACTGCTCCTAGGTCACATGGACCATCCCGGGAGAGAAGAAGGTCACACATCATCTCGGCTTGGTACTCAACCAAAAAACTGCCTGGTTCCAGACCAGGATACCCCAGAACACATTTGGAGGGGCCTAAATCACAACTAGGGTCTTATCCACCAAGGTACACAACCAAGGATCAATCCAAGCACTAGCAAGGATTCCTTGGAACACATCCAGGGGCCCTAGAACACATCTAAGGACTTATACCATCAAACTGCTTGGTCCTTGACCAAGAACCCCAGCAATACACTGGGGGCCCTAACTAGGGTCTTTTTCCATGGCTCTAACTACTTGGTCTGAGACCAAGAACCCCGGGAGTGTACTAGGGGCCCTAAATCTCAACTAGGGTCTTTGCCATCCTCCCGGAGAATGGCTCTTGCAGCCGCATTAATTTTAACAATACACAAAGCATTGTTGTACTATCTGGATTTCCTTTGGGAGAGATTAAAATCACAAAGATGCAAGAATAGTTGGATGGCACAAAGAACGGGAGGAATTAGAAACATGTCTATCCTTTAATGTTTTTGAAGTCATTAGTGTATGCATAACACCCAGTTAGCACTGCTTATCCAGATCTGAATTTTCACGTAGTTTCACCAAAATTGATGCCTTTTCATCATCACATTTTAAGGAAACATGAAGTACCTTATCCAGATCTGAATTTTCACATAGTTTCACCAAAATTGACACCTTTTCATCATCACATTTTAAGGAAATATGAAGTACCTCCTCCATCATCTCCACCACTGTGGATTGCTTTTAAACGGGAAGAGTTTGGCAAAAAAATACCTATAGATAAGAAGTTGCAGACAGTATTGGTAAAATTCATAAGTGGATTTGTACTCACCCAGCTAAGGTACGCAATTGTTTCTACGCTATCATAAATGATTACCCACAAAGCAATCACCATACCAAGCCTGAAAAAAACCAATTTTGTCAGTGGATCATACAATAGAGCAATATGAAGATCATCAGGTTATTGATGTTAGATTTTTACCATTGATTGCTCAGCCAGTATTCTCCAGCAGTAATGGCACTCCAGCTGGACTGCTCTTGGTTCCTGTGCGCAGCAGCAAAGAGAGGACAGTGGGTAGGAGGGCACAGCACTAGTGGAATAAAGGAGGCACACAGCAGTTATGTAAGAGAGAGATGGAGAGAGCACATGCATGCCTCCAGCATGCATATGCCAACCTTAAAATATTTCCAGAATTAAACTGCTGTTCAGATTTAGCTTTCAGTTAACTAGAGTTTGCTTTTTACATGCATCATCTAATATTGAAGAAGGGCACATATCCCTAGGTTGTTAAGGTGCTTGCATGAGGCACTGAGGGAGGGTGCAGATCCCTAGGTAGTTAGGGCGCTTGCATGAGGTGCTGAGGGAGGGTGCAGATCCCAAGGAGGTGTGCATGCATACATGCCAAAGTCAACCTCCAGGTGGGGTGCATTATCTTTGGCACTGCTATTCATGCAGGAGGGCGCACTAGCTGAATTGATTAGTGTTAGGGTTTGACTCTATCAGTTAGGGGCACCTCATGCATGAGTCCAGATACATTGTATTTGTTGAGATTTGTACCTTGGGAGGTGTTCCCCATGTGCTTGTGACCTCCTTAGCACATGAGGGAAGGACATTACACTTTGTACCTTGTACTTTTGTCTAATTTCACTTTGACTATGTCAAAAAGTGAAATTTAGTCATTTTGGCCTAAAGTGACTATTAATTCACAAAGGGGTGAATTAGAGACATAAAGTTGACTTAGGAAACTTAACCCAAAGTGGGTTTGTGACTTAAATATGAATGGGGAGATCTCAACCATTGATTAGATGGGAGATGAGATGATCTCAACCCTTCATACTTTAGGTTTCCTAATGGATGTCATAGAGGGGCGCAAAGGGTGAAGGAGGGCGCATTCTTCACTTGTTCATTTGCTTGTTGAGAGAGGAGCTATTGGAGAATGGAGATGAGGTCAGTTTTGTGAGGAGACTTGAGCTAGGGCGCTTGCTTTCATGGAGGGAGGCTTGCATCATATGCCATAGTTTATTTACTGGAGAGGTTCTACTTCTGAGGAAGACGCATTGCCAAATTGGGACACATCAGCTGTAGAGAGACTTCTAGCCATCAGATTGCAGTGAGATCAGTTGCAGAGGATAGCCATTCAGCAGAGCTTCATTGATGTGGAGGGGTTTCCAGATCTGAGCTCACAGTTGGCAGTTGGGGCAAATTCAATGGTTCTGGTAGTTTGCATGAGGAGCGCACCATTCCAGGGCGCATCTGTTGATTTTGAGCTTGTATATCAGCTCAGTTGGAGTTGCTATTGTATCAGGTTCTTTCATATATTGTGCTTACTGTAACCCTTCTTCTGCTTTCCTCATATATACATACATATTCCAAACTGGTTTTATCCAGGGTCATGTTGACCAAAAATACCTGTGTCTACAAATGCATGTATTAGTTTCTTAGATTTGTTCATTTTCAGCAGTAAACGATGTTTAGGTGTGTTATGTTTATTTTGAGATGCATGTACTAATTTTTGGTGACAAAAACGACATGCTAGAGCACCCAAAATTGAGAACATAACAGTAACAAATCAGCAAGAAACTTTTGGACTGTTTGCTGTTATAAAACAGCAGAAAATATATTACCTAACAGTTGAAACTTAGAGCCTTTCTTTGGTCAAAGACAGACCAAGAAGGCAAATTGATAGGACCTGGATTTTTCACATGGTATCAGAGCATTGGTGGCTGAAATTTTGAGCAGTTGGGACAACATTTTGTTGGCTGTCATACACATCTTCTTGGCAGATTTTTGATGACAGACATTGACTCATTCAGTGGTTGTTAGAGGGCAGAATTTTTCAGAGGATTGTTGGGCAATTTGGACACTTGTCGTCAGTCTCTTTTCACACCTACGCAGTAGGAGTGAGGCTGATTTGACTTGACCTCTTTTCACACCTATTCTGTTAGGAGTGAAGTCAGATTACATTGTCTCTTTTCACACCTGTGTTGACAGGAGTGAGATAGTGTTTTCCTTAGCAGTGTGAACATCAGTTGGGGATTGCAGTTTGGCAAAGATGTCAGCATCTCAGATGTGAGTTGAGGATAGGCTAGTAGGGGCTAGCAATTGGTCGCCTTGGAAGGCGAGGATGATCTTCGTCTTGGAGGACCTCGAGCTATGGGATATAGCCGAGGAAGTTGTTCCCCCCATTCCTGTCACTGCTCCCGTCTTGGTGGCAGAGTTCAGGAAAAGAAACAACAAGGCGAAGAGGACTATTTGTGACACAATCCATGACCATATCATACCCCATTTGACGGGGAATACTTGTGCATACAAGATGTGGGCATCTCTATGCAAGTTGTATGAGAGCTCCAATGAGAACTGGAAGATGGTTCTTCATGACCGACTCAGGGGCATTCGCATGCTCAAGGATGAGTTGGTAACTTCATTCCTTGGTCGTTACACTCAAATCAGAGACGAGCTTGGAGTCGTCGGCGAGGTTGTTGACCCTAACTCTTCGGTGAGACAAGCTATGAATAGCTTCACCAAACCGTGGGGTCCATTTGTACGTGGCATAGTTGCCAGGGAGGTCATGCCTACATGGGAGAGGATGTGGGATGACTTCGTCCAGGAGGAGATCAGATTAGCATCAGAGGCTTCTGGACAGAGGCAGCAGTAGCACCAGTAGATTGGTCAGGGTGAGGAGGATCTTGCTCTTTGGACAAAGGGCAAGAAGAAGGCCAGTCGAGGGGGTCGACAAGGTCCCAAGTTTGGGGGCCAACCACAGGGGAGTGGAGGAGTAGAGAGCAGCAGTGGTCAGGGAAGTGATCAGAGGAGAGATATGAGCAAAGTGAAGTGCTTTGTTTGTAAGAAGTTCGGGCACTATGCTGGACAGTGTCGGAACAGGAAGAAGAAGAAGGGTGGTACAGTAGTTACAACAGAGGAGGCATATTTTCAGACACAGTTTCAGAGAGAGTGTGCCTTTCACATTTGTTGTACATCAGTTGAGACATCACCATGTATCTGGTATATTGACAGCATGGCACCGAGCCATATGACTGGAGTTCGAGAGCACTTTTCTGATCTCAGAGACCCTGAGGTCAGGATAGAGATTTCTCTTGGAGATGACAGAGTGGTCAGTGTTGTTGGGATTGGCACAGTTACCTTTCGGAGAGATAACTTGCCACCTATATCGTTTACTGATGTTCTTTTCGTCCCTGGGATGACGAAGAACTTGATTTCAGTTTCCACCCTCCAAGATAGAGGCCTTGAGGTGACATTCAGAGGCATCGAGGTACTGATTCATCCTCGGGGGTCTTCACTAGCCTCAGGACAGGTGATTGGAGTGAGAAATGGGAAACTGTACAGATTACTATTTCAGCCACTATATGCATTGGCGGCGAGTAGCAACAGCAGCAGACAGTTATGTGAGTTATGGCATCGCAGGATGGCCCACCTACATCATGGGGCTCTTGGAGGACTGGAAGAGGTTGTGACCAAAGTGCCACAGATCAGCATAGAGCATCAGGATGTTTGCAGAGGGTGTGCGCTTGGCAAGTTTTCCAAGGCATCGTTCCCCAGCGGTGACAGCAGGTCAGTTGGGATACTGGATTTACTACACACGGACGTGTGTGGGCCCATGACTCGGAGGTCCTTGAGTGGTTGTGAGTATTATCTCACATTTATAGACGACTACTCGAGGAAGACTTGGATCTATTTCCTGAAGGCCAAGAGTGAGGTCTTCACACGGTTCCAAGAGTCCAGAGCTCTTGTGGAGAACCAGTCGGGAAAGAGGATCAAAGTCTTGCGGTCGGATAACGGGGGAGAGTATTCCTCGAGACAGTTTGTAGACTTTTATGCTCAGCAGGGCATCAGAAGACAGATGACCGTACCTTACAACCCCCAGCAGAACGGGGTTGCCGAGAGGAAGAACCGAGCCATTACCGGTGCAGCGAGATCCATGCTGCATGATCAGAGTTTGCCTTTGTATTTGTGGGCAGAGGCATGTGCTACTGCAGTTTACCTACAGAACAGGAGCCCCCATAGGATTTTGGGGAAGATGACTCCTGAGGAGGCCTTCACTGGTAGGAGGCCCGATGTCGAGCACATCAGGATCTTTGGCTGCTTGACTTTCTCTCACGTCCCCTCGGAGAGGAGGACAAAGCTAGACCCCATAGCCTAGCAGGGGATTCTACTTGGATACTCAGAGGTGTCGAAAGCCTATCGCATCTACATTCCGCCACTTAGGAGAGTGGTGGTGAGCAGAGATGTTAGATTTGAGGAGGATAAGGCTTTTGCGAGATCTCGAGTCGAGAGTTGGATTTGAGGATGATGCAGAGTTGTTGGTTGCAGTCTCAGAGGGAGCACAGCCTCAAATTTCTAGTACACCAGTATCAGGGGTGACAAGGTCACCATGCACAGCTTCAGGGTCACAGTCAGAGCAGTTTCAGTCAGATGGGGCACAGACTTCAGAGGGAGTTCAGACTTCAGAGGGAGGTCAGACTTCAGGATCGCAGTGTTGAGGCGAGTCCTGAGGAAGTCACTCTTGGGCAGAGAGACCTTACTTCTCCGTTGACCACTTCAGGGAAGAGGAAACCTAGATGGTTTCAGGAGACCCTGAAGGAGGCCAAGGAGAATGTAGGGGAGCCCAAGAGCCAGATCAGAGAGAGCAGGTCACCAATCAGATTTGGAGCTTACTTAGCACTTGTGACGAGTATCAGGGATACTGAGCCACAGACTTTTGCACAAGCAGTGGACCATCAGGTCTGGAGAGAGGCCATGGTTGAGGAGTATGACTCCATTGTGCGCAATGATGTTTGGGATGTGGTTCCGAGGCCAGTGGGGAAGTCAGTTGTGACTTCCAGGTGGTTGTACAAGACCAAGATTGTTGCAGATGGCAGCGTGGAGAAACACAAGGCCCGTTTTGTGGCACGAGGCTTCTCACAGATTGAGGGAGTCGACTATGATGAGACTTTCGCACCAGTTGCGAGATACACTTCTATCAAGACTATCATGGCCATAGCAGCAGAGATGGGTTGGCGCATTCACTAGATGGATGTGAAACCCGCATTTTTGAATGGCTTTATTGAGGAGGAGGTGTACATAGAGCAGCCACAGGGTTTTGAGGTGGGTGACAGGAAGACTCGCGTGTGTCTTCTGAGGAAGGCACCATATGGACTGAAGCAAGCTCCCCGAGCTTGGTATTCACAGATTGATACTTATTTGCTTCAGATGGGCTTCGAGAAGAGCGATGTTGATCCGAACCTCTATTTCATCATCAGGGGTGAGGACACACTCATTCTCATTTTGAATGTGGATGATCTATTCATTACTGGAGCCGAGGATCTCATAGCTTAGTGCAAGTTGGGACTTGCATCAGAGTTGGAGATGAGTGATATCGGATTGATGCACTACTTTCTGGGTATGGAGGTATGGCAGGAGGAGGGTCACATATTTCTCGGGCAGGGAAAATATGCAGCAGATATTTTGAGCAGGTTTCAGATGGAGGACTGCAGACCCATGTCTACACCTATGACCACCAACTGGAAGAAGCTTAGTGCTTCAGATAACCAGTTGGTGGATGCCACAGTATACAGGCAGTTGATCGGTTTGCTCATGTATCTGGTTAACACCAGACCAGATATATGTTTTGCCATGAACACACTCAGTCAGTACATGATTGAGCCGAGGACTGTTCACATGGTTGGGGAAAAACACGTCTTGATATATGTTGTTGGGACAGTGGACTATGGCCTAGACTATGTCAGGGGAGATGGAGTCAGTTTGGTTGGCTATGCAGATTCAGACTAGGCAGAATGTGCTGCTGACAGGAAAAGCACCTCAGGGTGCTGCTTCAATTTGGGTTCAGGACTTGTTTCCTAGTTTAGCCGGAAGCAGAAGTCAGTTGCTTTGAGTTCGGCTGAGGCAGAGTATATGGCGGCCAGTCAGGCCAGTTGCAAGGCCATTTGGCTTCGTAAGATGCCGGTTGGGTTATTTGGTCAAGACATGTCACCGACTGTCATTCACTGTGATAATCAGAGTTGCATAAAACTCTCTAAGAATCCAGTGTTTCATGACCGGTCGAAGCATATTGAGATCAGGTACCACTTCATTCGTGACTGGGTTCAGAGAGGGGCAGTTCAGTTGCAGTATATATCTACAAATGACCAGGTTGCAGATATTCTCACCAGGGCCTTGCCACGGGGCAAGCATGTCTACTTCAGAGACAAGATGGGCTTGGTGAGGAACACCTTCCTCGGTAAGAGGGAGTGTTGAGATTTGTACCTTGGGAGGTGTTCCCCATGTGCTTGTGACCTCCTTAGCACATGAGGGAAGGACATTACACTTTGTACCTTGTACTTTTGTCTAATTTCACTTTGACTTTGTCAAAAAGTGAAATTTAGTCATTTTGGCCTAATGTGACTATTAATTCACAAAGGGGTGAATTAAAGACATAAAGTTGACTTAGGAAACTTAACCCAAAGTGGGTTTGTGACTTAAATATGAATGGGGAGATATCAACCATTGATTAGATGGGAGATGAGATGATCTCAACCCTTCA
>ML784940.1:136114-157137 GCA_009831015.1 Picea engelmannii
TCTTGCCCATGCCATGTGAGATGGATGGATGTGTTTGAGACCATTACATGAAGAACATCTCAGTTAATACCTCCCTAGCTAAGAGGGAGTGTTGATGTTTTGGTAGTTGCAAGAGGTATTAACCTCTAAGTGTAACCTTTGTACTTAGAATAGAATATTCTGGAAGTAAGAGAACCATTAAACAGATGTGTGAAAACCCTAGAAGAAAAGTCGGCCCTAAGAGAATAATAATAAAGTATTAAAAGGCTCCAGAAAGTGAGGTTGGCCCCACATGAAAAGACACCTTGGTAGACTAGTATAAATAGGGGCTAGGCACTCCTCATTTGTACATACTACATACTCTCACTCAGCAGAAGGAGGGCGCAAGTCTGGAGAGGGTGGTGTAGCAGTTGTCGTGGTGTAATCTCAGTCTTTCTGGTATCTCTCTTGTGTGCTTCTCTTGGTAAAGGTACGCTTCTATTAGTAGAGGTATGTTCTCTTGGTATTGTGTTGTTGTTGCAGTAGTGGTGTTTCTGGTTAGGGTTTATCTGTTGGTTCTAGTGTGGACTTGCCGGAATCATTCTATCTAAAAAAAGGTTAGTGTGCTCGGGGGTGGCATAGTGAATGCCTATGGTTGGGTGACAATGATGTGACATTGTCTATGGTTAAACGAGCATACCAAAATTTTAACATGTTTTAAGTATAGTAAGCAAGTATCCAACTTCACATTGAAGAAGGGGGTTCCTCACACTTTGTGCACCCACTTACTATCGAAGAAGACATAAATTTTCATAATGATATTATTCTTTGATAGAAGTTTTGACAAAAACAAAATGAAGTCTTGTGATTGTTAAATAATTAAAAAGTACCAAGGACAAGTGTTTCTCACAACTTAGGTGCCTAGGGGTGACAAAGTGTCCAATGTGGTCCCTAGTGAATTAAATTTATGAGAGATAAAATTAAAAGTGACTTTAGGAAAATTTCATGAAGTAGGTGACTAAAGAGACTTTTAATTACCACCATTGATCTAATCAAATCTCCACCGTTGGATCATGAGACTCTTCATCTTCCCTCATTGAGCCGACTTAGGGATTGAGGCGCCATTCATTTGGCATTCTTCATGAGTTTTGGAGAGTGAATGAGAGAGAAGTCGAACTAGAGAAGAGAGGCAACTTGCTGAAATTGGCATGCATTCCAAGGCAAGCTTGTGGCACAAAAATCGAGGCAGAAGATACAGCTAGTACGAGGGCCATACAGTACAGAATTTGGTGAGGCCGTACAACAGTTGTATGCACCGAATTCGAGGACACCGTACAGCAGATTTCTGGGGCTGTTTGGCACGAGTTTCAAGGCTGCCATACAGCAGCTTTGACACAGAAATCAAGACAGCATACTGGGCATGAATTTCTGGACAAGAATCCATACAGTTTGTACAGCCAAAGGCACAGAAAACGAGGGCCATACAGTTCTGATTTTCTGGGCACGAATTTCAAGGAAGTTTGGCTCTGTTTTCAAGGAAGTTGCTAGGCACATTCTTGAGATAAGTTTGTGTATTTTGCTGATAATTATTCTGCTGTAAAAGACAATATTTCTCTCAGCTCAGAAAATAATAAAATCCCCTCTCTCGCTGGTTTTCACCTTGCAGATTTTTCCAGGGTCTTGTTTTGACCAAAAATCTCTGTGTCTATATTTTTGGGTGTGCATTTATTTTATGCTAACTATGAGTTATTTTTGGGTGTGCATTTATTTATGAGTTATTTATTTTATGCTAACTAATTTGCAGCAGAAAATGCAATGTGGGTTGGGCATTAAACTATGATGTGTCTCATTGAGACTTGAAACCCGGGTTGGGGTCTGATTTTTCTACAGTGATGAGAACAAAGGAAAATTTCCTAGGACCTCAAAAAATTATGTTTCGGTGCTATTTAAAATAAAGGGACAATTGAAGGGAAAGACATTACTATTTCTATTGCTCCTTCGGAACATAATAATTATGTTAGCACCAAATTCGCTAACTTGCTATTGATTCCCAAGTCAATATAAACGAAAAGATAGACTTGTAGAGCAAGACACGATATGAAATAAATGATTTACAACTAAGAATTGGCGATTATATTTTCATATCGCAACTCAACGTTACATCCTTGTGGAAAGATGACGGTGACATGATTCTGGGTTCATCATGGATGGAAACATTGGGGACTTTCATCTTAACCACGAAGTTTTTAACATTCTCCTATAAGAAGAAGAAGATAACATTGCAAGATAGTCAAAGCTTGATCACATATGTTAACAAGTTAAAAAGTGAAAAGAAGTCGCAACAAGAAACACTGGAGCAATTTACCAACAAGGAATCAACGATCAATAAAAAAATAATGACTAACCCCATTGGAATACAAAAGACATCGAATGTAGAAATCCAAACTTTAGCGTAAGGAACCAATACAGATCCAATCGATATCAAAAATTCGAAGGATGCGTATATTGAAATCTTATCAACCAATAAATCACCAAAAGTATCAAAAGACGAAGGTTTCAAAAACAAGACACAAGATATAGGGATGCCTTATTGTCATCCTAAGAAATCTTATCAACCAATAAATCACCAAAAGTATCAAAAGATGAAGGTTTCAAAAACAAGACACAAGATATAGGGATGCCTTATTGTCATCCTAATTTTAAAATTCATCACATTATTCAACAAGTTAACCAAAGATGAAATCAATATGAAAAACTAAGTGACAATCTTAATATGTCGAAAGGAAGCTCGGTTGTGGAATCTTATCCTTCCCCTAATCATAGAAGCCATCACCACACAGTTCTACTGAAAATTGAATCAGGGTGGTCTGACCCTTTTGTAATAAGATAGTGTAACTCAACGCTTCATAACCTATACCGTCTTGTGTCGTCAACCATCACAGCTTCAAGAAAAGAGAATCATGAGAAGGCATTACAAGCCAAAACAAAGACATAAGTTTTTCCATAAAATACTTTCAGGACAAAGCATCTTTGATATCGGCAATGTAATAAACATATAATACATAAATAAATAATAATAATATACTAATACACCACTAAAAATCATAACCTTTCACCTCATGACCCATCAGTGTGTATATATACCATCACGTAGGTCATTGTAAATCATCTCTCATATTACATATTCAATACATTATTTTAATCTATATGGATTATTTTATGTTATCCTATTTATTTTGAATATTCAATTTATGAACCAAGTTGTTCATTTCATATTCAATAAATGAACTTTGTTCATTTCAGTCAACGATCATGTCCTTTAGTCAAGTCGTGTCCTTTAGTTAAGTTTATTATTATTATTATTATATATTTAATGTTTATTTATGTATTTTATGTTCATTGCATTGCCTATCCCTTCAAAGATACTTTCTCCTCAAAGCATTTTATTAAAAAGCTTTGTCTCTACTCTAGCTTGTAATACCTTCTCGTAACTCCATTCTTGAGGTTGAAGACACAAGACTATACAATCTTCTAACCCTTGAGCAGAATTGTGAAAGCTCTGACCACCCTAATTCACTTTTCTGCAGCACTATGTGGCGACGATTTATGTGATTTAGGAGATTACCAGATACCACACCTAAGCTTATCTTCACTTAATTTTTCATATTGATTTCATCTTTGGTCAGTTTATTGAATAATACAATGACTATTATAATTATTATGATGATAAGGCATCCTTGCATCATGTGTCTTGTTTCTGGAACCTTCRTCTTTTGATACCTCTAGTGATTTATTGGTTAATAACATCTCACTATAAACATCCTTTTGATTTTTTATGTCCAATGGATCTGTATTGGTTCCATTCTCCAAGGTTTGGATTTCTACATCTGATGACTTCTTTATTTCAACGGAATCGATTATTGTTTCTTTATCAATCATTAGTTCCCAGTAAGTTGTTCTAGCTTTTCTTGTTGTGACTTCTTTTCGTTCTTCAAGTTCTTGATTTGAGCAACCAAACTTTGATTATGGTTCTTTAAATGAGAATTTTCTTCATCTTTCTCTAATAACTCCTTGTCAAGTTTCTTCTTGAGATCTGTGATTTTTTGTGGCAATACTTTTTCATTTTGCTGATATTTTGCTAGTTCATCCTCTAGTTTCTTAATTTCCGACTTAAATTTATGCATTTGCTCGTTACAATAAATATTCCCTTGTAGTATATAATCTCTAAAAATTGTGGCAAAGGATATTTTTACTTTTAAAGGTCGACTGATACTCAAAGTCCCTTGCACAAAAAGGACATTTACTTCAGAAAGTTGAAGCATTTGTGAAATTCATAGTTATTTATGTCAGTATCACCATGGTTGCTATACAGATTCATTTTAATAATACTTTTATATTAAGGTGTACAAAAATATGAAGGCCCCACTAAAATGTACTCGGTTATCTTAATGGGTGCTTAAAAATCCTTTTAATAACTTTCATTGGACTTAATTTTGATCTTTGTTAATTTCACTTCATGTATTATGAGTAATCCTTCCACCAAAATACTATGCAAATGTCTTTCCCAGTTAAGACGGTTAAGAGGCAATGGTTCTTCAATACCGTGACTAGTTTGACCCCGATTTGAACCAAGTGTGCTTTACGGTATCGACAGCATTAGCACTGCAGTAGCATTTTTTTTAAAGATCGTGACCTGTCTACTAATCCCTCATGGAATACTTCAGCAACTACCCCCAACACTTCTTTACAAGAAGATTTTTCTTTAACAAAGCACTCATTGGAGTGTGACACTACGAATGTATTCATGCTTGTAGCTTTTACACAGAAAAACTCCGTACATCCATTCTCGGTGCTAGATATTTTGCTTGTAGTTGTGCATAAATTCTGATGATTTTCAATTGCAATGGTTTCCCTAATATGTAGCTTTGTACAACATCTACTTGAACTAAACACCTGTGGTTTATTTTGATTTGTAGCAACAGTACTTTTCCTGCAAAAGCACGGCATCTTTTATTAAAACTTTCAATGGAACCTTAAGTCATCCCTTAACCACACCCTTCCTTCTTATGGTGTCTTGATTTGTATAACAGTTTGATTCTTGATATATATATATATATATATATATATATGAGACTCTAGTATATAGCAGTGGAATAATCTTTCTTCATGGAATCTTTGAACTTATAATGGCCAAGAACCAGTTGTGGTCAAGGACTTGGCAATCAAAGAAACTATGAAATTTTTAGTGTGGCCAAAAGCCACATATATGTTGCCAAGGGCAACGAAATTTTGACCAAAGATCTAGTAAAAAGTGTGGCGAAGGGTCGAGATAGGATTTGGCTCTGATACCAAATGAAATGAACAATAGTTCATATACTTGGGAATATCCAACATAAGAAGGACAATACGTTGAAATCCATATAAGATAATACTTATATAACTGAATGAATCAGATAGATTGATTGATACAACGCCATGTGACTGTGTCCTTATATGCATTGACTAGTCACAATGGTGAACCATCTTGTCTTTAGTTAGGTCATGTCCCTTAGTTAGGTTTATTATTATTATTATTATTATTATTCAATGTTTATTCATATATCGTATGTTCATTACATTCAATAGGAAGCAAGCATCAGTGGTGTTGAGTTCAGCAAAGGCAACATACATGGCAGCAAGAACTACTAGTTGTGAAGCCATCGGGATTCGCAAGTTGATAGTAAAGCTGATAGGTGAGATGTTGGAGCCTACTACGGTATACTGTGTCAATCAAAGTTGGTATCAGACTATCTGAAAATCCAATATTCCACGACCACTCAAAGCACATTGACAGCACGGACCACTTTCTCCGAGACAGGGTTCAAAAGGGAGCAGTGGCTCTAGAGTATGTTCAAACAAATCAGTGAGATGCAGATATCTTAACTAAGCGCTTTGCAAAGGGAAAGTTCGAGATGTTCAAGGAGAGACTGGGTTTGGTGGAGAACTCTTTCCCTGCAAAGAGGGAGTGTTACCTTCGATTGCTTAGCCAGTTTTCTCTAGTAGAAATGNGAGATGCAGATATCTTAACTAAGCGCTTTGCAAAGGGAAAGTTCGAGATGTTCAAGGAGAGACTGGGTTTGGTGGAGAACTCTTTCCCTGCAAAGAGGGAGTGTTACCTTCGATTGCTTAGCCAGTTTTCTCTAGTAGAAATGGTGCTCTCGCTTGACTATTCTTGGTTCTTATGCACAGCAATAGAGAGAGGACAGTGGGTAGAAGCGCCCAGCATGAATGGAATAAAGGAGGCACACAACAGTTATGTAGAAGAGAGGTGTAGAGGGTGCATGCATGCTTCTAGCATGCATGTGCAAACATTAGAATACTTTGAAAATTCTAATTGTTATTCAGATTTAGCTTTCAATTAACTAGAGTATGATTTTTGCATGCATCATCTAATGTTAGAGAAGGGCCTGGATCCCTAGGTAGTTAAGAGGCTTACACGAGGCACTGAGTGAAGGCACAAATCCCAAGGAGTGTGCATGTATACATGCCACAATCATCCTCCAATTGGGGCACACTATATTCGACACTGTTATTTATGTAGGAGGGTGCACTAGTTGAATTGAATAGGGTTAGGGTTTGACTCTGTTAGTTAGGGGCACTTCATGTATGAGTCCAGACTCCAGATACATTATATCTTCTCCTGTCTCTTACTCTATAAAAGGGATGAAGAACACACCATTGTGTTGGTTAACAAGTTTATGTTTTCAACTATAGCATTAGAGTTTACTATTTTCTAGATTTAATAGAACAGTGACGTAGATTTCAGAGCTTTGCTTTTCCGTGTATTTTCCATCATTGTTTATAGTAGCGTGTGTTTGTAGATTTTAGTATTAAGAGATTGTAGTTTTGATAGGTTTCAACTTAAAGCTATCTATAGTTTAGTTATTCTTTAAAGTGCAGAACCTACTTGTCATGGTTTGAGAAATTTCAACAATTGAGATTGCAGTAAGCAACACAAAACGACACCATCAAATTGGAGCTACAATATGGATGGGAAGGACAGAACAATGGAAAATGTTGATTGCAGGATGCTCAGATAGTGATCCAAGATCGGGCATTGTTTCAAGAGTTTGCGGACATGCTTGTAAGAAGCTCTACGGGTTTGTGCAGCATCACTAAGGAGCTAGTAGAGTCGCACATTGAAGTTAAGAAAGAAGTGAAACCGGTAGAACAACATCCATGAAGGTGGCCTCATCATCTAAAGGGACAAGTTGAAGTCATATTGGATAAGTTGTTGGTGTTGATAGTATGGTTAGTTGTGGGAGGTATTAACCTCCATATGTAATCTTTGACTAGAATAGAATATTCCAGAAGCAAGAGAAACCCTAAACAGATGTGTGAAAACCGTAGAAGACATGTCGGCTCAACAGAATATATAATATTAAGATATTATCCTCCAGGAAGACAAGTCGGCCCAGACAGGTGACAGAACCACGATAAATAGAGGACGTATTGGCTCATTTGTTCACTCACACACACACTCTCAGACACCCAGAAACAGTGTGCAAGTTTGGAGGAGGAGGAGCAGCAGCTGCAGTGGTACAGTTTTCTCTTTTTCAATCTTTCTAGTACTTTCTCTTGTGCGTTGCCCTTGGAGAAGGTGTGCTCTCTTGGTTATCTGTTGGTTCTAGTGTGGCTTCCCGGAATCATTCTATCTAGCAAAGGTTAAGGTGCTCAGGGGTGGCTTTATGCCTATGGATGGGTGGCAATGGTGTAGTATTACCTATGGTTAAACGAGCACATCGACGTTATTCTAACAAGTTATGGGCCCACACTGCCTTCAGAACAGTCTAACCACTGGAAGGTAGATCGAGAGTTCCTTTTCAAGCTTGTTGTAGCACCAGTTGCAACTGCAACTAGGGTTTCTGATTTTGCAGCTACAACAAACCCTAAACCTAAATTCTTGGGCCCTTTCAGTGAAGCATTGGACCTAATTTTTTGGGTATTCTAGTGTGCCCTAGCCTAGCGCACCCTCTGGTGCCCACAGCCAACAAAAACGTCAAGTTTGACTCGTCAAAGTCAAAGTCAAAAGGTTGACTTTTGGTCAAAATTGATTTTTGTGGTCAAAGTTGAAATTTCAAGGTTTCTGGCTTGTTCTAATCATTAAACCTTTTGATTCAGTTTCTAACCTCTTCTTGTCAAGATGGTGTCTAGTTGCAGATTAGAAGACAAGTTTAACGATACTACAAATTTCAAAGGTATGCACTTGTATATTCTTTTCAAGTTATATCATCCAACAAAGCATGAGTTTGTTTGCAGAGGGGTGTACAAGATACCTTGACCAAGCAGTGATTTTGAATTCAGTACATTCAGAGGAACAAGCGCACCCTCCCTAGCAATGAAGGCTCCGGGGAGGATATATTCCATGAAGGATACCATGGAGATTTTGTTGTTCTTGTTTCTTGTTCCGGGCAAGTCATAAGAGATAAATTTGAGAGGGAGTCAGACTCAAAGGAAGTCGGTGATCAAGAAGAAGCCAACATGGTTTCCTGACACTTTGCAGAATGCAAAGGGGCATGCAGCAGACGGAAGCATGGTCCGAGGATTCTCTCAAATAGAGGGAGTTGATTTCAGAGTTCAAGATGAAGAATCTTGACCGAACATATTGGGATTGGAAGCATGGCTGGCACCAAATGAGATCTTCAGTGAGGAGATTGAAGAGGTTTAACATGATGGACAGGAAGTCCATGGCCACACCTATGATGACACATTTGAGGAAGTTGTGTGACGGGATAGACATTTGCTTTGTAGAGAGCACCTTGTGCCAGTATATGGTTGAGCCATGACCGTATTATTGGGTTACAGCACAGTATGCAGGTACCTATGTTGTACAAATAGATATGATTGATCTCCGATGATGAAGTATGCATGTCGGGATATACAATTTTTGGATTAAAAGTGCAGAAGACAGATCTAGCACCTAGGGTGCTACTTCAGCTTGGGATCGAGCAGGATTTCCAGACAAGCAGGGAAGAAGATATCTATAGCACTCAGTCATATATCATAGCCAGTGACGCAAAATATGAAGCAGGGTGGCTCTTTGAAGGATCTTGCAAGACTTCATCTGAGACATGGTGCAGGAAGGAGCAGTGAGGCTCCATCACATATCCACAGATGAGCAGATAGCTGACATTTGCACTAAGCCTCTGTCTGGGACAAGCTTGGCAGGAATGCAAATGTTTCCCTCAGGGAGTGTTGATGATTGCAGCATCATGCCGATATTCCAAGATTGATCAGACAGACTTGATCATGTGGGAATAGGCCCAGATGTAATCTTCGACGGACTGAAGATTCGAGATGTTGCTAGATCTCCTATGTGTGAATTGCATCGGGCCTTGAAACTCTCACGAGTAGGTGAGTAGCCCCGATAAGCATCGGGTCGACTCTATCTCCACAGGAATTGAGTTGTAGACCAGGCGAGATAGGGAACATCTACATTCGAAGTAGATGTGCCCCAACGTAGTCTTCGACGAACTGAAGACTCGAGGTGCTTGAGGTGCAATTCCACATGTCCAATAGTATCGAGTTGAATGCATTCACGGAGTGATCCTATGAGAGGATCACCATGAGGTGTTTGTGGCTCCGATGTGGTCATAATTCTTGTCATGGGACAAGAACGACCCGAGGTGCTAGACACACGTGTCTGATAGCATCGAGCTAAATACATTCACGGAGTGATCCTATGAGAGGATCAACTATGAGGTGAATGTGGCTCCGATGAGGTCATGATTCTTGTCATGGGACAAGAATGACCCGAGGTGTTAGACACATGGTGGTGGAGATGGATCATCAATATACCTAAATGAGGCTCATGGATATTGTGATATTGTTTACGATAGAAGAATACCAAGAACATGTACGACAATATATTTTGATGATTGCTACCAGATGATGTTGATAGTAATGATGATACTCACGACATGGGTGTAGCCATGGGTGAGCACGTCATGCGGGTGTATCCCATGACGATGATGGTGACACAAACTACGAGGTGTATCTCTAGTGTTCTCTAGTGGGTTGTGGCCCCTAGACGAGATTGACAGGTCCACATGTGTGTAGCCATGTGTGACGTAATGATGCTAACAGTAGCATGGTCTGCGTAACCATGACGAGAGGATCATGGCATAGCGAGCAAGGCTATGAAGACCAGAAGGGAACATCATGGTTAAATACCTCCCTAGCTAAGAGGGAGTGTTGATATTATGGTAGTTGCGGGAGGTATTAACCTCCATATGTAACCTTTGACTAGAATAGAATATTCCAGAAGCAAGAGAAACCCTAAACAGATGTGTGAAAACCGTAGAAGACATGTCGACTCAACAGAATATATAATATTAAGATATTATCCTCCAGGAAGACAAGTCGGCCCAAACAGGTGACAGAACCACTATAAATAGAGGACGTCTTGGCTCATTTGTTCACTCACTCACACACTCTCTGTCACCCAGAAACAGTGTGCAAGTTTGGAGGAGAAGCAGCAGCTGCAGTTGTATAGTTTCTATTTTTTAGTCTTTCTGGTACTTTCTCTTGTGTGCTACCCTTGGAGAAGGTGTGCTCTCTTGGTTATCTATTGGTTCTAGTGTGGCTTCTCGAAATCATTCTATCTAGCAATGGTTAAGGTGCTCGGGGGTGGCTTTATGCCTATGGATGGGTGGCAATGGTGTAGCATTGCCTATTGTTAAACGAGCACATCGACATTATTCTAACAATTGGAAATCAATTTTATCAAGCCAATACAACTAAGCTAATGGAAGAGACTATTGGTAATAGTCTCAAGAACAGTAAACTCAAGTTGTAAATGTGTGTTGATTTTTGAAACCTTAATATGGTCATTGTTTCTAGTCCATTTCCTATTGTTTTCACTAAGTCAATCCTAACATATGTTCCTAAGCAATAAATCTATTCCTTTATGGATGGATTCTCAAGATATAATCTAGTGAAGGTTGTCCACAGAGATCACACTAAGACCATTTTTATTACAAAGTGGGATGCCTTTTAATATACTATTATGCATTTTGGGCAAAAGAATGCATTAGGAGTGTTCACCAAGTCATGAGCAACATTTTTTGAGATTATGTTCATAAAATGAATGGAAAATTAATTAGATAGCTAGGTGCTATATAGCTTGTTGAAGCATCATTACCATATTTATAAGCTATGTTACAAAGATGTCAAGAATGTAGATTTTCTCTTAACACTATGACTAATGTGACCTTTGATAGTTGACAAACAACTTGGGTAAAAGCAAGGTCGTGATCTTCAATCTGTAGAAGAGAGCCCTCTGTGACTTTGACTTTTACTTTTGAGGGGGAAGAATAGAGATCACCATGGCCTATACTTCCTTAGAAGTCCAATTCGTTGAGCATCCAATCCTCCAACCATAGCTCAACAAGGGATATGGATCCCTTGCCCTCCTCAAGAGAGTGCTTTCAAAGCCAAATTCGAGGATATCTCATCCAAGATGCACCTATTGGAAAAGATAATCCAACCCATGGTCCTCTATGGTTCGGAGATCTAGGCACCAAGTTTACTTTAGACAGATCAGGCCAAGATTGAGAGAATCCAAACCCTCCTCCTTAGAAACATCACCTAATGCAAGAGGGCTATCCTCCACCACATTGATCAAGTAGAGTTTAGAGCCCATCCCTTCAAACTTGAGGTCATCTTCAATCTGGTGTCATTCCTTCACAAAGTTTGGATCTTTGGGAATCTATTTCTAGGAGGGATCGATGTCCCTATCTTGCACTTTGTTCTTCCAAGGCCATCACCTCGACCAGCCCCTCAAAGCATGCCTATAGTCGATTCTCAAAAGTATCTCGACTTCTCCAATTCATGGCTCTCTCTCTAGTGCATTTACCCCCTTTCAAGTACTCGCCAAACATGCAGGTTTTTAAATTGTGTAAGCAGGACTTTAAACAAACTATTATAGAGGACATATACAGACAATACATCCAAACTACGTGGATTGCAACTTCGAAGGATCTCAACCTAAAGATGGCCTTTTACCTGGAGGATTTCACAGACAAAAGCGACAACCTCATTTCCCACACCCCTTATACACAAACATTGGATGCATGCCCTCAAGAATCCCCTAGATCGGTTTCAAGTAGGACTTAGAGTGGAGACTGATCACCACCTTGAGAGGTTGGACAACATCTACCAACTTTGTCACTTATAGGAGCCAGAGACAAAGGTACATCTCATTTTCCGATGTCAAAATTATTACAAGATCAAAAGTAGATTATCATTTATTCTAAGATTTGGGAGGCTCAATTTCCACCTTCTTCTCTACCCTCACCAACGATGCCTTGCTCTCTTTGTTAAAGAGGTTTTTAGGTACATATCTTAGTGTTTACAAGTCACACCTCGACTAGAGGCACTCAAGAGGATCAAATGACAATCAAAGACCCAAGATACCTCAAAGCTCAAATTGATGAGACCTACGGTCTCCTCTCAAAACCCTCCCTTAGGGGCACGACCAACTTCTTCCCCAAGACCGACAAGGACTTGTCATTTTATATCTCAAGCAGTGCATTATCGTACCAACAGACAAATCAAGTCCAAGCGACCACAGAGTCGAGCTCCCCCGTCAACATACTATTACTATTCACCAAGTTCAACGAAGTAGTCAGGTCTCTATCAAGAAACTCTTTCCATCAACCTCGGATGTTAGGAGAGTTGGACTCCCTCATTCTTGTGCCCCCCAAGATCATACAGCCAAGCCCTCTCAATCCTAGCCATTCCCCAAAGGATATCATTCGTCAATGCATTGGCCCTTTCACAGTGCTTGAAGGCTCCGATGGCAAGCCCACCTCTTGATCTCCTCACTTGTCCTTTGCCACCAACTCCAACAAGCCTTGACATCCTCTCTTTTGCTCAATACCAGGATTTTCAAGGCCTCACAATGTTTATCACTTCTATTGTAGCAACACATTATCTTATACTCTCTCTTTTAGCTTTCTTTAGCTAGACAACTAGCGGTTAGTCTCTAGTCAACTCTTAGATCTTAGATCTTATTATATTTCTACTTTTAACATTGTTCTTGTAGATGCCCTTGGCATTCCCACTTTGCACAAACACTCGATGTACTTTTTATGTCCCTTTGACATACTTTTTTGGTCTTTTGTTGGACATTAATAAAATTATCTTATCTAAATCCTCAAAAGTGTAAGTTGAAGACCCCTCCCTTGGCAATCCCACTTTGCACAAACACTCGATGTACTTTTTAAGTCCCTTTGACATACTTTTTTGGTCTTTTGTTGGACATTAATAAAATTATCTTATCTAAATCCTCCAAAGTGTAAGTTGATGACCCCTTTGAGAGTTTTGTTAATACATGTGATTAATAGGAAAGGAATGTGTTTCGACCCTAAAAAAGAGAATTTTTTTGGATTTACCACATCTGAAGAATGCAACACAAACAAAGTTCTTTCTAACATACACAAGCTATTACCGGAAATTTATCTAGATCCATCTCAAAACTAAATATCCAATGGAATGCCTTCCTACTAAAGATATCTATTTTGAATGGATATATGTTTGCAAACAAGCATTTTGAGTTTTTCAAATCCAAGAATGTAGAGGCACCCATTTTGAAATTTCTAGATTGGACTAAGATATTTCATGTACACATTGATGAGCCCTTTATTACAATCAGGTTAGTCTCAATGATGCTGAGTGACGGAAACTCCAGTCACCCACTATTTACTTGCAACCAAATTTAATTTTTACCTCGAACAAGAAGTTTTAAAATCCACAGTTAACAAACCTAATATGGTATTGGTTGGTAGATTCAACAAATAGATTATGTTGTTCGAGAGTATGAATTTGATATTTTCTTAAAGAGCGGTAAAGCTCATGTCATCCCTCATCATCTCTCTCGCATTGATACTTGTAAGCATGGAGAGAGTGATTCAGTATGATTTCCTAGATGCTCCACTTTTCTAAGTCGAGAGTAAAGATGTATGATGAGTGATTTGTAAATTTAGTTCAAAGCCATGGCAAGGGGGATCATTCAAGACCAAGAGGAAATTTTTGTTTCAAATTTGAAAGGAACCTTCCGAGTCATTACTAACTAGCATATAGACCATCTTTACTACGGATCTATTAAGCACCAAGAGGGATCAAAGAAAAACAAGCGCAAACCTCTCACCACTGAAAAGATCCAAGGTTAAGATGGATCTATGCTATTTTAAAAGAAAATAAAACATCAGCTCTTCATTTGTTTCACATTAGACATTAAATGTCAAACGTTTTTCCATTTTATTTTATTAGCATTAACTGCAATTTTATAAGGGCTTGAACTAGCCCTCTAAAAGGGAGTTTGCAGTGTTCCAATGCTTAGGAGTTTTGGCTTTAATGATTAAAAACTTGGAGAACAATTTGCACCCAATCTCAATTAATTTGGCCAGGACTTATGCCCACACTAACCCTGATCTACTCAGAGTGCTCAATCAAGTGCTCAAGCAATCAGATTTCTCTGTTGAATCAATCAAAAGTAGAGGGTAAACCAGCAAGCAGAGAACCTCAAATATAGGTTTTCGTTCGAGTGCTCATGATCATCATTTTTTATTACTTGAATCAAGGACTCCCTCGAGTCGATTCTTCTTGCATATGTTACTAGAAATTCAAGTTCAAAGGCTAACAGCCTAACCAACCTCTCAACTATAAATGAGACAGACTTCCTGAGAGTTAACCATTATGAATAGCGCCCCTTTCCTCCATTTCTGTGCCTTCATCCCTGTTTTCAAAGAAGACATGATAACAGATCAGGATTCAGTTCCCAGAGACATCTTCTAAAAGGCCACAGAGACATCCATGGCCAGATTAGACAACTTAGCAAATGGCAGACTCCCACTTTAAAAAAATATGATTCTTTAAAAGAGGACATCCATTGCCTCAGCAAAACAATCTGCACCTGCAAAAGGGACCTCAATAAGTTTAAAGACCCTGTCAATGACATGAAGCAAAGACCTGCAAAGATCCTAGAGCAAGATTGACTACATGAGAGAACTAGACAACCCTAGTACTTCATATAGGAAATTGACAGGCACTGACACTGACTGAATAGGACAGCCCCCTTTATATGGATAACGTAACCCTAACCCAAACAAGGAGCAGAGCACCAAAGACAACATCACTGACCGCAACAGCATATCTAGTCAATTTTTGCATTTTTGTGTAGCTTTTTAATCTTTAGACGTGTCTGACAATGTGTAGTTGTATTTAAGGACTCGAAATCTTATCAATTAGTGTAGTAGATAGTCAACCTCGAGTCTTTAAAGTTTTTTGACGGGATTTTATGCTCTCCTGCCTCCATAGTTAAATGGCTACAAGTATAGCTAGGGAAGACTGTAGATTTTGTATTTTGTGAAGCAAATATTTTAAAAAGAAAATGCAGATATACTTCACTTTTCAACCACAACACAGGCTTTGTCATGCATGAATACTGCAAAGGAAAAGGAAGTTGACTGGAAAGTCCTTGTGGTTTAAGTTGATTGTGCAATGACTTTATAAGGTATTGATGACGATGTGTGCCCTGTGAATATATTCCTAAGGTCTTACAAGAAGCACACAAAGGTCTAGCTGATAGGCATGCCACAAGGGAACAAACTCCTAGATGGGCATTGCTGGCAGGCACTTGGAAAGAGCATTTGAAATAACTCTTTTGGAGCATGTCTCTCCTTTAATTTGATGTTGCAAGAGTTAATATCCTTCAACCTTTAGGCTTTTAGTGGTGAACAGTGGACACAATGGTCTTTGAAGGCTTTCGTTAATGTCTTGCTTTGTAGAAGAAGTCAATTATTATCCTTTGTGAGCTCAATCTTCTGCTATCCTAGTTACTCGAATATAAATCCTTATTTATTCAAGCATTGCAATGTTCTTTTGACACAAGATTAAATGGTTTGGTATTGGCTTCTTATAACATGCCCAATCAATATCCTTAGGAACGGGGAATCAATACTCTCAAATACCTTCTTTCTTTACACTGTCTTGTACCCAACCTCAAATCGGAAACTAGTACTAACCTTCACACCACCTCAGTGACTCAAAAAATCTCATCTGCTCTTATTTTGTAATCCAGCAGCTAATAATGCTGACTAGTACTCGAGATTTGCAATTACAGGGCCGTTAATATGTTTATGAGGAATTTCATCATTAAAATGCCAGCATATTCCAGCTTCAAGCAGCCATAACTTATTCATTTTGTAATTAAAAAAAGACTTCCAACATATGAAATAAAAATCTTGGAATGAATTTTCTGGTGGAGTAGAATTTCGAACCAAATTCTTCACTGTTTGTGTACAGCAATTGCTGGAAATAAACTGACACATTTTTCCATCTCTTAAAGGATTTTTATTCCAATCAGTCATATTATTTTGTGCAAAGGAAAATCACCTCGCAGCAAAAATATTTTCTTACAGCAACTACACTTCTTATCACAGCAGAAAGGTAGATAAAATCTTCAAATACAATAGCAGAAACAGAAATACACAGCCAGAAAGTGGCAGGAGATATATGTATATATTCCTTAGCTGAAAACGGGAGATACCATTGCTTGCTGTAGGTTACAGATATAAAGCTTTTAATTGAGAAAGAGATACTATCTTCATAGAGGGTCCTGATTCCAGATGGATGATTTCTCCTCCTAGCCATAGGAATCCAGAAGACTCCACCCACAAGCTAAGGGCCAGGATGTGACAAGGGAAAACTCTCTCAACAACAGAAACAGCAATATGGTAACTAAGTCCAAAATAAATCAGTAGTGGGATATGGTAATACAGCCAAACAAATAATAGAGACACCAATCTTGCCTATGGGAAAGGCTATCTACTCATAAAAATATCCCAACAACACTTTGCTAAACACAGCCATCAGAAAGAAAGGGGTGAAGTTTGGCCTACTTGGTGACAGGCAGCCCTCCCATTACAATGTCGGGTGTGCCCTGCCCCCTATATGCTCTCTGGCATAGCCCAGGACAGTCCACCTACTGAAGTGGTGATCTTCTCTCCGACTGCTGCACAACACTCACATTAACAAAAAGCCACACCCAACTTCATGCAAAAACTTCACAATGAATGCACAGTATGTTCGTAGCAAAGAGCTCAAGAGTAAGCTAAAATCTACGAGTCAATGAACAACAAGCGTAGAAGTCTAGTCTCTAGAGCCTGCCCCCCCTCTCTAAGTCACCAAATGGGGCATATATATAGGTTTTCCAAGCAAATGTGCATAGGCAGCCACATCAAGTATAATGAGGATTGAAGACTTTATCCAACCACTAAAGGCACATGCAATTCACTAAGTATAGGTAGTCATGACTCATGCCGACCACTTGTCGCATCACATGCCCCGTCATCTCTTGTATATCCCAAAATAATCAACCCACATTCAATGGATGTGCATCTTAGCATACTTATTGATGTCTTATCCTATCTTGCAGATTATACATTTATTGTCATTTTTCAAACCATCTCATAATGAAGCCTTTGCACTTGAGCCTCCATTTCAAAAGTGGGATGTCACATAATACAAAGAAATAAAATATCAAGGTATAGTCAAATACAACATATGGTGTCCCCGAGGTGTAGGACAGTCGGTGACAGAGTGTATTGAAAAGTCACCGGTTCGAAACCTGTGGGGACAAAAAATCCAACCATGTTAAGGGTTGGTGTGGCTCAGGCCGGGTGCGATCCCCGGGTGATTTTGACGGCTTAGATGCCCCTGAGTCGCGGTTTCTCAAGCCAAAGGTTAATCCCAATGCCAAGAAGGTCCGGACAAATTAACAAACAAACAAAAAAATACAACATATGATGAAATAAACCACAAGAGTTAGCTCAATTGGTAGATGTTCTTGTGCAAAAGTTCACAGAGGCCTCAGGATCAAATCTCATTGAGTCCCTTGAGGTTACCAGCCAGTACTTTTGCTGGCAGTTACTACTGTCCTCCATCAGAAAATCAGGGAAGAAGGGGGGAATCCATGAGGGCCTGGCAAGGTACAAACATCCTCACTTGGAACGCGAGCGAGTGAGGGACTATATCTTTCTGAGGAAAAAAAATATGATAAGATAACAACATATGCCAAAGGGGTGCCAAAATGGGGCTCCTATGATAAGATTTTATTTTGTTGGAATTGTCATTTTGGGGCTCCTATGTTTATATAGGGACCACTGTAGTTCTACGTGAATATTAGTTGGATATGTTTACAACTTTTCACAAAAATGAATATTTCCTAGGATTTTTCTCTTATGGGGCTTTGACAAGGTACAAAACGCTATGTCAAGTGATGAAATTTCTTTGTTCTCCATTTTTCTATTAGGATTGCTTAAGTGTTGACTTGAGGCAAAAAGGTTATGAGGGTACCTAGGGGCTTACAAGGAAGAGTTGGATCATATGACGATCAAGGATTATACAGAGGAAAAAATAAAGCATCCAAATTTATTTCCTCCCTTGGCAATATTGTAAATTGGTTTCCATCTAATGGCCATTATGTATGCAAAGATCAATTGATGGGAAGTAAAAACCTAAATCATGGAAGAGCTTGCTCTACATTCTCTATTTGGGGTCAATCCAAATGTTCCCATTGTGCTTAATTTTGAGTGTATTTTCAGTGATTGCATTATCCACATTCAATAGAACGTATCCATACAACTGGATCAATGCCCCCCTTTACTTCGAAATGATTGGTTGATCAATGCATCATCTACCTGTTACCCCTTTATCTGACAGGGGGTTACTCCTGAGAAGCTCTACGGACCTTGCTGATATTGTGCAACACCAAGACTGATGCATTGCAGGATACTTGGAATGCTGTCTTAGGATGTGTTTCAAGGCTTGAGTGTATCACATCAACACCATCTATTGCTGCAACGGTTATGTATGGTTCAAAGTCACCAAGTGATACAATTGTGAAGTTTTTCATGGCCTTATGTAGTGTTTCTGGTAAGAAACGAAAACAAACACCTGCCCGGGTTCTTGGTATATATGATCAGTCCTCACACATCACTTTATCTCAGCAGGAAGCCACCATGATGAGAAGATTACTATGTATGCAATTGACTTGCTAAGACAGCTCGGTATGAAATATTTGGAGGGAAGAACTCGCTAAGTTTACCTTTTCAGAATGATATCCCAAAACCATTTCTTATCCTCATGCAAAGTAGAAATGCAACTATTTATACTCTCATTATCGAAGGTTTGGGGCATTAAATCTGGCTGGAGAAGTGTGTTTATGATATTTACAGCTGCTGATGATGAAACAGAATCCATTGCTGAAAATGCATTTAAGAATGTGGAGAAAGTGGTCTTAGAACATTTCGATCAGGTTGTTGGGGATTATTTCATGAACTTCTGACTGTCAAATATTCTATGGGATTTGCTAACAATAAAAGATGTCCCCGAATTTGAGGGCTACTGTGAAGATCAACTTACGAAGGCCGAATTCCAGGTGGGGCCTTAAAACCTGTGGAAGTTATTGGCATAGGTGCAGACACTGATGTTACAGAACAAAGGAGATGAAAACAACAAAGGAAGTGTATTGCAGAAAGAAAAGGAGGAGTTCAGCCAAAGCAATGCAGTCCTTGTTGCTGAAAACAAACAGCTGTTTGCGGCCAGAGAGCAAATGCAAACTTTGTTTTCCTTAAATCTGAATTAGTCTATAAGGGCTCTATATGAACAGAATGTGGCAGAAGCATGCAGTTATTGAATGCTTTTACACTATAAACACAAGGGTGAAGGCACATCCATTGTTTACAAGGCACTGTATTGGATAAGCTGGAAGGGGCAGCATTAAAACCATCTCAGAACTGAGGCAGCACTGTCCAGCACCAAATTGCAGACCAAATACAGATTTGCGACATGACTCTAGAAGGAGTGATCACACCTGATATATATATGTATATATAGATAGATAGATAGATAGATAGATATAATGTGGAAGGGTAATTACAATGAAATAAGGGTGAGTCGACCTGTAATGTGGTTTAAATCAGCTAATATACACTAGGGCAGACTTGATTTGGGCCTTCATATTGCTATATATTTGTGGAGCCGACCCCTTTTTGAGTGTTTGTTTTGGAAGGATACGCACTCCACTTTGGAAGCCATGTGTCCACATATGAAAGGAGAAGTTGAGTTTCTTCTTGCACAAATTGTGGAGGAGTTTTTTACAGCATTGGAGGGCTTTGGAGGCTGAATGTGTTGATGTTTGGTAGCTGCGGGAGGTACCTTCCCTCCTAGACGACCTTTCTTAGACGACAAGAAGATTCCGGAAGCAAGAGAACCATTGAACAAATGTGGAAATACCCCAGAAGAGAAGTCGGCCCAGAAGAATAAATAATAAATGAAGTGGCACCATCCCAGAGGAAAAGTCAGACCAGTAAGGAGGACAGGAAGACTATAAATACAAGGCGCCTTGGCTCATTTGAGACACACACACACACACTCTCATCCACAGAAAAGGAAGGTGCAAGTCTGAGGAAGGTGACGCAGCAGCTGCAGTAGCAGAAGATTCTTATTGTTCAGTCTTTGTGGTAACTCTCTCTTGTGCACTACCCTTAGTAGAGGTGCACTACTCTTGTCTGGTGCTGCTGCTGCAGCTGGGGTGGTATTTCTGGTTGTATTTTTAGCTAGCCATTGTGCTAGGGTTTATCTGTTGGTTCATGGTTGGACTTGTTTGGACGGAATCTCTATAAGAAAGGTTAGCTGGGTTTTTCCCCCATTTGGGGTTTTCCCAAGATAAACTCTTGTGTCTTCTTGTGCTTGTTACTGCTGCTCTTATTTTCAGTACATGATATAAATGCTAATGTGAAAGAAGATCTAAATATACTGGTAAACCTAATTGCTCTGTAAAAGTGAATAAAATCTAACAGAATGCCCATTTTGAAAGCCCATTGGTCCACATTCGAATACTTGGAGGACATCATACCATATCCTTGTGGGGTATTTATTGAAGAGCGGAGCGTTTTGTTGATGAATGCAGCTATGGGAGACATCCTCCAGCTTACAAACCTGTGAGATGTGGAACATAG
>ML784940.1:158099-174402 GCA_009831015.1 Picea engelmannii
TTTTAGATTATTTAATTGGTGAAGAGGGCTTTTATCCCCTGCTTAGTCTAGATTAGGGGCTTTCACTTAGGAAATTATTATTTTATTGTAAAGGAAGTTGAGTCTCTCTCTCCCTATAAATAGAGAGACACTTCCTCTCATTTTCTCATAATAGTGGATTGTGGAAAAAAACCCTTAGGAGGTCTGAAATTTCTGAAATTTGTTGGAGTACTTTTGTCTTGGATTTGTGCTATGGATGGAAGACTAAGATGCTTTCATTTTGAAGACTAATTGTGGATAATTTTTGCAATTTCTTTGATGATTCATGGCAAGGGTTTATGGATGAACAAGGACTTACCTAGTAAGTGTTCTTTTTAAGTCTTTGTGGATTTAGTTGTTGGATGTATTAAGTGCAATGTGCTTATCATTTTCCTTGTATTTTCTTGGAATGATCCTATCTTGTAAACCCTAGGAAGGTTTATAGTGAACTACCTTCCCTTGAAGTTGTCTTGGAGCTTGTAAAAAGGACATAGGGCGATTTTCTAGAGTTTGTAGTGGACTGCCCTAGTTATCATCCTATAGGATAACCTTCTAAGGTCTATAATGGACTACCTTGGGGTTTATCCAAAATCCATTGTCTCAAAAGCTTGTTAAAGGGATACAGGAGGATTTCCTAGGGTTTGTAGTGGACTACCCTAGTTGTCATCCTGTAGGAGGATATCTTAAGGTTTGTGGTGGACTACCTTAGGTATCATCCAATGTCCACACTTCTCCTTTTCAAGAAAGTCCATGGTTGACCCCATATGCCCAATGAAAAGACAATGATCTCCAGTCCTCTCATCATTCTTCATACCCTAAAACTTACGAAAACCATTTTGCCTGGATTTACTCTTCACATCACCTTGAGCTTCATTTCCCCAAGTCCTGGCAATCTTAACCTAGGGAAGCCCCCCTTGAGTTGGAAGAGAGTTGGCCTAAAGTGCAGAAGAGGGTTGGTGAGGTGACAGTGGCCCCCTCTTAGTTTCACTCGGCTCACACTTGAGTTTTTGGACTTTATCTCCTAAAGTGCGAGTTTGTGTGGTAACACGGCCTACCATTAAACAACACTTTTAGCTTCTCAACATTATGTCGAACATTTGGAAATTTTCTTCATAAGAGTTAGTTTAAAGAAAACAAAAAATTGTAGACTCAGCACTCAATAAGGTTAGGTACGTTTCCTAAAGGGTGACTCTAAGGTGGTTATAGAAGAGCAAGGATGATGAACTCATTACTGACAAAGTAACCATGAGCATGGGGAAAGAGAACTCTAAGAAAATAGTTGGCAGGCAAAGCCAATAGGCAATGTCTTCCCCAAATAGTTTGGTAGGATGGAAACACGAGGAAGGTAGTGTTATCACACAAACTGTAGGTTGGGCAAAGCCTGACCCAATCCACAAGATAGCGGTAACAATGGGAGAGTTTACCCACTGTCACATCAAATAAACCCCCCCTCGCTTTAGTGAAGGAAGAATCCAACACAAGGGGGGAGTCCTGAGTGACCCTAGGGGGAAATGAGACGAAAAGTGAGACGATGGAAGTGATGCCCCTATAGGTCAAGTTGCTAAGTGATAAGTGGCTTGATAACGAGTCTCGAGAATGGTCTATGGTTTTCAAATGCTTGAGTACCTACAAAAGATGATTGTACCTGCCTGAGACACAAGAAAAGACAAGTATACAAGCTTAAGGTTAAGTGGACAAGCAAGTTAAGCTTGCTGTCCCTATTTGCAGCAGTCAACAGAGATATATATCAGCAAGTAAATGATTATTAAAGTTGCTAACAAGATGCTAAAAGTCAGGTAAATGAGGCAAGAGATAAGCTAGCAATCACTAGTGTAACTCAAGTATGAAAGCATAAGACTTTAGCAATAAACTAAGGCTGTTATAAACAAGTATTGCAGAGATATTTTATCAGCCTTATGGCTGTAGCAAACTACTGCTACAGAAGAAAATTTCAACCTACAAAACAAACAAGTAAACCACCCAAAAAGTGCATTGAGGCTAGAAGATTATAGGGGCAATTTATTAGCAACTTTTGACAGTTGAAATGTGAGTTATCACCAAGAAAAGAGTAATTTGTTGCAGCCCTAATGGCTGTAGCTTTTATTGAGTTATAGCTCTAAGACGACCAAGCAAAGCAAGACACCCTAGAGGCTTTAGCAACCTCAAAGCATCAAGAAAAGATTCCAACTTGAACAATATTAATATCTCTCTAAATCACGTTTACCAATGCAAACAATTTATTGCTCCAATGCAAACTTCAGATTAGTGCCTTTAAAATTTGGGTGAATGGAGTCTTGAAAGCATGAGTTCGATCAACAAAATCCCTAGGGGTGTAAATCCTCTTACTCCCTAAGGCATGCAAATCAAACTAAGGTAAATCTAAGAGGGTGTACACCCTTGTACTCCTCCAAGCAACCTTGCAATAAATGACTTATAAACTAGTAAATGAGATGAAACTTGATGGAGAGTGTATGCACTTATACTCCTCCTAGGGTTTCAACCAACAATAATCATGAAACAAGCAAGAAGAACTAACAATTGTAGATTTTCCTTACCAATTTCAAGAGAGATGCAAGATCAAACCCTAGTTCACCAAGCAATGACCATTCATAAGCAAGAGAAGAAGTCTCCAAGAGGTGTGCACCACCTTAGCTAAACAATTCACCAAGAGAGATCACCAAAAATAATTTGCACAAGAGAGAGATACCAAATTGCCCAAGTAGGGCACAAATTTCAGCCACAATAGTCTTCTCACAATGGAAGAGCCATATAAAAATTAAATAGAAGTGATCCTTATTTATACAAATCCTCCTAAAAATGTTTGTCCACTTAATTTTAGGGTAAACCACAAAGTAAGGGATCAACAACCCTTACTTTGCCCCTTTACAATTTTAAATTTGATTTTGCACATAAGAAACCCTAAAATAAACATGACGTCGCCCTTCTAGGGCAACAATTTGGCATCAAGAAGAGGACGTTGAGCTTGAAGATGACACGTTGGGCCTCCAAAGGCCTTCTCCTCAAGCGCTATGGTCTTCTTTGTCAAGTCAAGGTACTCTTCTCCATCCAAAGATGCCAAGTGTCAACCAACAACATCACCACCACCAAAACCCTAGCTCATGCATGACGTCACCCCCAAAATGTGGCGTTCTAGCCTCCAAAGGCAGGTCGTTGGGGTGATGAAGGGCTAGGAAGGGTCCTCCAAGGTGTCTCTCAAGCCTCCAAAGGCTGCCATCATCGTCCGGTGTGTGGGCCATGGCATCCAACCTGTGGGCTTTAAGCCCCAAGGAAGCCCAAGCTAGACTTGTTCTTCCAAATCTGTCCACCAACTAGGTCCTACAAAGACAATGAATACGCCCTCCAAGGATATCAAGTCAAATGCATCATGCAAAGTAAATCAAGTCAATAAAAGAGCCATCTAAGAATGTACATCAAAACCACCTCATCAAAATAAACAAGTGCTCAAAGACCCTATGCAATTTTCCAAGTTTAGGTATGGGAGGGTTGACAAAGCGACCTTTTGGGGGAATCGTACCTCAGGTTTAGGAGTGTTTCCCAAGTTGACCCCTCTCTAGGTCATGTGGACAAAGTGACATGGATGGGGGCAAGACTTTTGGGCATGGGATTCATGACATACAAGGGATCGTAGTGTCTCATTTATGGGTGCCTTTGTAGAGGGTGTGTTGCACCTTCGTTTTCAATGCAACCTTTTTCCAAGCCCATTTATTGTCTTTTGTTCTTTTAAGATGTTTCTAGGTTGAAGCCAAGGTGGGGCTTCTACCTAAGCATGAAAAACAGTGCCCGCCTTGACTCTACCCTGGTCATATCATGCTTCCCCAAGTTGAAGACAATGTGTGGGGCTTCTACCTAAGCATGAAAAACATTGCCCACACACGCTCCACCTTGGTTGGCATTTGTATTAATTATTTTTTACGGGTCCCATCAGTTTCTTATAAGAGACATTTCATTGTCCTCGAGATCCCTGGGCGAGCATCTAGAAGGTTCATGATTAGGCTTTTATCTTTTGCCAGCTATCTCCCCTCTGGGCCTTCAGCCCCTTCTTCCCATGAAATGAGGGACAATCCTTTCTTGGGTCAGTATACCTGAAAATCCCAAAAGGTAAGGAGATGAGGGGACGAAGTGTGGAAAGTGACAAGTATGGTCGAGAATGGCACGATGACTCGTCAAGAGGACCTCCCTAAGGGTGACCACTTACTAGGGCGCAATGTCAACCACCAAGGTGAAACAAGGCAAGAAGTATAATTTCCAAGCAAACGTTATATAATCAAAAGCAATTTAAAATGCAAAAAACTCATATGCCTCAATCCATGGCTTGTACCTCATTGAACAAGACCTAATGTCTTCCGGAAGCAAGTCGATGTGGTGAATACCCTCATGATGAACCTGAGACCTGTGGTGGTGAAGCAGGCCTCTATCTGTGCAAGTGGACACTGTTGGTCAACCCGTCTCTCGATACTCCATGACTGCAAACTGAGGGCCTTGAGACATCATCTCCTTAGTTATCCCTAGGAATTGGGGATAACAGGTAGCATGGGTGCATAGCATCAACTAGGTATTTAGAGCCATCAAGCCCTTCATTCGAGTATTGAACTTGCAAAATGCTATCAATCAAGGGGTTTCTCTTTGCACGAGCATCATCATTGAGGGTTAACACCATGATTTAGGATTTCACATTTCTGTAATATTGTCTTTTTGCTTCTTTTGTAATGAACAATAGTTCATATACGCAAAAATATCCAACATAGGAATGAAATATAGTTGAAATCCATAAAGAATAATAATTATATAATTTATAAATGAATGAAGGAGATGATTACAACAAGCCTTGTGACAATATTCTTATATGCATTGATTAGTCATGAAGGTGAACTGTTGTCTCCCTTAGTTTTATTATTATTATTATTATTACATGTCCTTAATGTTTATTGCATTGCCTCCCCCTTTAAGGATGCTTTGTCCTCGAAGCATAAAAATATTATGTCTTTGTTCTTGTGAAACTTTCACGTGATACTATGTTGTCATAGTTAAAGAAACAAGGCAATACGACCTTCGAAGTACTAAACAAAATTGTCCACCCTAGTTAGATCTTCTGTGGAACTATATGTTTATAAGGTTCTGTAACACACCCGACCCCCTAATCCTCACTTAGGCTTATGGGGTGTCAAAATTTCTCTTCTTCCAAGCCCTTCATCTCTCTCAATAAACCTCGCAGATGGATTTAGCTCGCCAAGAGCTTTCCAACAACTGTATCCATGCTAAAAACCGAGCTCTAGATCCAAAAATACAGCCTCCCAAAGTATCCCCAACTCTCTTGGCTTAAATCCACCTCATTACCACATGGCACCTTGTCACTTGTGTTATCCGACATGGCACTGACGTGGTGTCGATGTGGCATCTGCCTAATTCATCGTTTCTGGGTTTCTATACATATAGCCTAACGTTGTCATTGGCTTCACTCTAGTGGAGCGCTAAACATTCAATCCCGAATGCTCCGATGACAGTCCATCTATCAAGGCCCTCCTAGATCCGACGGTCATCGGATTGAGCATCCAACGGCTCTGATCCCTTGAGCCAGCCTTCGTCGTCGTCGAGGTTCTCCTCCCATGGAGTTTCATCACCCCAACCAAAGTTCCGATGACGATCCCTCTTATCGAACTGGCCCAAATCCGACAGCTTTCGGGACCTGACTTCAACGACTCTGAATGTGTCGGTGCTTCGAACTTGCACAGAGGTTAACACCCATCCCTTAACCTCTCCTTACGTGGTTATGTGGGTTCCACGACAGATAGATGGTTGTAGTTCTTTCCTCGTTTGCCAGTTAATCAACAGCTAATATCGATCCTAGAACCTTCGTCATCGTCGGCACATTGGAGTCTACACCCCAACCTTACCAATTGCACACTCCCCACGACAATGTGCCCGGGATCGACGGTTGTCATTACACCTTACTCACTCACCGGTCAACGGCTGACATTAAATCCTTAAGCCCCCTTTTCATCGTCGACTCATCCTTCGAACCTCTCTCCGGGCCTCTACTAGCCACCCTCCGACGAAAGGGTAGGATCTAACATCATCTAGATCCGACGATCTAAGTTCAAGTCGAAGACCTAAGGGCTTCAAGACCTTCCGGAACCACTCC
The DNA here is from genome assembly GCA_009831015.1 of Picea engelmannii. Classification (NCBI taxonomy): domain Eukaryota; kingdom Viridiplantae; phylum Streptophyta; class Pinopsida; order Pinales; family Pinaceae; genus Picea; species Picea engelmannii. The sequence goes on from ML784940.1 coordinate 164,278, forward strand.
AATCCCTTCGACCACTCAACAGGTGACACCTGCCACCCCAGGGAACATGTTGACTGCCACGATGGCACGCCACATCAACATGACGTCATCACCCGCTTTATCACTTATAAGGGTCCTTCGACAATCCACAGTGGAGATCAACTCTCGCCTATATGTCAATAAACGGCTCTTGTGAAGCTCCGACCTTCCATACCCCGACGACGATGTGTCTGGTATCAACGGTCCAGATTTTGCCAAGGTTACTCCCGACAAATCAATGGTCCTAGTCTTGTCTCAAGACTTTTGTCGTCGTCGTCGTCGTCGGAACTCCTCGTTCCAACTCTTGGTTTGTTTAAGGACTCATCCTCCCCACGACGATGCCTTCCAACATAGGTTTGAGATCTATTTATCTCGTTGAATCAATGATCGCAAACTCTCACGACTTAACATGGGTTTTCTTCATTGATCAACGGTTGTCTTGGGGACTTGGACAATTTCAGGGTTTCATCAAGGAGTCTGTCGAGTTCCCAAGAGTTAGGAAACCACTCAAAGACCTTCATCAGCCTTCCTACTCATCAGAGGTAAGCTTCTTGCATATCTTGCAAGCTTTTCACATACAGATCAGGGTTCTACAAGGTTTAGGGTCCTCTGCTCCTCACAAGGACTTCTCGACATCAAGACACTTGCATCGCTGGGTAACGATATTTTTGTCCATATCTTGCAAACTTTCCTCCAAGGCTATAAGGTACACAGGGACTCAAACAATCCATACTTATTCATTTTCACAATTTAACAAATCCATTAAAAGCCATGTCAACACATTCCACTTTCTCAGAAATTCAATTCATTCATTATAAACAATTGCATTTCCATAAAAATCAGACAGTTATTTACATATACATCATTCATGTGCAATTTAACAGTGCAAGTCAAACACTTATCTGATAAGGAAATAGCCAACACCAACTGACTGAGAGAGGAGGCCTTTCCTCCCAACCTTAGGCCATACTGTAGAGTGCCTTCCTACAGTAAGCCACCCCCATGCCAAGCCATGATACCACAAGGGGAAATTGATTCAGCTGGGTTCCAAACTTATGATGATCCAGGAAGGTTACTCTCCTTCCTCCTCTAACAACAGCAGAAGTTGCCCCCTTCCCACTGAGCTCATGGTCTCTACAGGATTATTAGGTGGTTTATCAACTGGATTTCCTCTGCACAAGGGAGTCCCTTCTCTGCTAAACAAGCCCTCAACGACCTCCCCTTAGTAGTGTCGGCTTGTGTCTAGTAAGCACCAAGTTGTATCCCACTATTGCTCCAACTCGGGATCCGAGTCTTCTCTGTTTAGGGTGATCACCAATAACTCGGACAAGCTTCCTATTTTCTTTAAGGAAAGCTCTATGTTTTCTTCTCTTCTTGAATCCATGCTCACGAACACCTCTATTCGCTAGATCGTTGCTCAGTGAGTCTGCTACTCACTCTTTATTGCTCGATTCAGCTCTCTTCCAGCTTCTTTGTGCTGTGCATGTTTTTCCTCTTGTTCTTCGTTTTGTTGTCTATGTGTGCACCCTCGTGTGCATTCTCCGATCCTCTTCCCCAGGTTGTCTCTTCTCATGTGGTGTCTTTCCATTTTTTTTGTTCTTCTCGAGATTGTCGTGCCCTTCCTGCAGACGCAACCCATATCTGCAATTCTCGTTCTGAAAGGAGCAAGTATGTGGTGTCCTATTGTCGGGTCATTTAATTGGCCCTTGCCATCTTCAAAGACCAACTGTCAACAGTCATTAATTGTTCCAACCACCTCTATGACTTCTTTTACTAGTCACGTGGCTCCATACAGATCTGGTAGGTGTTTATCCATGCTTTGCAAGCATAAGCTAGCTTGTTAAACAAGCTTCCTATTTTCTTCACAAAACATCCCAGTTCCACCTTACCCAGTCACTCGAATCAATTCCCTGATTCATAAATTCCCATTTGTGTATCATGGCTAGTACTTTCAAGGCTATTCCCTCTTAGTCGGTGGTTTGGTGTTTTCATTAAATCAAAACATACTTACATGCTTCATAAACATACTTATATGAAGTCTTAAGCATAATTACAATCTTGGGGAAAACGGGGTGTTATGGGTTCTTGAATAGAACCTTTTGTATTGTGATTCCAAGAATCACTGCTATTTTGAGACCAAATTGCACAGTAATTGATCTTCGGAATACTGGTCAAATGTTACCTTTGTTCAAAACAACGTTGATATGTTGGTTGGCTAAATTGTCGACTCTTGTGATTAAGATTTCGATAAGGTGTCCTTGTAACATGATTTTCCTTATCATAGTTTTCGAGTTTTCTTGACCACCTTTGGTGTTATATCTTCTTCATACACTTGTTTCGCTCCATTAATAACTGAAATTTTATTAGTAGAGACACTTGGATTTGCTGAGGTATCTGTATACATCGTTTGTCCTTCGACCTCTAAAGATATCCCTACTTCAACTAGATTGGTCATTGTTTCTTTATGAAGTAATGATTTATTGTCGATGCATTGTTCTAGTTTTTCTTTCTGCATCTTTTTATTTTCTGGCATCTTGATTTGTGCAATCAAGCTTTGACTATGATTCTTGGGACAAGAAATTTCTTCGTCTTTATCAATGACAACATTCTCAAATTTCTTCCAACAATCCTGCATCTTTTGTAATGACCTATGGTTATCTTGAACAATCACATATTAATGAGGGAACTTCTTAGCATGACTTCATCACAAAGTCCTACAATGTTATCGTCTTCTTCTTATAGGAGAATGTCAAAAATTTCTTCTTCAAGTTTAAGATGAAGGTACCCAATGTTTCCATCCAAGTTGAACCTAGAATTATATCAACATCTTTTTTAGACATAGATGCAACGTTGAGTTGGGGTATGAAAATATAGATGACAACTCCCAATGGTACATTGTTTATTTTATATTTTTTTTCATTGAAGGAGTTTATCTTTTCAAATACAGTAGACTCAAGAATTAATAATGATTAGCCACATCAACATTGATGTAAATTGTCCTTGTCATTTGAACAAATAGAGATGTTAATATATTTTCCTCAAATTGTCCCCTTAAGTTTTAATAGAGCAATAAAGTATTTTGTGTGAGTGTTAGAAAATCTTCCCTATTTTTCATTGCTACACTTCATTTTGTTTTCAACAAAACGTTTTTCAAAAGATATCATTGTTAAGAAAACTTATATATTCTTTGATAATAAGTGAGACACAAATTGCAAGGAGACCACTAAAATAATTCAACGTAAAATGATATCTCTTATAGTTTAAATTCATCACTTTCAAAGGTTGTAAAGCAAATCCTTTTTCAACCCCCTTGATAGATTTTCTTAAGTCACTTGTAAAGTTCTTTAATATTATATAGTCAACTATAAAATAATGTTCCACAATTTCCTCGTCGCACGTATCCCAATCGGCTACTTCACACAATGGCGGCAAAGAATCGATATCCCAATCGGTTACTTCCCATGATGGCAACAGAAAATGGGACAGGATGCTTTGATAGATGCAATTAATTTTAGCTTGGGTTGAACGACTACAATGCAGTAACACAGCTTGGATAGGTATCCCAAACGATGGCTTTAAGACATACAATCACTAACTCAAATAGAAAATGAATTCGTTATTGCTTGATAATTATTCTTTAAACTGTCACAATGCTCCCTATTATGTCACCCATTATGTCACGACGTTGTGATGAAGGTGAGCGTGGCCCTTGGTGGTGGCAAAATCTATGAATTAGGGTTAGCAAATTTGTTCTAGCAACAGTTTGATCGGATGAGTGATTTCGAGTAGGTCAAACCCAATGCAAATAGACCCAAAGAAATTCTATGTCAGGCCCTAAATCCCTCAACGTATTTGAATTTTTTATGTATCAACACCTTCAATAGCAGCGTATGACAATCGAGTTTCTAATAGCATAGCTACAATAGGCATTTTTTACTTATATTTTGTTTTTCCTTCTTTTATTCCTCATGATTTTTCGACAACAAATAATCTCTGTGAACTTTTTCCTTGATTTCCTGTGTTGATTTTTTCCCACAAACAATCTAGTGGCAATTTGATCTTCACGAAAATTCGAAGTATGACAGCCAAATCTCCAATTTATAGCAAAACTTCTAAACATCAAATGGCCAAAAGCATGATTGTGGTCGAAAACCCAAATTAGAGAAACTCTAATAAACGTATGGCCAAAGGTCACATCAACGGAGATGCTCTTGGAGGGCTCTAATACCAATGTAATGAACAATAATTCACATATGCAAAAATATCCAACGTAGGAATGAAAGATTGTTGAAATCAATAAAGGATAATAATTATATAATTTATAAATGAATGAATGAGATGATATACAACAAGCCTTGTGACTGTATACTTATATGCATTGACTAGTCACGAATGTAAAGGTTTGTGTCCCTTAATTTTATTAGTAGTAGTAGTAGTAGTATTATAATATGTACTTTACGTTTATTACAGCTTCTTCGAATATTTTTTTATGTTTATGGGAGGGTAGCATGGGTGCATAGCATCAACTAGGTATCTGGGGCCATCAAGCCCTTCATTCAAGTATTTAACTTGCAAAATATTATCAATCATGGGGTTTGTCTTTGCACAAGCATCATTGTTGAGGGTTTCGCACTTTGATTAAGGATTTTCCATTCCTTGAGTTTCTGTAATATTGTTTTTTTGTTCTTCACTTTTTTATGTTTTAGGGTAACATTGTATTCCAATTGCCAACCCATTCCTCTATCCATGTTACTATCATAAGATTGAAACAACTCTATTTTCTCCAATTTTTGTTTTTAATACTCACATACCATTGTAGCATAACTAAGGTGATGTCAAATACACAAAGAAGGTTAAGGGAACAATATATGGAATGCCCACTACTTGATGCCAACAAAAAGAAGCACAAGTATGATGTGCTAACTTACCTTCCACCATATACATGCATAGGATTTTGTGTTTCACTACATGCAAAATAGATAATCAAGAGGGGATGCTAATGTTGTGTAATCCCCAATGACCAAATTGTTAAATTTTCACTTCATGGTAAGTAGTTCTGCAATCCTACAAACCTTGGGTGACAAACAACTAATTGACCTATCAATAATGCTAGAAGGAATGCTAGATCTATAAACACATCAATAATTGAAAATTATTACATCAAGCTAATGTTGCGGCAACTAATCACATCTCTATCTATTAACTCAAAGTAGAAATATTACATAGCAAGTAGCTCACCAAAAATTTAAGTAACCAACCAAAAATATTACATAGCAAGCTAATGTTGCGACCACTAATCACATCTCTATCTATTAACTCAAAGAAAAAATATTACATAGCAACTAGCTCACCAAAAATCCAAGTAACCAGCCAACATGTTTTCCCTATCCCACCTTTATAGACTAGGAGAGATCAAGGGTTGCAAATGCATGTAAGCCACCCTAATAGTGCACCTAAGTTGATTGTGTCAAATCCTAACGTTAATCTTCTTTAGGGAAGGGCACCCAACCTACATGAAAACCTACCTAGAATAGAGTGCCCAACCTGCATGGAAACCTGCCTAGAAAAGCGTTGATATGAGAGAGTGAATGCATGAAAGCAAGTTGCTCTCTCTCTCAAGAAACTGCATCATATCTAAATATGGCAATTCCCTAATCAATGCACCTTTTCCTAAATTTGGAAAAGTTAAACTAAAAATGAGAATAGCGATTTCTAATTAAATAAAATCCAAGACTATAAACTCTCTAAGGTTAGCGCATGTATGTTATAGTCATGCATGTGTCGTCTACTTCTGTCTACATCATTGTTGTTGTTGCACCAATGCACCCTCCTCATCTCTGCACAAGGATCAAGGTTGTTCAAAACTGTTGATTGCTACACTGGATATACTCATCATTGTTGCACCATAATTGTGGTAGAATCATTGATTGAGCAAGAGGTAAAATAACACTCTTTACAAGAAAAGTGTGGTCCACTGAACAGAGTTGCTCCCTCAACATCACAAACTTACCCTTAGCCAGGGGCTTGGTCAAAATGCTACCACCTGCTACTTTGAAGGAATAAACTTATGAACAACTAGTCCCTTTGAGCTCTATCTCTAAAGAAATGGTACTAGATATCTATGAGCTTGGAGTGATTGTGATATACTAGAATCTCAGAGAATCTAATACAACTATGATTGTCACAGTATACCATAATGGGCTCCAACATACGATCGATCGACTCTGCTATCAACTTGCAAAGCCATATGACTTCACAACTAGCAAAGTTGGTTACCATATACTCTGTCGCTACTAAACTAAGTGCAACTGTCACCTGCTTCCTACTAATCCAAGATATCATACCTGACCTCAAGTTGAAACAAACACCTAAAGTATCGAAGCCATACTAAACTATGCCCTTCAAGTATCAGAGAACATGCTTTGCAACAACCTAATGAATCTACCTAGGTTCAACCATGAACTGTCTCAATGTATTCAATACAAAACATATATCATGCTTGGTATTCACCAAATATATAAATGAACCAATCAACTGCCTATACATAGAAGGATATGCCAAATTTGAGTCTAAATCAACATATAATTTGAGATTTGAAACCAGAGGAGTGGCCAAGAGTTCACAATCCAACATCTAGAATCTCCACTCTCTACTTTCCCTATCCAAGGAAGATCTCACATGTACGCTGCCAAAGCTCTAGACCCAAAATGTAATAAGTAACGTTAATGTCCTTCATATCAAATCCATTGGCTAGCTTCTTCTTATACCATGCAATGAGATTCTCAAAACTCCCTATAAGGATCAGATCATTTACATACAACACCAAGACAAGTAGATCGAATTTATCAAACATATAATAAAGATTGGGATTTATAGTAGTCTTCGTGAAGCCCAAATTCAATAAGCACCCATCGATCCTTGAGTATTATGCACATGGTGCCATCTTCAACCCATAAAGGGCCTTCTTCAACCTACAAACATGGTTATATCGCCCATGCACCTCAAAATCCCTCGACTTATTAATGTATACTTCCTCGTCCATCAAACCATTCAGAAAAGCCATCTTTACATCCATCTAATATAAAGACCAACCAAAAATTGATGCAAGGGACATAATGGTTCTAATAGAAGTATACCCAGCAACTAAAGCAAAAGTCTTGTCATGGTCTACTCCCTCTCTTTGCAAGAATCCTCTCACTATAAATCTGGCCTTGTACTTCTCTATGTTGTGTGAAATTTTGCCAGCCCTAGGTAACAGCTATCCTGATATTTTGTTAATTAAATAACCCAGAAATTAATTTCTAAATATTGCAACAACCACACAATAGTGGAAACAATAAATAGCAGAAGCGTAAATCAATTACACACATACACAGACAATTTTTCCTTCAAATTAACTTATCATTCAAATAATCAAAGCTTACAAGTCAACCTCCATAGCTACTAAAACGTAGTAGTTGTACAATCGATAAATTCACCCCAACTTGAGGTGTACGAGCTGTTATCGCATAGTTTGTAGTTAGGATAAACGATAGATGTAAAGAGGCAAACTGGCATAATTGAACCAATCCCACCCAATGTCACCTCAATAGGAAGGTTCTTTCTGTTTAGGGAGGTAAGGCCTAGGGGAGACGTCCTCGATGACCTGGGGTTTTGAGAAGGCAAAGGATTGTAAGATAACAGGTAAATTCCCCCCTCACAAGTCACCACCGAGCAGATAGTTCGACTAACAGCCAATAAAGAGAAGTATAACCAAAAATAGAGATGCACCTACCCGAGACAAAGTAACAAGAAATAGATATATGCAAGCTTGCTCGCTTGGTTAGTACTTCATGTAATCAATGACTATCTGATATATATATAAGCAATTGAATAATAAATATTGACGAAGTCAATGTTTATAAAATAGCAATGATATACAATGTCACTTCTTCAATAAATGTTAAGAAAACGTGGCATTCAATGTAACAATCAACACTTCATTCTAGTAATGCCCTTTAATAACCATTCAATTACTCATAAGTAGGACGATAGCTGCACAATGATGTTAATAGCAAGAGATGACGGCAGCATTCAGTTAGTAGGGTTAGTTTTAGGATAGGGTTAGAATAGTTAGGGTTTTGTTCAAAGTATTTAAGAGTTGTTTTTTATCATAGTATTCACAAGCTAGGTCTTAGATCAGTGCGTTCCTTAGGTAAATGGAGTCAAAAGGAGGAGGCAGAAGCTGAAGGATCAAAAATGATAGTAAGACTAAGGACGGGAGGGTCAAGCCTTGAAGTGTTGCTATGGCAAGGCCTCAAGGACAAAACCCTAGGGGAGAGAGGCTCACTTTGGTGTAGGGGAACTAGGCCTCGGTGCTCTCTCCTCCTTCCTTAGCTCAATGGCAAAAACGGCTAGCTCAAAAGGTTGCATAAAACTAAGACAAGAGGTTTTGCAGGCAACGTGTTGCTATGGCAAGGCTTTACCAGCAAACCCTAGGGAAAATCGGCTCATCAAGGTGTAGGGGAACTAGGCCTTGATGCATTTTCTCCTTCTTAGCTTCAAAAAGTAAAACGGCTAGCATATGAGAGGATGAATTTGAGTGTTGCTAAGGCGAGGCTCAATCCTCTTCAACAAGTGCTAAAAGTAGAGTGTTGCTAAGGCAAGGCTCCATCTTCAGCAAATAAAAATGGCTAAAAATCTTGATAGGGAAATGAGACAAGGACCTTCTATGTGTGCTTGTCCCCTAGGGTTTTAATCAACAAATTATAACCATAAATGCAAGAGAAATAATACTACAACCATTCAATTAAGAAGTTTTGCAAAAATTTACTTACATTCAACCAAGAAATCAAGTAGCAAACCCTAGTTGCAACACCTTCCACCAAGATAAATGCCAAAATGCCAATAAAAAGTCTCCTTTAATAGGTGCGCCGCAAAATTTCAACCAAAACCCTAAAGAGGGCGCAAATTTCAGACCTCACCAAGTGGTGAATGAGAGATCATGAAAAAATGAGAGTAAAAACCCTCAATTTATACTGTACCATGACCTAATTTCACTTTTAGGTCATAAAAAGGTCAACAAGGCCAAAATACTAAAAATCATATTGTTTTACATTAAATGCTTTAAATTAAACCCTAATCAAGCTAAAGAGAGACGTCGTGCCCCTCTAGGGGTGATGTTAGCCCTTTCTAGGGCAAATGCAACATCCTAGAGCAAAACGTTAGCCCTCCTTGGGCTTCTCCAACCTGCCACACGTGCCAACACTGCCAAATCTGCCTCCCAAGACGTCCACAAGGCTGGATGATGTCATGATCATCATGGATGACGTCCTGGGCCTTCCAGAGTCAACGTTCCAATCGAGAGGGTACAACCCCCCTAGGTCAAGCTCTGCCAAGGTGCCTCTGGTGGAACGTCCTCCTCTTCTCCGGTGCAAAGCCTCTGATCCATCTTTGTCCTGTCTCTGCCCCCTGATGGGGTGTCACTTCCATCTGGTGGGCTCTTCAGCCCCATGGAGGTCCGAACTGATCATCTCCCCATGTCTACCGATCCAAAATGGTACCTGTCCGTCGGGCATGATCCTGCACATCAACAGCTACGCCCTCCATGGGCTCATAAGTCACAGGGATCATATCAATGTCAATCACATCTCATCATCAATATTATTAAACATGTGCATAAAATCCCTAATACCTCAGTACAAGCCTGCAATACAAGTTTGGGGAAAATGACAGGGCATCCTATTGGGCTAGTGTCCACTGGAAGAGGAAAGTTTCCGGAAGAGACCTCATCTGAGCCATGTAAGTGGGTGATGTGGGCAAGGGATGTCCAAGCAAGTGGGTGCAGTGAGAGCAGAGGATGCAAAGCTTTACCTGTGGGTGCCTTTGTAGAAGGCGAGATGCACCTGTACTGGATGCAAATTTTTCCAAACCCATTCATGCCTTTTATTCTTTTTTATTGTTTTATCTTTTATTGCTTTTTTCTTCAAGAGGCTAATCAGGGGACATTGCCCTGGCGTGGTGACCAGTGGTGACAACGTTACCCACAAGTACTTTTACAGAAATTAGAAGGTTGGCTCGTGATGAGACCCCCTTTCCCTTGGCCATGCAACCAAAGGTCACTTCCCT
>ML784940.1:174452-228102 GCA_009831015.1 Picea engelmannii
ACACATTCACATTAAACATGTGCAAAAGTTCTTGTTCAACTATACTTCTCAACACTCCCTCTTAGCAAGAAAGGAACTCTACACCAATCCAAGTTTGTCTCTAAATACTTCAAACTTCCCTTTTGCTAAGGGCTTGGTCAAAATAACAGCTACCCATTGATCTATGGGAATATACTGGAATTTTATTGGTCCCTTTTGAATCTTATCTTGAATGAAGTGGATCTCTATGTGCTTGGCCCTGTCATGAAACATTGGATTCTTGGGGAGTTTGATACAACTCTGATTATCATAGTAAATCACAGTGGAATCCAACTCCTGATCAAATAATCCTGCAAGCAACTTGCAAATCCAGATGGCCTCACAACTAGCAACACCGGTTGCCATATACTCTGCCTATGTTGAGCTAAGTTCTACGGAAGTTTGCTTCATGTTGAACCAAGATATCATCATTGATCCCAAGCTAAAGTAGCACCATGAAGTTCTCTTCCCATCTACTGCATTTCCTGCCCAATCTAAGTCTATATACCCCTGCAACTTCACTTCACCGTCTCCCAGATATCTCAGACCATACTCCACTATGCCCCTCAAGTATCTGAGCACATGTTTTGTTGCTACCCAATGCTCTTGTGTTGGCTCCACCATGAATTGGCTCAAAGTGTTCACTGCAAAACATATATCTTGCCTAATGTTGACCAAATACATCAAAGAACCTATCAGTTGCCTACACAACGTAGGATCCACCAACTTTGAATCTAAAGTTGTCACCTTCTTCATATTAGTGATCATGGGTGTGGCCAAAGGTTTGCAGTCCTCCATCTCGAACCTCTTCAATATCCTAGTTGCATACTTACCCTACCCAAAAAATAACTCCCTTGGTCTCTACTAAAACTCCAAACCCAAGAAGTAATGTATCATGTCAATGTTCTTCATCTCAAACTTAGCTACCATATCTACTTTTCACCCTACAAGGAGCTTCTCTGAACATATAAGAACAAGTCATCTACATACAGCACCAAAACAAGCAAATCATTCCCAACAAATATATAATATAAATTAGGATTTGCTTCACTCTTGGTGAAGCCCATACTCTGCAAATATCCATCTATCCTAGAATACCATGCTCTCAATGCCTTCTTGAGTCCATACCATAGTTTTAAAAACCGGTCAAACTGGAACCGAAACCGGTCGGTTTGATGGTCGACCGGTTCGGCACCAAACCGGTCGGTTCTGTCATAAACCGGTCGATTCGGTCCAGACCGACTGTAGTGGCCCCACAGACCTCAAAAATTGTTTTTTTTTTCATTTAAACCTAAGATCCTAAACCCTAATTCTAATCTATAAGACACTCTCCCTCCCCTCTAAGTGCCTCACACCTCTCTCATTGAGCATTTGGGAGCATTTGGGTTTTGGAGCAGCATTGATTCTTGAAGTGCAACATTGAGGAGCTTCTTGGGCAAGTGTTTTGAGCAGTTTTGGCCATTTCTACTTCTAGTAGTAGTGATGATTGATCGTTGATCATGTTGATCAATGAGATAGTGACTTGTAGTCTTAACTCTTGTTTTCACTTTTCTAATTATATTGTTAATGATTGATTCATTACAATTAGTTTCAGCAGTTTTAACACATCGTCACTCAAATGATGCAAGATAGTCCAATTACATAGAATATGTCCTAGACCTAAACAAGAAATCTCAAGGCTCATGGAATCATACCATTTCAAGAAAGCACTAGAGTCATGCCAAGGGTAGGAATATTTCCCAAGTTTTACCAACCAAATTTATTGATTATGGAGTCATACGATGGCCTCCCAAAATTCCACCAAGGATGGATATCTCTCCATACATTTCTACAGCTACAGTAACCTTTTGGCATTTGAAGTCACACAATCACAAGGACCAAGCCCCATTGGGCATCACACCCAAGCTTACACTCTAGGATTACAATTCTCAAATTATTTGTCTTGGTAAAAACTCAAGAAATGAAAACAAATAAAAATAAGATGATTTTTTTCTAAACTCTCAAACTCATCTAAAATGCAAGAACGATATTAGAGGTTGATGGAAAAAATATAAAATGGTTCCAACAAGGATGAAAGAATCTACAAGGTGGTAGATTAAGTTTGTGAAAGAATACAACAAGGGATAAGAACATGTTGATTATAGCCAGAGAAGTGTGCCCTGCTTGGAGTGTTGATTTTGCATCTTATCTCTGTTATTTTGACCCTGCTGGAGGCGCTTTTCTTGATAGTTTATGGTACAGATTTAGATCTGCATGCGTGGAGGTTCATATTTGCTAACTAGGGCTTCCTACTTGGGGCTATTCCATGCACTCTATTCATGTTTTCTTTTGCACATATATATGAGGATTACACCACCCAGTATTAAAATGCTTTAGAGTTTGAGATGTCATCAATAGATGACCTAATTTTGTCCTTGTTTATTATTAGAAATATTCTATCTATCGACTTTCCCTCAAGTATAATAAGCGAAGGAGGTCATTGAGACAATTATTGGTGATTGAGTACATTTGTCTTCTTATCTTCTATACTTCATACTTCCTGTCCCTTTCATGTCAAGTCATTGAACTCATTCTGCCTCCCGCACATTGGTCATGTTAATGTACCCTTGAGTTGTTAGCTTTTGGGTAGCTCGGACAGGTACTTCTGCATTGGCAGTGCCTAGCATGCAGAGGTGTCGGAGCGACACTCTCTAGATTGTTAAAGTGGCTTTTATGTAATGACTAAAGTGGCTTTTATGTAATGACTAAAGTGACTTTTCGTAAAGTTCAGTGACTTAAGTGATTTAAGTCATCTCAACAAGAGATCAAGTCACAACCGTTGATCTCATGAGATCAAGATCAGATCTTGATCATTGATCACTTTGGAGATAGGGTTTTAGTCATTAGGAGTTATAAAAGCAAATCTAAGGAGAGTGAGAGGCACACAATGAGTGCATAGGAGCAAGAGGGAGTCTTGCTCATGTACTTGTGTCTGAGTGGGCAGGGCTAAGGAAGTGTGAAGGGCAGCAAGAGAGATAGCAGCCAAGTGGGTTAGGTTATCTGCCTGCAGCATTGTATTCCTATGATGGGCCATTATCCCTAGATGGGAGCCCAGAATTTTTAGCAATAAAATCAAACTCAGGACTAGTTTTCCCGCAAAGGTTTTTCCAAGGGTGTTTACCCAAATATCTCGTGTGCAAATGTGTTTAGTTTATGTTTTATGCTTCCTCTTATGTTTTTGTTGATAACCTAGTTGTGCAATTGTTCAATAAAGTGATTTTATTAGGAATAATTGTCGGGTGCCAGGTTACGGGAAAATTTACATGGTATCAGAGCCTCGACTCTGAAGAAGCCAGATTTGCACAGATCAGGATTTTGCAGCGTGAAATTTTTAAAAGTTTATAGGACTGTGGGAAATTTATTTTGCAGGACTATAGCTACAGAGAGGTAAAAAAAAAAGGGGGTACATTGTACAGTTGCAGCCATACAACAGTTGTACAACGTACGAATTAGTCGTGTATGCTGCAGAATCGTGGGCAAAGAGAGCACAATCAATTGGTTGTGCTGAGTGTGTGTGGGTGAGGTTGTGTTGAAGGTTCAGCCACCAGATCGACCGTAACCAAGGACGTAGAAAGGGTCGACGCTGGTGGCAGGTAGAGTAACCGACAGCAAAAATCGAGCAGTCGAGTTATGAGTGTGCAGCCAAGATTGGGTTATACAGTTGAAGAGACAACACTGGCAAAGGTTTTGTGGTTGCATTAGTTGAAAGAAGCCCGCAGCAGCCACGGGCAGTCATAGCGGCCAGCCCAGCAATAGTCGCCCGCAGTCGGGTTGTGGTAACAATGGTGGTGAGTGCAAAGGAGGCGCACGGAGGTGGTTGGACGTAGGTCAAGCGCGACCAACAGGTGTTGCGTGTTGGTGACAGCAGGCAGGAGGAGTTGTTGTAGAATGTTGACGTTGAGAGCGTGGAGGCAGAGGCACGGAGAGGGTTGGGACAAATAGATGCCAGCCATCAAGTGTGTGAGTAGTCCGCGTAGAGAATACAACCGCCAATTTTGATAGTCGTTGGCAAGAGAGGACTCAGCAGCCCTGAGGGATGGGTGAGCAGACCAGCTAGCACAGCTAGTTAACAAGTCGCAGGAGCAGCCACAATCGAGGGTTGAGGCGAAAGAGTTGGGAGTCGTCGGTAGCTTCCATAACCCAGCAGCCATCTAGCCACGACGAGGGCGGAACAGCCACCAAGTCGGCCAACTGTCGGTTGAAGAAAGTTAGCCGCCCAACAAAGAGTCGCAGAGAGGGTCGAGACAGCTTGGGCAGCCGCAGAAAGTGCAGGCAAGCCCCGGGCAGCAGGCAGACTGCCCAGAAAATTTCGAGCCGGGCAACCTTGGGCAGGGGTCCAAGCAGTGTGCAACAGGTCCGGGCAACGGGCAACGGGACCGGACAGCGAGTCCGAGAAGTGAAATATGAGTTTTCAGTAGGTTACTGAGATGGCAGCATTGGGGATGAGTTGTGGATAGTGACTCATCTCGCCATATGACGGGAATGAGGTCGACGCTCCTTAATGTTTCAAAGACGGGCTCAGATTTGCATGTGGGCAGGGTTGACACCATGCATGCAGCGAAGGGGGTTGGATGGGTTAGATTCCAGCTAGAGTCAGGTGGTTCTCTGGAGGTGGCAGGAGTGATATATGTCCCAGGGCTGAAGTTGCTCTTAGTATCAGCCTTGGAGGACATGGGGTATGCAGTTATGTTCGAGGATGGACAAGTACTCATACTTTCAGAGGGAGCAGATACCTAGGATGCAACAGTGAAGCTTGGCATAAGGGAGGGTATTATGAACAGGGTGTTGGGACAACCTGTAGTGGGGTCCAAGGAGATCTTGGATCGTAGATCAAATCAGAGTGCAACAAAGGTAGCAAGAGGGTCTTCCAGTTTAGAGAGAGCAACTACAGTAGTAGCAGATTTGATGGGGTCATAGATTGATCCAGGAGGAGGTTCTTCCAGAAGTACCTTCCTCGCTAAGAGGGAATGTTAGCTTTTGGGGTAGCTCGGACAGGTACTTCTGCATTGGCAATGCCTAGCATGCGGAGGTGTCCAAGCGACACTCTCCAGATTGTTAAAGTGGCTTTTATGTAATGACTAAAGTGACTTTTTGTAAAGTTGAGTGACTTAAGTGATTTAAGTCATCTCAACGAGAGATTAAGTCACAACCGTTGATCTCATGAAATCAAGATTAGATCTTGATCGTTGATCACTTTGGAGATTGGGTTTTAGTCATTAGGAGTTATAAAAGCAAATCTAAGGAGAGTGAGGCACACAATGAGTGCATAGGAGCAAGAGGGACTCTTGCTCATGTACTTGTGTCTGAGTGGGCAGGGCTCAGGAAGTGTGAAGGGAAGCAAGAGAGATAGCAGCCAAGTGGTCTAGGTTATCTGTTGCAGCATTGTATTCCTCTGATAGGCCATTATCCCTAGTCAATAGCCTAGGATTTTTTGCAATAAAATCAAACTCAGAATTGGTTTTCTCGCAAGGGTTTTTATAGGGGTGTTTACCCAAATATCTTGTGTGCAAATGTGTTTGGTTTCTATTTTATGCTTCCGCTTATGTTTTTGTTGATAACCTAGCTGTGCAATTGTTCAATAAAGTGATTTTATTAGGAATAATTGTCGGGTGCCAGGTTATAAGAAAATTAACATGAGTGGCGTGAGGTAAAAGTACTTGAGAAGTGGCATATACATCCCCTTGAGTTCTTGCTGGAGTAATGTTGATCTGAGGTAGGAGTGATGTTAATCTGAAGTTGGCAGACTTTGTACTTGCAGATTTGATGAATAAAGAAGATTTCACTCTTGGCGGTCAGTTTGCAGTATATTGTGTGTATAGAAATTCATTTTGTAAACGATCCCTAGTTCTTTTGACTTCAATATGAATGTTTTCGAGTTAAAAAGCTTCAAGTTATACTTGCCTTGTTAACTTTCTCTGATTGTTTCTCTCCATACCCATAGGATTAAAGGCACCAGTCAAAACTTGATTTAAAAAGAGCATTGTTCACTGTTAGATGCTAAAATTGCAGATTTTCAAAGCACACTTCAGATTCCAGTACTTTCTCACAGTCTTTAAAGTTTAGAGTGTTTACTCGCAGATTTGCAGACTTTGATCACAGAACAGCAAGTTATATTGCAAATTTGAAGTAATTTTATTGCTGATTTTTTATGAAAGAAACTTCAAGTTTTTCAGGAGACGCCCCTGCAATATCATGAATTAGTCCAGAGGTAAGTGAGAGAGAATATTGGTGATATAAGTACTTTCTCTAACTAATCATTCAACCTCCCTTGGGGCTAATTACCTAAGGGAAAAAATTGTGTGATACAGTTACCACATTCATGCCTTAAGATCCCTATAAGCCTTAAACAACTTGTTGATTTTCCTTAACTCAACACATGAGGTTGATGCCAATAATTTTTATTTAACCAGAATTTAAACTTGCTGTTATAAATTCGGAAAATCATGCATGCAACCTACAGCTGAATTAATAATCAGAAAATTACAGCAGAAGCATCCACAGAAACAAGCACAAAATCATATGGACACCGGATGTACCGTAGAAACCTAGTGTGGGAAAAACCCGCAAAGGAGGGGCTTTATTGAATCTTCTGGGCAAATATAACAGCAACAAAATTACACAGTCATTTCTGGAAATTTACAACAGCAACACAGAAATTTCTTACAGCACTTGAGTTGTGTTATGGGAGCTGTATGGCCCTCCAACACTTCTACAAACAGTGCAGAATTTTTCCCAGCTGTTGCTGCCCCTTTTCTCAGCTGTACGGCCCTCCTAGTGCGCCTCTCTGGTCTACTGAACAGCCCAAAAATCTCAGCCACCAAGCTGCTATGCTGTATGGCTCTGTACTGCCTGCTGTAAGGTCTGCACAGCCCTCAAAAAGGCTATTGTACAACCCAGCTGCACCCAGAAATCTCAAACTGTATTTTGCTGCCTTTGCCCAGCTCCTTCAACCGTCAACTCGCCCCTGAAGATGGCTGCCCTGTTCTGCACTTGCTCAGCTGCAAAACTCAACCACTGGAGGCTCTAAGCACCCTCCTTCAGCTCTCATGCACAATGAGAATGTGTCCTCTCCACCCTCAGCCCTTCCTTTTATCTTTCTCCCAGCCTCCATTTGCCTTGAGATGTGTGCCCAAGTTTGGGCCTCAATGGCTGAGATTGGGGCTGCCACCTTTGGGCTGGACCCCACTCTCCACTAAGTGATGCGCCCCCCTTTGGACAGGGTCCCACACTCCACTAGCAACCTCCTTCAAGAGGTGCACCCATCTCCTTGGGCCCCACATTCCACTCAAGGTAAAAATTGTTGATTTGCCTAAGTTAAACTTAGGCAAAGATAATAAGGGTGATCTAGGTTAATTTGGGTGTCCATCAACATGCCCAGGACACATAGGCCTATGCTGAGACACCTCATGAGCTAAAAACTAACACAATTTGGCCTCCTATCTTTACTAAATACAATTTTATTTACATGGCTTCATATAATAGAATTTTATTTAAATTTTACATGGCTTCATTCCCATTTTCCATGATGTAGATGGTTTTTATGTAATCTCTTTGCTTACCAAACTCGAGCATCTCACTTATTTAATATACAAAGAAAGCTATCACACGAACTCTCACATTTACAACTTCTACATCTCAATCGCAATATATTCACAAGGGAAAGACCATTCCATGTATATTTGGGCATCTCACCTATATTATATGTAAAGGCCTTGTCCCACATGGTGTAAAAGCTTAGTAGCCAAGCAACGAGAGCCTATAACATTGTACCTCTCACACAGTTATTCCTCCTTGGTGCGTCCTTGAAAATGTGCAACCATGTTCTCCTTTGATTCCCATTGACTAAGTGCAATTTGGTTGTCCTCAATAGTCAAAGTAATAATTTCAATTTAAAGGACATTATTTCCAATTGTAGCTCAATTCTTACATTCACATTTTATATTGAAAAAGGCACCTTTGTGTACCCTTAACCATGTCAGGCCTTCAATTCCTTACCCAAGCAAATATATTTCTCTTCAGGATTTTATCCAAGAATCTGTGAAAGAAATGAAGACTTAGTATGCCAATTATTGAATATATTGCACACATAATGAAGTAGAGCATTACAGTCAAAAGTCAAATTTCAATGATAAAACAACATATGTTGCAAGAATGCTCACAACTCAAGCATTATAAGTGAACCTCTTGGCATTTTCTCTAAACAGCAGAAACGAACAAATGTGTCTATATGTCTCAAACCTTTCATTATTTTTCAAGAGGTAAGACAACTCACCATATGACAACTCTCAATTTTCAATCATGTGTGCCTTTTCATCAAAAATCTACTTAGCATGAATCTTTGTTAAATTGTAGAACTTACTTCTCTCTTAACTATAGCATATTAGCATGTTCTCTTGTCAGCCATGCCCCGTTGATTCAACTATCCTGCTAATGATTTCAACCTGGGAGCATGAACCATAGAATATTGAAGATGCTATGTCATGGGAAGTCAGTTTTAAAAAGAAAATGGCAATGATGCCAACAGATAACCACGAGAGATAGAAAATTCCACCCCATGATAGGAGTTGAACCAATGCGCTTCAAAATGGACAAAATGATAAGACCATTGCCCTTAATATTCCGCATGATCAACAACTGTACAGTTTTCCCAAGCAATTGGCAGCAAAACCTGTCAGCTAAATAGGTATATTACTATATAGTATAAAGTGTGATTGATAATTGACTTAAAACAGACCACCGACCAACAGCCAACATGTGACCATGTATTTTCTCAACAGTATCCTGGTTCTCACTTTCAACAATAATTAGGGGGTCCCCCACCTTGATACATGAATAGTCTATATGAATTCTATGTGATACAACATAAAGCAAAAAATGACTAAATCAATAAACTGGAAACCTGAATTGCTTTGTTGAGGACATCCAATTTCCATCCCCATGCGTGTTATGAACTGAAATTAAGCTTTTGTTGCCCTTTGTACTATGGGGATATAGATTTACAGTGGTACATAGTGGTTCTTAAGTCTTTCTCATGGGTAAAGCCTTTTCGTTGTCATGAATCCTGATTGTAAAATATTCAAACACAATTTGGATTTAACTTACCCACTTACCAAAAGCCACGGGTCCCAGGAACAGGTGGGCAAAGGAGAAAGCCGTAGGTCCACATGTCCTAGGAATATGTAGGCAAAGGGGGAACTAACTATAAAGCCTAGACAATGTTGAGAACTCCAGAATAAATAGGTGGAGGGTCAGTAAAATACCGCATTATTAAATTGTTTTATGTAGAATGTTGTTAGTGCATATAAGATTCAAAAGCTTCACTAGAAGTGCTTAGAGCATAGGTTCACAACCTCAAAGAAGAGCTCAAAGAGGCTACAGTGGCTATGGTAGGGATGGCTCACATTGTCAAGAAGTGGGTCAATACCCACAAGTCTCAAGAGAAGGAATTGTTTAGGATTGAGAGAGGAGTCAACCAGGACTTGGAGGCACTCAAAAAGGCACTAAGATTATCAAAGAACTTTTGGAGCTGATAGGAGAGAAAGCGTTCGACAATAGCTAGTACAAACACTGCCACGGAGAATGTGTAGATGTCGAATGTATACACATTTCACACTGGTGAAAAATAAAGAAATCTAGCAAAACTAAGGGATTCTTGTCTGGGGAACTCACTGATAGATGACAAAATAGTTTTTGATTAAACAGATCCCCAAAACAAAAACTTGAAAAAGTAGCAAGCATAGGCCAAAAGCCGAACAAAAAGAGGAACTGAGCTAAATTGCCAAAAACCCAGCCTGCTAACAAAATACATCACCAAAGAAATTCCCTTGTATTTAAGCCAACTCACTGAAGAAAGCTAAACTGATGTCAAAGGGCTGAAGGAAAATAGTTGTAGAAAATGTATATCCGTGGCACAAAATGGGAGCAAAAATGGAAGTTTAAAAGTGCCATTTACAGGTCCTGTAATATAGTAAAGTGGGGTTGACAGATACCTTAACACTTTTAACAATGCTGTTACCTAACCAACTCCATGCACACCCATTTCCTTCAGTAAGGGATGATCCTAAATGGGTCATTACATGTTTAAAATGTGCTGCAAAACTCAATGCCCCTTCACCACTATCACGAGCATCTATGAATAAATTGAATATTATGTAGACTAATTTCAATGAATTGTCCCGAATTGTACATTTAATTTGGTATTGTATTCAATAATTGGCAATGGAAACATGTTTTTTGACAAGTGGATTGCCAAAAGAAAAATGGGAAATGCATTTATTTTGGTATTGTATTCAATAATTGGAAGCGGAAGCGTCAATTGGATCTGGCTTGAGTGATTAAGAGAAGAAGTTGTTATCCTCCCCACTCAGGTTCAAAACACACTGATAACATGTTTGCCCTTCATGGACCAATTGGAGATGGCAAGGTGCTAGCAATCTCACTCTCATTTTAAGTGCTTGAGGGTGAGGCAAGATGTTTCCAAACATTTTAGCCCGAGAGGTTAGCTCAACTGGTTGTCACCAATGTTGCTCGACATTTGGCTAGCTCTGTGACAATAAGCGCAAATAGGTTTTCTAGGGATGTCATACACGAATGTCCAAAAGCACCCCTCAGGAAAAAAAATTCCTGAAAAAAAAATTGGCAATGGAAATATGTTTTTGACAAGTGGATAGCCAGAAGAAAGATGGGAAATGTCCCTTGACACTTACACATTCTAAGATTGGAGTATATACATATTTACATTCATATATGTGTCCATTTGTGTTTATATATATAATTTCTAATACACCCAATAGCCAGGAAATGGCAAATGAGGGTGTGTAAAAGAATTGAAATTCAAAAGATGTTCAAACTGTTTCATTTTGAAAAAATAGAGCAGAGAATTATGTAAATAATTTTGTCAATCTAACTTACCTGGGCTCAAAAATAAAATCCCGGTTGCAATTAATTATATATTTAAAAATCCAGAGAACCGCAGACAACACACGCAAGATAAATAACCAAGACAATGATGGGATGAAGAAGCACAAAATCTCGGAAAGAACCTACCTGCGTTCAAACTCTTTAACTTGAGTTAGTTCCTGCCCATGTGCATCAGTCCACTGTACTTTTCTCTTGCTGTTAGTATTGGTCTCCCCGTGCTCGCAATTTTCTGTAACAGGGCTCCTGTTTGGGCTTGTGTGTTTGTCCGCAGTAGTCTCCTTTATAGACCCAGGTGATGGCTTCTTCAAATTGCTTTTGAGAGGCACTCCACCCTCTTCCTTCACCAAAGTGTTGTCACCTCCTACAGAGGGCACATGACCATCGCATCCCTGCCAATTGGAGGGATGCACTGCTTCCACCTTGTTTGTTGCAGAAAAAGAAGAAGACGAAACCTCTGACCCTGTAGGACGGCAGCAATAGCAATAGCAGATGTGGGGGGCACAACCCTTTGGAGATTTTTCCATTGAAATGAATTCCTAACTTCCTCACCTCAGCTTGGTTGTGGGTTCAATCCATTCCATGTTAAGATCGTATTGTCAGTCTGCCCTAAACCCCAATCTTCACCTACAGCCTCTGCATGCTTTCGATCCAACTTGTACTTTGATTTGCAGAAAGCTTCTATTGTTATAAAATCACAAGAATTGCATACACACAGACAATAAAAACAAATCTCACTTTTGCAATGATTATTTTTTTCCACTTTCCGAACTCATTCATTGTTGCTGCGCTGAAATACCCATATGGATGATCACCCTCACATTCAAAGCACAAAAGAAACCACAAAACGAAGAAGTTAAGCCAATGCAACAAGATTGCAGCATGTAATGCATATTCCCTGACAAATAAATTTCCTTCTTCCCACTCTCAACAGAAAGCAAAAGCCTGCCCTTCACCTTTTATGATTTGGGTTTCCTTTATTCTGAGGGAAATATTGTTCTGAGAACATGACTTCTTCTTCTGATGCCTCCCAGTGGAAGAAAAGGAAGGAGAGGGAGGTCCTCTTTATCAGCCCGTTCATTGCCACCCCTGCACAATATAATAATACCAGCACACAGACCATGTAAGAGTATGATGGCAGATTTCTGTGATAGACTAAAGAGTTGTTGGGGAATCTTACATTCATGAGTAGCTGTAGTATTTCGATCCCCAACTCTCCAAATCCTAAATCCTCGTTCCGAGAATTTGGAATCAAAATGGGAGGCAAATACACAAAAGAAAATCCCTAAAGATAAAGATGAAGATGCCACTCTGTAATAGATAAAAAATCATATCCTACAAAAATCAACTTTGCCCACCCAGAAATTCATAAACTTTGCCAATGCTCCAATGGAGGAGAAGCTCATTATCAATATCGGCCCTGAATAATACAATGGAAAGTGATATAATTAAATTAATAAAAACCAAGGGGANCATATCCTACAAAAATCAACTTTGCCCACCCAGAAATTCATAAACTTTGCCAATGCTCCAATGGAGGAGAAGCTCATTATCAATATCGGCCCTGAATAATACAATGGAAAGTGATATAATTAAATTAATAAAAACCAAGGGGATAGGTGTAACGTTCAAATCCTCTCCCCTTCAATGTTAAAGTGGGTATCAAATAGTTAAATCCATTAAAATAAAAAGTTGTTTGATAATTTGAATGTGGCCTTTCAGCTGTTGCTTATTATATGGATCATTATTTTTTTTCCCTCCATTTTGGTGGTAGATGATGACCTCAAGTTACATGCAAAGTCCCAGCAGGCTTCTACTTCCATGTTGACATGCAGCAATCAGGTTCGTCCCATTAGATTGGTGAGGAGGCTTTGCTCACACCATAGGACCACGATTTATCTTCCACTCACTTTTTTTGGTCTAGTGCATCTAGAGTAGGGAAGTGCTTTACACATGAGGAAATGTTGAGAGTAGCAAGGTGCTTTATAGATAAGGAAATGTTGAGAGTAGCTAGGTGCTTTACAGACAAGGAAATGTTGATGTTGAGACGTTACATTTAAAAAAATACAAAATGATAAAATAAAATCAGATTAATTAATAAAAATAAAGTTTATTTAATTTTTAAAAGTAACAATAATAAAAAAATAAATAATAATAATAATAATTTACACCTTAATATATTGAATCCCTCTTCATCTTCATAGATCCAAAATATATTGAATCCCTCTTCATCTTCATAGATCCAAATTTAAGATGGATTTATATTTGTTATCAAATTGTTTTCACTTTTTTTTAAATATATTTTTGTTTTCATTGATTTTGAATGTTAGAGGATATTGGTAAATGATAAACCTCTTTTTAAGTTCACATATTTTAATTTTTTTTTTAAGATTTTATTCAAAATTTATAAATATATATATATATATATATATATATATTTGTGTGCATCTTCTTCCTCCTCTCTTAACTTTTATATAATTTGAAATGTTTTTTATGTTTTTTTTTCTTATTTAATTAAGAA
This sequence comes from Picea engelmannii, assembly GCA_009831015.1. NCBI lineage: Eukaryota > Viridiplantae > Streptophyta > Pinopsida > Pinales > Pinaceae > Picea > Picea engelmannii. The sequence goes on from ML784940.1 coordinate 187,948, forward strand.
TATGTATAACCATTTATCTTGTAATCATCTTTATATTTTATTTGATATTATCAATGTATTTGTATTGTATTTGTATTGGTTTTTATTTGTTTTATTTATTTAATTGTTTTGCTTCTTAGTAAATAAGTTATAAGAATTATTTTTGCACTCCCACTATATACTTAAAGTTATGTTAGAATTGTACTTTCACTTTTATTATTGTAAATATTTATTAAATATTAATAAAATTGTTTTTTTAATATAATATTAATATTATTAATTTATTATTGTAAATATTTATTAAATATTAATAAAATTATTTTTTTAATATGATATTAATATTATCAACAATAACAATGTTAACAATGTTCTGTTTTGTGTTTTTTTATTATGATATTAATAAATAAATATATTTCAAATCTTAATTTATGTATTTATTATAATATTAACCTTATCTATACTTTTATACTTTTATAGTTGTTATTGACTACCACTATAAATTCTATATACAATTTTAAAGAAAAACATTATAGATACTTTCAATATCATACTTTGTGGGTCCTTTATGACTTACTAATATATATCATACTTCGTAAATTCTTTATAATTTATTAATTATTCATAAATTCAATATCATATTTTATATTATAATATTAACATTTTCAATATCAGACATCATACTTTGTAGAATTTTTTTATGACTTGTAATATAATTTAACTCTTTATAATTTATATCATAATTTAATTCTTTACATGATATTAATATAATAAATATTAATTAAAAGAAATATTTTATATTATTATATTATTAATATAAAAATATTAATAACAGGGGAAATTTTTTGAAAGCTATTTTTAGGTCGTTGGTTTGAAAGTTATAAATTTAGTATAGAAACAAAATTTTAAAGAATTGTAAGTAATTATTTACTCTCTTAAGATTAAATAAACCAATTCAATCTTAATAGACATTAATCATCATCATCATTAATATAAAAATATTAATTAAAAAATACCTTTATATTAATATCAAAACAAACAAAAACAAAAACTAAAAACTAAAAACATTTTCACGTTTTTATCACTTTATTTTATTATAAAATGTATCGCAATCCCACAAGTCATAGTCATTTATGATAAGATATGGCCTAGTATAATGTATATTACCCTAAGCAAAAACAAGGTTTTGATGTGCAATATCCCCTCAAGTGGGCAGAATAAATGGAATGAGAGAGGAAAATCTTGTGGCCAATATAAAAGTATGTTTTGATAACTTGAAGGTCAAGTGTGTAAGACCTATCCTTTGGAGTATAAAATTCATTGTATTGTCTTTTAATTGAAGAAAATACAGTTGTCAGCGTTATATATAAGACCTTATGTACATATCTAAGAATGAAAATATTCCATAGTTGAGTTGGGCCGTCTCTATGATGGATGGAGTAGGGAATACTAATTCGTGTGGGTTAGCCACGCATTAAGGAAATTTTGTCCTATTTGTACTGGCACTTTGTGTATTTTGGACAATTGAAGTGGATAAGACAATTTATACTTTGTTACTTTTTGGACTATCGTAACGAAAGAGTAAGACAATCAATACTTTGTTTTGTAAATTATATAATAAATATGATATTTTTTTTAATTGAACTTTGTTTTGTAAATTATATAATAAATATGATATTTTTTTTAATTGAAAGAATTTTGGAAAAAAATTATTTATATGATTTAATCATTAATTTTTATAAAACTTATTTTAATAATTAATAAAAAATGTGATTTAATAAATAATAATAAAGTGATTCGATTTACTATCGGATGGAGTGACATGTAGTATAGGAGAAGCTACGCAGCTTCCATGTAGACTATGTTATAAATATGGTCGGTCGCCACCTCAAAGCCTATTCTTGGATGGAGGACGGCCATAAACGCACTCAAAGGGAGGGATGACAGCTCCCTGCGTAGGATTAATGGCGCCCTTGCTGATTAATTGCAGGGGGATGAAAATAGGTACAGGGGGAGGTTGCGCGGTCTTATCAGCCCCTCGAATAATTCTCTAGCTCGACCATGGCATTCACCATTCTGCTTCTTCGCTCTGCTCGGGGATCTGGCTCTAGTCCTCTCATATTTCTTTGGCCTCCAAGCTCTATCATGCCGCGAGAGAGAGGGAAACCCAGGCGGGGACCCTCCTGGTATTGTTATGTTGTAAGGCAGAGACGCATGCGCAATTTGGAGAGGGCTTTATCGATAGCCCAGACGCAACTAACAAGAAGTCGACTGCGCCTCCAATGGCCTTCATGGAGAAGGAAATCCCAGAGGAAGCAATTCAGGTTCCACCAGAGTCCCTCCTCTACACAATCCTGGATGCCCAAGACAGCCCCAGCACTAGCGTAGCAGCAACGGATCCAGGGACAGCCATAGAAGGCGCCACTCGCATCGTTTAGGAGGAACTCCCCACAACGGATTGCCCAGTTTGGCCCCCACTGCTCAACCCAGATGCAGATTGCGACCAGAGTCCACCCAGTCTCTTCAATCTGGAGCAATTGGAGCTCATCTTTGAGATGAGGGGCTATATGATGGAGTAGCTCCACTGGCACACCCTCATTGGCAGCAAAACCGACATGTTGTTCGACACCTTCTCGAACCCGCCAATCAAAAAGAGGTGCCCAACCTGCACACAGCCCTTTTCACTCACACCCAGCGACGACACTCCTCGTGGCGGCTCTCCAGATGGTAGGTTCCACAGTTCTAATAGCCCTCCTAATGTTTAAATTTTCTCAGTCCTTTGCGCCTCGCTTACATGGAAATGGAGTTTTGTTCTTGTCTTCTTGCTCTGGTTTTCTGTTTAGTTTGAATTATCATCTTTTGATTGTGTATCCAGACAAAACTGTCAACACCACCAGTTGCCACTTGCTCTGCTTTCCAACTAAATGACGGAGCAAGTGGCGGTTGTTATTTTTGGCCGAAAGTATAAACGGTTGCCACCTATTTCGATTTCCACTAATTTGGTGGAACAGGTGGCAAGCTTGTAACACTTATCAGTTTTGTATTGTAACAACGAATTAATCAAGAAATACAACTTTTTTATTAAAAAAAAAAAGTGATTATACTTATATTAATGTAAAAATTTAGATTCAACTTTTCTCAATGAATATAAATGAAAATGAGATCATGTAAATGTAAAAATTATATAAAAATTAAACTAAACTTTGAAAATGAAAACGTGTAAATGTAATAATTATATAAAAATTAATCTAAACTTTGCTTTATTAGTCGTGTTTAAATCTTCGTTATACATTAAACCAACAATCTCACAAAAATACAACGGATTAATGCTATAATATTTTATAGGTTGGTAGATGGTGAAATTGCTATCATTGTTACAATAAAATGACATTAATTTTGCAATTGTAATTTTCTATAAATTGTAATTTTGTTAATAATAACTATTAAATAAATCATTGTTTTGACATTTATTGTATTAGTCCTTGTCGAAGACGTAGAGGGACTATAGCGATCGATAATTTGCTGACTTGATATTAGTTTGTCGTTTGACTACAAATTTTTGCATACTTTCTATTGTTCGAACTACAGAACTAAAAACATTATTTTTTATATAATAAAAAAACTCATATATGTCATGATCTAATTGGATAATAGATTTGAGATCTTATTGTCAGCTTCGCTATTCCCAATGAATTATATGTTGCCATATCCAAAGTTTTTATCATCTACGGTGCTTTTTGAATTTGTACTATTCATACTGAAATGTTTAGATATCCAAAGTTTATAGAGATTGACAATTCGTTGACTTTATATTAGTTTTTCGTTTGACTACAAATTTTTGCATAATTTCTATTGTTCGAACCACAGAACTAAAAACATTATTTTTAATTATTTATATAATAAAACAACCCATATATGTCATGATCTCGTTNGATTGACAATTCGTTGACTTTATATTAGTTTTTCGTTTGACTACAAATTTTTGCATAATTTCTATTGTTCGAACCACAGAACTAAAAACATTATTTTTAATTATTTATATAATAAAACAACCCATATATGTCATGATCTCGTTGGATAATAGATTTGAGGTCTTATTGCCAGCTTCGTTATTCCCAATGATTTATATGTTGGCATATCCAAAGTTTACGGTGTTTTTGGATTTGTACTATTCATATTGAAATGTTTGGATATCCAAAGTTTTGAGCATGGATAGTCAGTTTTCATATTACTTTGTCGTGTCATTCAATTTTTTTAGCATAGTCCCCAGTGTTCAAACTATTGTTATTATTATTATTGTAATTATTTTTTATTTTTTTATTACTATTATTATGTTTGATTTTTCTTTATTGTCGCGTACTTTGAGAGGCTTTGTGATTGTTGCATACGTAAACAGGTTTCCCACACTGCATTCTTTCTTAAATGTTTGCACAGCGTGATGCCTTTCGATGATTCTGACAATCTTAAGTGTTTACCTAACAGGCCTCACAGCCTTAAATGTTTATTCTATAGATGTGTTACAAAATAATTTCCTTCCATTTTTTAATACAGTGTTGTCTAAAGTGAATTTGGGCAATATTGTTCTTCACCGGCATTATTGGTTCACTGGTTGATGTTTGTTCATTGGTTTGTTCGATGCTACTTGTTGTTGTTTGATTCAACTTTGCAAAGTTGAGGTGTTGCAGTTGCAGTTGGACCTCTTTGTGGTTGTTCACTAGTTTGTTGTTCTTCAACTTTGCACGCAGTTGGACCTGTTGTTGTGGTTTGCAAGTTTTGGAGCTGCGCTTCTATCAGCCCTCGTTGACGGGTAAGTTTACGTGCCATCGTTTTGTTGCTATTACTTTTTTCTGCTTGCAAGCAAGAATTTCCAATACTAGGAGTCCCTGCCTCGAAATTCTGTTGCACCAGAATCTTTTCCTTGTTCTTGAACGTCAGTGTTTTATACATAAGTCACCTTTGTCGCAACCTTGGTGACATATAAAAAAGAAAACCAGATGTTCTCGTCTTATTTTATGTTCCTGGAAACCATGCGTTTTGTGCATTTTTCCTATGTTGTTCCCTTCCAATCACATATGCCAACTTCCATGTTCTGGATATCGTGCCATAGTTGTTTCCAAAATAGCAATGCAAAGGGGTTTAGAAAATGAATTTGGAGTTGTCACAAGGGGGCAAGCATCTGCCAGGGTCTTGTGACAGGGAATGCTTTTATTCTTTGAATCAAAAACTTCGTCCACCTGTTGCCTTTGTCCTGTCCTTTATGTCTTGTAGAGCATCTTCTGCCTCTGAAAAGCTTGTAGGATGCACGCCAGGAATAGGTTCAAAAATGATATACCTTGAATACTCGATCTTTGTGCTCAACAAATTTATAGTGTTATTTATTTGCGTTGTTTCTTCTCTTTGGTGAACTTTTCACTATACATTTGTTTGTTTGTCATATGTTGTGGTGACTAGGGGGAATTGAATTTGACAAGAAGAAGGTTGAAGGATACATAGCGGAATTGGTACGCAGTTCCGCGCTTGTAGTTTTCTATTTGTCTTTCTTTTTTTTTCGTTTTTCTCATATAAACCGAAAATAGCTAAGAAACAACTTGAAAATCACAATTTAAGAGATGAAACAAGTAATAGATGTTGAGTCCTATGAAATACATACATACTCCATTGTACATGAGAGCGTCGATGAGGTATTGCATAGCAATGGGCTTTTTAGATTAGATGCATTCTCGTATACTGTAGGAGATTGCCTTTTCAATGCATTTCGGGTTCTATTGTGTTTCCATTATTCCTCAACCGACCTGCGCAATGGATTGATAGATTATTTCTTAGGTTGTTTAAAAAATGGTGATGTTGAAGCATTGGAGTCGCATGAATACAAATTGGCATCTGATTTTCTTTGGCAGTTGCATGGAATACATGATGTCACTACGCATTTTTCAAAGATGCAGTTGTATGCGTCTGCAATTCTGCCTGCACATGAGAGGGGACTTTGGGGAGATACATTTTGTATATGGTGGTTGTCTAAGTGGCTCAATATATCAATTGGAATATGGTCATTGACAAGAAAAACAAGATATCTTCTATTCAACAAAACTGCATCTAGTGATCCATACTGCATCTTGTTCCATGATGCCAATCCTGTCAATGGTCATTATAAACCACTACTGTATAGAAAATTATCCATATGCAATCTTGGAGGACCTCATATTTACTTGTCCCTCATTTGCAAAGACCTTGAATTGCAATGGAAATGGATTATGCATCGTATACATTGTCATGGCTTGCAGATAGCAACAACTGTTGCATCTAGTTGTGGAGATAGTTTGTTCAATGCAATTTTCTATTTGGTAGCAACAAATTTCGATGTGCAGTCGTTGCGGCTTTACACTGTACAATCCTTTTGCAATGCAATTATAGGTGGCAGCCAACAGGCTTTTAGCTGCTTGCATCAACACCTTTCCCCATATCTCCTAAAAAATATGTTGGCAGTTGGAATTTGGTAAGAATACCTTGTAAACATGGCACTGCCATATGAAAAAGGAAATGTAAAGGGTGGCAGATTCTATTTGCAATGGTTGTCTATCATATTCAGAGTAAATATCCAGGTATGGTCGCCCCTGCCAGATGACATTGTCCATTCCTAATCTCTTGATTCAAACTACGATCGAACAATTGACATCATTTCGTTGAAAACAGATACAACACATATCCATTATCAACCTTTGATGGGAAATACCAATGGTTCAGAGTCCACTGTCCATGTCACCCAAACCGCATCGAATCTGCATACGCGTAGGATGTTATTTAATGAGAATGAAACTCGTCCCAGTTGTGATGAGGCCATACAGGGCTTAAACAAAAAACATAGACTAACTTATCACAACTTGAAAAAGGTCATACGTGAAACTTGTCCCAGTTGTGTTGAGGCCATACAAGGCTTAAACAAAAAAACATAGACTTACTTATCACAACTTGAAAAAGGTCATACGTGAGAGAAAAAAATACATTGGTAGTATAGGAAATATTGTCGGTTGAGGGTCCAGTGTCAATGTCATCCAAACCACATCGAATATGCATGAGTGTTGCATGCTATTTGATCAGAATGAAACTCATCCCAATTGCCATGAGGTCATCCTGGCCTTGAACAAGAAACCTAGACTAAGTTATCACAACTTGAAAAAGGTCATACGTGAGAGAAAAAAATACATTACTACGCTTCCTTCTAGAGAGAAATTGACATATCACAACCTAAAAAAAATTGTTCATGCAAAACACAACAGAAACAAGTATGGTCACATATCCCACAATGGTCATGGCACTGTCTGAGAGGAAAAAGTCACATTTCGTGGGCTAGAACCAACACCATGCACTACTACCAATGAAAACCAACAAACTCTTTCTACACATACTTCCCTACGGAAGAAAGATGCAAGACATACCTATATGAAGCAAATCAAAGACACTCCTTCCATTGCATGTGCAGTTTGTGATCAATTGAATTTCACAAAAAACACTAAGTCTTTCACGCCTGACTTGGAAGCAGAATACCTCCGCTTGACACTAAATGATAAAACATTTTCCAGTGGAAAAATTTATCTTCCATGCAAACGGTCACTTGAAAATGGAAAATTGCCACAGTTTGCAATGCCTGACCAAATAAGATGTAATACACCACTACCAGATGTAAGTGCACTTACAGAACTTGAAGAGAGACTTATGTCTCTGTGAATTGCATTTGCACAAATCAAACCCTGGGGCTATAAATGACCCCAAATGGGCTTAACAGGATCAATTATTAATGTGCCTGTCCAACTAGATGTTGTGCAAAAAGCCTTGCTAAAATTCATTAGCGATACAATGACAATTGTTGTGGCCCTCAAAATATGCTTGCAATACAAAAATGCATATCAGACAGGTAAAGTGTGTGTGCATATTGTCATGAAAGTATTAAAATAATTATGTTCTAGGGCCCTGTACAAAGCACAAAACATTTGTATAAATGAGAACTGGAACAATGTTCTTGGAGAAGGGGATGACATCTCTGCACAGACTCTCGAAACTGCTAGTGAATTTGATACAAGCGATGAATCGAAGAATGAAACACCTGCTAAGACATTGGTACATGGATTCACTTATTCGCAGCGCATTCGTGACTTGCAAGACAAGATTGTCAAATTTGCACCTCGTGAGGGGCAATGTCCACTTGGAATGTTCAAGGACAAATTTGCTGAGGAAATGAACTTTCCAACATTGTTCTATGGAAATCCACGTCCCAGTGACATTACAGAATGATTCAGTTACCATAAAATGGTTTGATGGGAGTTGCTACATTCAAGTGGTGACTTCTCGTGTCACATAACAAATTTGTTTTTCAAAACAATGCGCATAATAATAGAGCAAGTGTTGTCTTGCATGTGGGTGCGAATAAGAAAAGGGCAGTTACAAGGAAGAAAGTTGTTGGCCAAAGATGTCAAGTACAAAGTAAACCTAGAAAAAATCCTGAAATCGGACATTGGATACATAGATTTCAAAAACATTCGCATCTCCTGACTTTTTGCAACAAAACAAGAAAATTATTTTTGCAATGATTCGACAATTGGGACCGCCAACATTTTTCATCACATTCACAAGTCCAGAGCATTGTTGGGATCCATTGGTGGTTGTGGTATCTGACTTGCATAGAATGAGAAACGTAAAAAACAAACCGATACATTGGAAAATAATGACATTGACTACCTCATAAGAAAATACCCAGCGACATGTACTCGCTACTATAGGCATAGAATAAATGCTTTGAGACAAATGATATGCCATGATGAAATGTTTTTCGGAAAAATATCGAACTATTTTTTTGTGACTGAATTCAAGAATAGGGGGAATGAGCATGACCACGCATTGTTGTGGATAGAGGGTGCAACGGTCTATGGAGCTGACAACAATTCACAGATCGAGCAGTTTGTGGACAAATACATTACATGCAACACAGATCATTTGGATCCAGAACTTGCCAAAGTTCATAAACATTATCATACAAAAAGTTGTAAAAAACGAAAAAAACTCACATTGCAGATACAACTTCCCTGTGCCGCCAATGAGAACAACAAGAATCATAGAGCCACTTAGTCTAGAGGACAATGTTGTTGTTGAGAAATCTAATTCCTTGTTCGCATTTCTAGAACAACAAGACTTTGATGAGTTAATGAGCTTCGTTGACTTCTTGACAGAGCTAAGTCTAACAGAAGATGAGTACATCCAAGCCATACAATGTACGCTTAAACAACCAACAATTTTCCTTAAACAAAAACTTTCCCATATCTGGAACAACGGTTTCTCCAAGGACATGCCAGTTACGTGGAATGCAAATACAGATGCGCAATACGTCCTCAATGCATATGTTGCAGCATCGTAATGTACCTCGTATATGACAAAGGTTGACAAATCTATGGCAAGTGCATTCAGAAGAATACCCAAAGAACATGAAAGAAGTCATATCGATGCTATACAAATGATACGTACGCTTGGTAATACATTACTTAATCTTCAACAAATGTCTACTCAACAAGCAGTCCATATTGCACTTTCCCTGCCCCTCAATTGTAGTTCAAGAAAATGTGTCTTCATAAACACATCTCCACCTGAGAAACACACATTTTTGCTTAAACAACCGTCTTTGCTAGAACAAGAGCCTGACAATTCAGAGGATGTGCTATATCGCTCTATTATTGATTATTACCTCCAACGTCCATCTCCTATTAAGCATATCTACTTAGCAGAATTCGTATCGCATTACAAAAAAAATGGTGCACCCATATCGAAAAGAAAAAAACCCTCTGTGATATGGTTTGCCAAATACAACAAACATACTGACTATGAAAACTATTGTTATACGTTACGTTCGATGAAAACGAAAACACATTAAAACATAACCTCCCTACATGGGAAGCTGCATATGTTGCCTCTGATACTATAGTGCAAATCAATGAATCTAGATTTACTTACAATGTTAATCCAATGTGGGGTGATCTAGAAAGTGCAATTAATGAACTAGAAAACCCTGACAATCTTGATGAAACATTCACAAATTGAAAAACAACTAGAACTCCCTGCGAGTCTTACGACTTGCAAGCAGATTTGCCTCGTCCTCGAGTAGGCTGCATTGAAAAACGTATCAATCTTGGTTTTCAAGTCACAAAACATCCTTTCCTTACTGAAAATAATGAATACCATAGAATCAAACGTTTGTTGAATCAAGAACATCAAACAATTATAAAGGACACTACGCTTAAAAAACGCTTGAGCATGCACACTCATGTGCACTTGTTCCTTGCAGTCGGAGCAGGAATAGGCAAGACATTCACAACGAAAGCACTATTCCAAATGATTATACGAATCTATGATTCAAACAATTCCTCTGATCCTATGAAACCAAAGGGCCTAATAGTTGCATACACAGGAAAAGTTGCATATAATGCAGGTGGAACAACAGTCCACTTTGCATTTTTGATGCCTTTTAACAAGTCACAGTTTCTTCCACTCAACAAGGAAATGTTAGATACCGTGTCTAAGCTTTATGACGAACTGCAACTTGTCTTTATAGATGAGGCATATTTGATTGGAAGTCGCTTCTTGTATTCCATTGACAACCGACTAAGAAGCATAAAACATGTGCACACGAAATACTTTGGAAACATTAACATGATATTCTGTGGGGATCTTTACTAGGCATAATCCATCCAAGATTCTTTGATATTTGAACAACCTACGGTTAACATGCAAACAGTGGGGCGTGACTTCTGGAAAGACAATATTAAATGCTTTGAATTGCATACTACAATGCACCAGACAGATGAAACATTTATTACAATTCTGAATAGAATGCAGACAAACAACCAAACACATGATGACTTAACATATATCAATTCAATGTGCATGCGACCTGCACCAATAGACCCAACCTTCCTTACCTGTTCTACACAAACATGGATGTTGCAATGCATAACAGATACATGCTATCACTCATGCCCGACGATGATATCATCATCAATTCAGTTGACCTCGAAGAAGACAACCATGGAAATGTGCCACGTCATGAACATACAACTACTTTACCTTTGCAACTTGCCCTAAAATTAGACATGTTGGTTGAAATATATGCCTGCAACTATGATTCACAGGATGGCTTGGTCAATGGTGCAGATGGAATACTCAAAGGCTATACCAAAACAAAAAAAATCGATGTCCTTTGGATTAAGTTCCATGAACCGCATATAGGCCATTGACAAGCAAACAAGTTGGCTTATTTATCTAATTCAAACATTGCAAGTAATTGGACATCTATCTTGTGAATATCAAAACCAATATCAACATCAGCAAAGACAGGTCGACTGAAGATTCAAAAACAATTTCCAATTAAACTTGCATGTGCATGTACAGTCTACAGATCGTAAGAACTAACACTTGATAGTGTTGCATTTCAGCTTGTTGGAATTCAAATACATGGACTTGTATACATAACACTGTCACGTGTCAGAAGTATAGAATCCTTGTGTTTACTAAGTCCTCTTACAAAAGATATCTTCAAAGTCAAACAAAAAGTTGATATTGAAATGCAACGCCTCGGGACTACTGCAAAGTGGCATCTGCAGTATGATTACCAATCCATACAAACAAACTCATTTGTATGAATTCTCTCGCTTAACACGCGTAGCTTACATGCACACATGGATGATATACTCAATGACTATGACACGATGAAATCCGATATTCTGTGCTTACAGGAAACATACATGGCATTATGCATGCAAAACAAGCAATTTCCAAATCACAATTGCATATCAAGTTACATTACACATGGGGTGATGATATTGGTGAAAAAACATGTAACAATTTTGGAGCATATACATTTCGAAGAAAACAATGTTGAGATGGTGCTTGCAAAAGTATTTATCCATGGATCAGAAATTGCAATATTGAATTTGTATGTTGCTCTGCATGCAACATTCTCCAACATACTAAATGTTCTTTCCAATGCATTAGACCATTTGCATCTGAACAAAACCATTGTCATTGTAGGAGACTTCAATATTGACATGCTACAAAATAATGCCAGAACAAAAGAATTGGAAAACTACATGTGCAAATACAATCTTCGCTTTCTTTTGAACAACACAAGCCATGTACAAAACACACTTATTGACCATGTATGGTCGAATGTGCCCATTTCCCAACACAACATCTTTATATTAGACACATACTGGTTTGATCACGATACAATTGGTATTGTACTTGAATTATGAGATATACATCAAACATATTGAAAAATCGTATTTCTATGTTTCAAAGCATATATGTCTACCTTGTTGCGGAAAAACAAATTATCCAACTTCTTAGTTTTCCCTAGTTTGTATACATACTGGTCTGATCACCATACACTTGGTATTGCACTTGAATTATGAAATATACATCAAACATATTGCAAAATCATATTTCTATGTTTCAAAGCATATATGTCTATCTTGTTGCAGAAAATCGAGATATCCAACTTCTTAGTTTCCCCTGCTTTGTAATTGATTTTGGGCACAATTTTTTTTTGCAATTTTTTTTATATATACACAAACATGGATGAACAAAAAAAAAAAGCGGTACATTTTTATAACACTATATGTTACTCTATTCCTTTTATTCTATTTTATTTACTCTATGTACATATTACTTGTTTTTTTCTTTACATGTCAACTTATGTTAATGTCCATTTTGTTTTGTACTTTTTTTCATAGAAACAAACAGGAAAACTGGACACGACAAAGAACTCTTAACCAGAAATGTAGAAGAATCCATGCAAAGGTGCATATTTCTACCCGTGTTCCATATCCAATAGTTTTTCATTCACTCTGTCTATATTTGTTGCACTGGTTTGCAACTTTGTTTTTTTTCTCCTTGGATACTCCATATCTTCCTGTACATTAACTTGTCTTCATGTCAATTCTATTTTCTGTGCTACTATCTTGAAATAAATAAATTTGTACTCCATCTTTTTTTTCATGTGTTCCTACGTAGCAACTTGCTTTCATGTCCATTGTATTCTTTGTGTTGCTACATTGAAACAAGAACACAATAATTGGGCACAAGGATGGAGCCTTATGTGCCACATCTGAAAAAGCTGGAGTGCAATGTGTCGCAACAAATACAATGTGTATGCCTGAGACTAAGAGGTATGGTTACAAAAAACTCTGATCTGCATACGTTGTCCAAGTTTTCCAATTTAGTTTTAAAAAATTAGTTATTTCATTTGTTTGACAAGTGGAGACAAAAATTTAATTTCAAAAATTATTCACTAATGTAATTTATTCTATTTGTACACAAGCATGGAATGAGGAAGCGGTTGGTCGGACTCGTGATAAATTATAACATTATATAAATTACTATAAATCTTGGTAAAATGTTATAATATTCTATAAATTACTAAATCTCATGTTGCGGACGGTAGGACTCGTGATACATAGGCATGACTATAAATGTGAACCCGTGAGTTCGCCAACCCGCGCACTGTGTCACATCTATTTTATACTATATTTCTATTTTATTTACTCTATGTACATATTCCTTGCTTTTTTCTTTACATGTCAACTTATGTTCATGTCCATTTTGTTTTGTACTTTTTTTCATAGAAACAAACAGGAAAACTGGACACCGCAAAGAACTCTTAACCAAAAATGTAGAAGAATCCATGCAAAGGTGCATATTTCTATCCATGTTCCATATCCAATAGTTTTTCATTTACTCTGTCTATATTTGTTGCACTAGTTTGCAACTCAGTTTTGTTTCTCCTTGGATACTCCATATCTTCCTGTACATTAACTTGTCTTCATGTCAATTCCATTTTCTGTGCTGCTATCTTGAAATAAATAAATTTGTGCTCCATCTTTTTTTCATGTGTTCCTATGTAGCAGCTTGCTTTCATGTCCATTGTATTCTCTGTATTGCTACATTGAAACAAGAACACAGTAATTGGGCACAAGGATGGAGCCTTATGTGCCACATCTGAAAAAGCTAGAGTGCAATGGGCCGCAACAAATACAATGCATATGCCTAAGACTAAGAGGTATGGTTACAAAAAACTATGATCTTCATACGTTGTCCAATTTGTCCAGCTATATGTTTTTCCCATAGTTGATGTGTTTCTATCGCTTGATCATTATCACACTAAGTGTTGTTCTGTGAGGCATACAATTCTTTCCTCCCTTTCTTTTCCCTCCTCTATACTTATCCGTTCTCCCTTTTCTTCTTCCCCTCTATTATTCATTTATGGTTCTAGACTTAGTCCCATGCCTATGCTCGCGGGTTCCCAGGATGGCGGAGTGACAGATTCCATGTCCATCTATATCTTTACATCACGAGTCTGACCGACCGTCGCTCGTTTTCATACTTGTCGAGTTTTATGGCTGTGGGTTCCTGCGTAGGTGCCATCGAACTCTCATGCCCCGTGTTCACAGTATACATCTTGCACCCAAAACTTCGGTGATCTACAATTCGACCCCGAACTCGAACCCCTAGGCCTAAGAGTACCTACGATGACTCTGTCTGAATGCTTGCATATGTGCCAAGTCATATGTTTTGTCTATTGCTTGTTGAGATAGATATAAATGACATCTCTTTTATCTTGAACCAGGGTCTGTTGAGCTCCAGCTATATTCCATGGATGAAAATATTTTTCCCATAGTTGATGTGTTTCTATAGCTCGATAATTATCAGAACAAGTGTTCTTGTGTCATGAATACAGTTCTTTGCTCCCTTTATTTTTCCTATTATATACTTACTTATTCTTCCCTTTTCTTCTTTCCATGTATTATCCATTTCTGGTTCTATGCTTAGTCACATATTTATGCTCATGGGTTCCCGAGGTGGCGGATTGAGAAATTCTACAACCGTCTATATGTTCACATCACGCGTCCAATCGACCGCAGTTTGTTTCCACACTTAGCCAATTTTATGGCCATGGGTTCCCCCCGATGCATTATCGAACTCCCATGCCCCGTGTTCGGATATACATCTTGCACCCAAAACTACGGTTATCTACAATTCGACCCCAGACTCCTCGAACTCACAATCCTCACTCTACCTATGATAACTCTGTCTCACCGCCCCGCCTTTCCATACTTAAGACCAAGTGTTGTTATGTGATGCATAAAGTTCTTTAATCCCTTTGTTTTTCTCTTCTATACTTTCCGCTTTTTCCCTTTTCTTCTTCCCCTCTATTATCCCTTTCTGCTTCTATACATAGTCCCATGTCTATGCTTGTCGGTTCCCAGGGTCACAGACTCATAAATTCTATATCCATCTAGATCTTCATATCACGAGTCCGACCGATTGTTGTTCATTTCCATACTTAGCCAATTTTATTCTCGCCAGTTCCTAGCTAGGCCCTATGGAACTCTCATGCCCCGTAGTCGATGTATTTCTATTGCTTGACAATTATCAGACAAAGTGTTCTTATGTCAAGCATAAATTTCTTTTGTCAAGCATAAAGTTTTCCGCTCCCTTTATTTTTTCCTCTTCTATACTTGGTCGTGTTTTTATGATAACGGGTTTCCAGGTAGCGGACTCACAAATTGTATATCCTTCTATATCTTGACATCACGAGTCTGACTAACCGCTTTCATTTCCTTGGCCAATTTTATGGTCGCAGGTTCCCGGGTAGGCGTTCTCGAACTCTCATGCCCCATGTTCGCAATATACATCTTGCATCCAAAACTTGGTGATCTACAATTCCACCATGGACTCCCAGGTTCAAAAAAGTACCAAAGCATCTTTCACTCTCGTCCATCCCCGCCACCTTCGCCCCTTCCCAATGCACATTAATTATGATTTTACTAGTGACAACTCACCAGAGATGTTCAAAAACATTGGCATTAATAAGTGGAAAGCTCGAGGACATCTCCCATTAAAATGCATTAATGGGAGAATATTATGGAATCTGATTAGTTTCTTTTTGCCAATCTTGAATTCGCAAAAAAAATGTTGGTTATTTTAGTTTTTTTAAGACGTCATCATAGCAAGAATGCAAATATTGTGTTGGCCCATTGTCATCTACAAAGGTGTTGACATGATGCCCCTCTTTAGTATTGTGCATATATTACAGGTTCACATATTTGAGAGTATGCTTGCATATGAAAAGTTGCTCCACCCTTCCAATTTGAAAATAGTTTTCATTTGGGCAACAAAGAACACTAATAAAATAAAATAATATGAAAATTGTTTAACTGAATATAAACAAATTATCTTACACAGCTGGCAATGTTTTCCTCGCCTTTCCATACTTTCTCGATTTCCCTGCCATCTCCGCACACTTTCCCAATGCCAATTGATTACACTTTTATTAGCTTTGAAAAGATTGGCATTAAAAGGCAAAAAGGTCGAGGACATCTCCCTTTAAATACATTGAACCAAGATTTACCGGAGATTATATTATGATTTTGCAGCGTCCATTTTAAATACAATGAGGAGCAAAGGAACGTTCTCATCACCTTATGGTTGCAGCTCAACAACATTTATGTGGAGATCCCCTGAATATTTTCAGGTGCAAGGACCAAAGTTTTCAGTGGTCCATAGTTCATGAGTACTACTCATCCACTTATGCCCAGAAGAAAGTTATCTCGACATCTGAAATTGCAGCGATAGATTGTGTCCCCGATTTTTTTTACTTTAAGGACTTGGTCACGTGTTGCACCGAGAACTATATTTTGAACCAATGGATTATCCATATGGGCAACCATTCCCAAGTCTCCCTATCGCCTCAAGTATTTCGAAAGATGTTAACACTTCCCAACCCAATGCCTACTTTCAAGGGCGAGAATTGCAGACAGTTATTAAAGAAGCATGGTAATGAATTGGACCTATTGCTGAAGTTCTTACAGGACCCAGCGCCCGCTCCCCAGGACATGGCCATATTACAGGTTATTGCATTTAAAAACCTTTTTCGGCGAATTGCATGGCTTTTCACAAGGATAACGAGACAAGAAAGTGCAACCAACATCTCTCAGATGATTCTGTATATTTTATATTTTAAGGTCACGAAACAAGCCATCTTCCATTGCGGTAAGTTGATTTCCATTGAAATCTCTTCCCAGTTACTGCAATACAGAAGGCAGAAGAAATTATTTATGTCATCTTATTTAATTTTTGTCACGGCGAGTTGCTATCCATTTCCTAGACAATCTATGTGTAAGAAGTTGAACTCTGAATTTGACCCAGTAACATTCTCGTGCCAAATATTATGGAGACACGACGCTTGCCAACATTTTTATAAAGTCTTTAATGATTTTGTTTCAGTTTTTAAAGCATTGATGTTTGGAAAGTATTTTCCCCAGTTGTATGGCCAACTGACAATCTTCCTGGATAGGAAGGGCACACTAGAAGAAATGGAGAACTATAATGTTATAAGGATTTTTGGGTCTAAACATAATCCTTGCTTCCTTCCATGTCACATATATGGTACAATGTTTTTTGCTGGAATAGCAAGGGAGTACATCTACTTTTTGCATTTTTTCCATGAAAAAAAAAAGTCGATTCATCTCTCTGCCTTGGAAAGTCGGGGATTTCATGGTCAGGAACCACTTCAACAGTTCTTTCACTGACACTATCCTGAATGAACTCGGTACCAGTACCAATGATTCGCACAAGCAGAACCGAAAAGGCCTGGGTGAAAAAAGTACCCAATCCCCGATCGCCACACCCAAGACCACAACATCTCATGGTAGTACTCCAATGATCTACCCAAGTAACAAAGTCACACACAGTTCTTCAGGCGCAGGAGGAGATAAGAACCCTCCCTCCGACAAAATTGAAACTTGTCGCAAACTTCCCGCGAGCAAAAAACGAAAAACAATAGTCCAAGAACAGGAGGGACCGAGGGGAGAAATTGATATCCGCGATCTCTCCCTCGAAGATATGGAACTAGAAATTGACATTGACAAAATGTTCCCTGATGACGACCAACTAGAGAGCACTGCTCCACACAATCCTGGGACATAAATAATTGGCATAGATACATTGGATGAAGAAGAGTCTTTTGCATTTCAGAGCATTATTTTTGACAAAGAATCCAAAAAATTGGTTATTGAAAAGAGAGATGTAAAGAATAAGAAAGAGAAATATCATTCAGAGATCAACCTACGCAACATGTGCCCTTCCCAGATCTCCCAGATACACCGAGCAACTGGAGATGCTCTAGACAACTCTATTAGCGGCCTTGAAATGGAAAACGTTGTGTTAAAGGAGCGAATCAAAGAATTAGAGGCAACTCTAATGCCTCTTCCACTATTTGCTACTCCTTTGGCAATGGTTGGGCCCACCGCACCTGCGACAAAGTTAAAAGGATTAGTAAGCCTTCTCACATCGGCCCGAGGCTATGTGGAAAAGAATATAAACATAAGAATGGAATTAATAACAAAAGCTTGGGAGATGTCAAAGAATATGGTCTCTTTTGGAACAAGAGCGCATGCTTTTCATGAGTATCTGCAAGCAGATCTCAAGAATGATCAAGGTTTATACCTCGATGCAGTTTTACCATTTCGTGTTAAAGTTACCGATATGATGGAATTCAGAAGAAGACAGGAGGATCTCCCTTCCCTGGATCGAATAGACCAACTAAACGCATGCTGGAAAGAAAAGGTAAAGAACCTAAATGGTATCGTTCAAGAATGTAGTCAGACCATATTTAGAAGAGACAAACTATTCAAGAAGCTAATTGAGATAGATCTAGCAGCCAGCACCAATGAAGTCCAAGACCTGAAATTGATATGCAACTCATTATTTTTAACTAAGCAAGCATTTGATGATCAAGTTCATATCTATAAAAGACTGTCATTTGAAAATTTCTATGGCATTCTTGAATATGGTGAAGATGACGTGAAAAACTGGCTAGTCAGTTATGTGATTAAAAACCAAGATATTCAAGAAGCATTGCACAACCTGTCTATTGGTCTAAGGGACTTGGAAAGTGAATTCTTTAATATAAAAATCTGGCATGAAATCAATGTGGTGCCCATGAGGAGCTACATCGAAGAATGGTTCAAAAAGGTTGTCGACCATATTACCAATGAAGGTCAAAGCTAAGGAAAGCCATAAAAGGACACGAGGGAGAAAATGACAAGGCATGTGACACCATCATAGTAAGTTGATATTGATCACATTCTTCTGTATTCATCCACTTACTCTAACAAATCTTTAACCGAGGTATGACAATTTTCTCTTTCTTCTTGCCAGGTTTTGTTGTTTTCCATCGCCGACTTTCTTCTTTCTACAAACTTCATTCTTGTACATCTTTTCTTTGTAGTCTGCGACAGTCCCAATCCTAGTCGTTCTGGAAAACGTATTTTAATTTCTTAGAATATGTACTGAACTATATATTTTTTTACAAATTCGAAGACAACTATTTTTGGGAAATATTCTCAAATGTATTTTGTGACCCAATTTATCTGAATATAAATATTTGAGGTTGTTCTATGGTGATCTTCAATGTTTGGTGTTGTTATTTGAAATTTGTATTTCTAATTAAAATTAACTCATTTCCCTATACATGTTCCTGTTCTATATTGTGCATATATTGCAGCTTTCTATATTTTAGAATATTCTTCGATATACAAAATGTAAAGTCATATATTTTTTTCTCTATTGCTTGTGGGTTTGAGCAAAAATTGCGAGCCCAAAACACCATTCAATTCGAACATGGTTTACATTTGACCACAAATAATCTATTAAGATACATTAATATGAATACATTTCAAATAAACATAAACAAAATCCCTTTAAACTTGAACCTGACTTTCCAGGCCTCCTGGATTGCCCATGGGTTGACCGGTTAACGGACTGCCAAATCCTCACTTCCATCTATACCTTCACATCAGGAGCTCGACCGACCACCGTCCCTTTCAACACTTAGCCAATTATCTCACCATGATGTCCCAACTTAGCTCTATCGAATTCTTATCCCGCGTGTTCCATGATATACATCTTGCACCCAACACTTCCGTCATATAAATTTTGCACCCAACAATTTCGTGATACACATTTTGCAGACAACACTTTTGTCATTCGCTTATTGGCATTAACAAGCAAAAACGTGATCAACAATGATTTACGGAAGCCCGAACGACCCCCAGGTTGGCACTGTTAAAATCTTGCACCCAAAACTTGCGTCATCTACAGTTCCGCCATATACATCTTGCACCCAAAACTTTAGTCATCTACAATTCATCCACAGATTCAAACATTGTTTACATTTGGACCACAAATAATCTATTAAGATACATTAATATGAATACATTTTAAATAAATATAGACAAAATCTCTTTAAACCTGAACCTCACTTTCTCCAGCTCCTGGATTGGTTGTGGATTCCTAGGTTATCTCATCTCCATCTATATCATCACATCATCAACCTGACCGAACATCGTCCCTTTCAACATTTAGCCAATTATCTCACCGTCGGGTCCTGACTTAACGCTATCGAATTCTTATGCCCCTTTTTCCGTGATATACATCTTGCACACGACACCTCTGTGATATACATCTTGCACACAACACTTCTATGATATACATTTTACACCCAACACTTCCGTGATTTACAATTCGACCCCGGGCTCCTGGAATTCGTTGTTCACAAAAGTTTCAAACCATTTATCACTCTCTTCAATCCCCACAACATTCCCGCCCCTCCCAATGCACATTCATTATGCTTTTACTAGCAACAAGTCAACACACAGGTTCTATATTCAATCATAATTTATGGTAGTCCAACCAACTGCCGTTGTTTTTCATACCTAGCCAATTCTATGGCCATCGGTCGGTCCACAAAAAATTTCAACCATTTATCACTTTGTTCGACTCCCACCACATTCCCGTCCTTCCTAATGCACATTCATTTATTGGCATTTATCAAAAAACGCATTCAACAACGATTTATGGGAGTCCGATTGACCCCCGGGTTGGTGCTATTATAAATCTTGCACCCAAAACTTCCATCATCTACAAGTCTGCGATATACATCTTGCACCCAAAAAATTTGTCATCTACAATTCGTCCACATATTGGAACATGGTTTACATTTGGACCACAAATAATCTATTAAGATACATTGATATAAATACAATTTAAATAAATGTATTTAAACTTGAACTTGACTTTTTTCAAACTCGTGGATTGGTCTTATATCGTCACATCATGAGCCCGACCGACCGCAGTTCCTTTCAATACTTAGCCAATTATCTCTCCGCGAGGTAGCACTTAGCGCTATCGAATTTTTATGCCCCTTGTTCCGTGATATACATGTTGGTTCGCTTATTGGCATTTATAAGCAAAAAACACATTCAACAACGATTTACGGGAGTCCGACCAACCACCGGGTTGGCGCTATTATAAATCTTGCACCCAAAACTTCCGTCATCTACAAGTCTGCGATATACATCTTGCACCCAAAACTTCTGTAGTCTACAATTTTTCGCGGCTTAGTGCTATCGAATTCTTATGCCCCATGTTATGTGATATACATGTTGCACACAACATTTTTGTGATATGCATTTGCACCCAACACTTCCGTCATTTATAATTCGACCCCGGTTCAGAAAACTTTCAAACCATTTATCACTCTCTTCAATCCCCGCCATATTCATTATGATTTTACTATCGACAACTTAGCATACAGGTTCGCTCATTGGCATTAATAAGCAAAAAAAGCATTCAAGTATATGGGAGTCCGACCCGCTGTCGTTGCTTTTCATACCTAGTTCTGGTTTGTCGTAACCGAACTTTCCTTCCTCCTTTTCTGTGATATACATCTTGCACCCAAAACTTTGGTGATCTACAATTCCATAGTTAGCCAACTTTATAACCGTTGATCTCTGGGTTGGCGTTGTTATAGATCTTGCACCCAAAACTTCTGCCATCTACAATTTTGTGATGCACATCTTACACCGAAAACTTATGTGCTATACAATACCTCCATCTCACAAACTTCGCTCTACCTGACTTCACAAATATTTCAAAGCATTTATCGCTGCCTTCCATCCCCGCTACCTTCGCACCCTTCCCAATGCACATGGATTATGCTTTTACTAGTGACAACTCAACACACATGTTCGAAAAAGATCGGCACTGCTTTGCTTAGTCACAACTCGCCATACAAGTTTTCTTAACAATATTAATCAACTCTCCCCATTTTCCAAAAATAACCTTATAAGCTACTTGGCAGGGACTATGCTGCCACACAACACTTGTTTGTATAGTATTTGGTTTATATTTTTACATATAAATTTGAGTCTATTAAAAATATAATGTGAACATAAAAATAATGTTTTTTTTTAATTGTTTTAATAGTGAGATGATAATAATACATAAAATTTAAATCTTTTTGGATGAGGTGTCGATCACAAAAGAAATGATTGCTCCCACGTAGTTGTGAGAGGTTGTGAGTGGTTGCATCGTCGAAACACTTTGGTAATGTGCGAACAGTACTGGCCTAGCTCAAAAGGCTTTATGATTGCTTCAAGTAGTTCGAATGGCATTAGTAGGAATGATGGCTATAGAGTGATGGAATAGATTTCAATTATTGAGTGAGTTGGGATCAGGTGGCTTATAGCTAGCTCTAGTTTTGAGCAGGTGAACTTTGTTGAGGAAACTGTAGGATTAGCCAAATCCATGAATGTGGGATTCGATCTTGGACTTCACAATTGGCGGTGATTATCGTCGGTCCTAGTTAGTATCTCTCTCTCTATGTCTTCAAGTTTTTTGTCTCTACGTGATTTTGGTTTTCACTTTCAATTAAGGTTTGGTCTATCAAGGAATTGGGTCCTCTAGGTATTTAGGGTGTTTTTTGGGGAGATTACATTGTAGCTCCCTTGACTCAGGCCCCAGTCCCTTATTACCCCCCTGGTCAACATCTCATCCCTTTTTATCTACTGTTATCTATGGTCTTTTCCATCCTCCAATTCCTTGAAAGCCCAAGAATTAAGCTTTCTATGGTTTCAAGGTTTATATCATCTAAGGTCATCTCCCTCTAGTCATCATTTTCATGGGTTGGTCTCCTCTCGAGTGAGACATAGAAACCGATCAAGAGTAGGAAGCGAACCCATCTCCCAACTCACAAAGGCTTGAACAATATTCTTGAAGTGGGCCATCATAACCCATCAATTCTCTCCCTTCAAAGATATGCTTATGCATATGGTATTGTTCTTCCAAGGTCTTATTGTTATAGGTGTTTTCTCCTCCATTTTTTTTTTCCAATCAATTTGCAGTTATGAAGCTTGTAGGCAACATAAGGAATGTTAGTAAAGGAACTCCTCTGGATACTAATCCTTCCCCTCCCTTTAAGACTCCTTGGTGCCTAACCAAGGCTCAATTGGATGCAATGAACGTTGTCTCGAACTTGTTTAGTGCAAAACACACCTTTTAAAAAAATCAATTTTAGGACACCACTTTCTTTTTTGTCATTTTACATTCCTTTGTGTTTTACTTCTATAGACTGCATATTGATTTTCTTCAAGCTGGTGCATTTTTTTTCTTGATTTCTTCATGTTTAAGATCTTAAGAAAATCCCCCAAAAATAAACTCTCATGTTTTGCGCAAGAGAGAGAGAAAATAATAATAATAAGAGGGCATAAAACACAAAGATTCTTCAAATTACCAATCATTCCATCGGGTATTGGGGAAAAAGAATGGGGTATAAACATTCTCGATTTCCCAATGGCAACTCAAGCCTGAAGAAAAGAATCGACAAAAGTCACGCAAGTTTAAATAAAGGCGAAGTGTTAGGGTTTTTGTCGATTGTTGATAAGCCATTGAGCATCGGTGAAGCTCTGATGAGTGTAAAAAAGAATGTTAACCTTTCACACCAATGACTGATGAACCATTTAATGAAGGAAGACCTTACCAAGTGTAGAAGACATATCCTAGCCATCCGATCCCAAAAAAGTACAAATCCCAATCATTGAATCTTCTGCGTGGGATTTTGTCCACATCGCCAACCGTATAGGGCCACGTCATCGACCATACAAGTCCATCTCATTGATTGTATCTCATCGTTCCTATTGTGTTCCTGTCGTGTCACTTATCATGTCATTATTTGTACAGACCACCCTCTGGAATTTTCTATAAAAAGAGGTATTCATAGTTTGTCAATATGTTAGGTTCCTTGTTGATGATCTTCCAAGTTAAGTCTCGACCAAACACCAACAAATTAAAATCATTGTAAAGAATATTCGCAGCAAATGTTTTCGGGTTTCACATGAAAAAACATCAAAGAATTACGATAGTTCACACTTCTCACCAATGCCGATGAATATGACTGAGCACGTCGATGGTCAATGATAAGATTTCTTGTGCACTTTTTTTCGATGCTCTGAAAGAATATTCGAAGGAATATTCTTTTCAAAGGTTTGCTATAGATAATGTTAAAACATTTTTTCTAACCCCCGAAATACTTTTTCCAAAACCCTAATAGCTGAAAATGATGTTTTTCCCATGCGTCGAAAACGTTCTAAAAAGTTCATCGATGGGAGAAAATATCCTTTTGGTATTTTTGTGATAAATTTTGATTCTAAACTCTATTTGGGGTGTTTCTTGTACCGTTGGAAAGGTTTCGTCGAGCTCTACAACTTTCTAGTTATTGATTTTCCTTGCTTCTACATTGTTTGTTTCCTATTTTTAAAATAAAGCTACGGTATGTAAAAAATATTGTGATATTTTCACAATAACCTTTGATTCTGATCCATGATTTGAGAATGTCGTGTATCATTGGAAAGGGTCGTCAACATCTACAATTTTTGCATTATATACTTTTATTGATTTGGCACAATTTGTTTTAAGTTTGTGAAATAAAGGAAATAAGGCTCAAGAAAACTCATAAATTTGTTAGGAAAATATATTTGTAGTCATAATATACATTTGTTATGATCCAGATATAGTGAAGGGGAATCGTATAGCATAGCGAGATTAATTTCAATGTTGTACGCTGCAAACTAGTAGATTTTCATCAGCTGGAAAACAAAAGCATGAGAACAAAGTTGGAAGAATTGTTGACTAGGTGCATGACCATTCCAATTTTATAAGTGGATGATTACTAAAGATTGAAGAACAACTCAACTGGAGTTCACTGTGCCTAAAATAGAAAATCAAATTAAAGATGCATGCATGTGATTGCTAAAGAAAGAACAACAGGTTGAATTATTTAATCGAGGAAAGATTTATGAGGTTGAACGTGCATGAATTGAAGTCGGTAGTTAGTTGGAGATGTGATTGATGCATGGTCTTTTGCATGACTATTTTATCAAGACTTTTGTTCACTAAAGATGCATATTGCATGGCTTTTTACAAAGTCATTTTTAATTTTATTCCATAATTAGATTAGTTTTTATCTTATAAATAAAGAGATTGACCTCTTAGTAAAAGGTCTTGGATCTCTAGAGTGATTTTAAGAGGATTGTAAGCAAAGAACTATTTCAAGCCTCAATTCATAAACTCTTTGGAGTCAAGACGTTTTGATTTGTTGAATTATGTTAGTTTATTCATCATCACAGATTATTCTATGATTGATTAAATGCTACAAGCATCTAGTAAGAATTTCAATACTATTAAGTTATCTTATTTGGTTGAATGAATTGTTAGATACTTTTGATGAATTATTATTTACTTTATTAGTTAATTTTCTTTTCTGTTACTTGGAATAGTGTATAATTATTTCTTGGTGTTCTATCGATAATAAATTTACTATTTTCTTGGATAATATCTAATAAGTAATAAGTTCTTAATACAATTATTTCTTGGAGAATCTAAAATTTCGGATAGCTTTCATTTACTGTTGCCAGAGGTTATCCTTAGCAGAGACTTCTCCAAACCCTTTCATTTATTTCTTTTATGCAGAAGATAGACATAAAATATAAAACAATAAAAAGAGTGAAATCAAACAACTTTTAAAGCCCATCATGTAAATGTGTTGAACCTGCATAGAATAGATCTAGCTAGAAAATACTACACAAATTCGTAGAGAGAAATTGAGAAAGAAGAAGAAGGAGAGAAAGGATAGAAGAATTCTCATTAACCGTTATGAATAATGAATAATTTACACATGATATACTTTGTATAACTCAATGAATGCGCACTGGAGGAGAACCATTGCGCCATAGTGGTGGTCTAGAGTGATATGGACATACCAGCAGTTACGGGAGTGAACCACCACCTAGTCCAGTCTCTTAAGCAATTACGGGAGTGAACTGCCACCTAGTTGAGTTAACTAGTCAACTAGTCTTCAGTTAATAGACTAAACAGAGTGTAGTGAGGAGTATATACTAATCCTTCCCCTCCCTTTAAGACTCCTCGGTGCCTAGCCAAGGCTCAATTGGATGCAATGAACATTGTCTCGAACTTGCTTAGTGCAAAACACACCTTTAAAAAAAATCAATTTTAGGACACCACTTTCTTTTTTGTCATTTTACATTCCTTTGTGTTTTACTTCTATAGATTGCATATTGAGTTTCTTCAAGCTGGTGCATTTTTTTTCTTGATTTCTTCATGTTTAAGATCTTAAGAAAATCCCCCAAAAATAAACTCTCATGTTTTGCACAAGAGAGAGAGAAAACAATAATAATAAGAGGGCATAAAACACAAAGATTCTTCAAATTACCAATCATTCCATCGGGTATTGGAGAAAAAGAATGGGGTATAAACATTCTCGATTTCCCAATGACAACTCAAGCTTGAAGAAAAGAATCGACAAAAGTCACGCAAGTTTAAATAAAGGTGAAGTGTTAGGGTTTTTGTCGATTGTTGATAAGCCATTGAGCGCCAGTGAAGCTCTGATGAGTGTAAAAAAGAATGTTAACCTTTCACGCCAATGACTGATGAACCATTTAATGAAGGAAGACCTTACCAAGTGCATAAGACATATCCTAGATATCCGATCCCAAATAAGTACAAATCCCAATGATTGAATCTTCTGCGTGGGATTTTGTCCACATCGCCAACCGTATAGGGCCACGTCATCAACCATACAAGTCCATCTCACTGATTGTATTTCATCCTTTCTATTGTTTTCCTGTCGCGTCACTTTCCATGTCATTATTTGTACAGACCACCCTCTAGAATTTTCTATAAAAAGAGGTATTCATAGTTTGTCAATATGTTAGGTTCATTGTCGATGATCTTCCAAGTTAAGTCTCGACCAAACACCAACAAATTAAAATTATTGTAAAGAATATTCACAGCAAATGTTTTTGGGTTTCACATGAAAAAACACCAAAGAATTATGATAGTTCACACTTCTCACCAATGCCGATGAATATGACTGAGCACGTCGATGGTCGACGATAAGATTTCTTGTGCACTTTTTGTCGATGCTCTGAAAGAATCTTCGAAGGAATATTCTTTTCGAAGGTTTGCTATAGATAATGTTAAAACATTTTTTCTAACCCCCGAAATACTTTTTCCAAAACCCCAATAGCTGAAAATGATGTTTTTCCCAAGCACCGAAAACGTTCTAAAAAGTTCATCGATGGGAGAAAATATCCTTTTGGTATTTTTGTGATGAATTTTGATTCTAAACTCTATTTGGGGTGTTTCTTGTATAGTTGGAAAGGTCTCGTCGAGCTCTACAACTTTGTATTTATTGATTTTCCTTGATTCTACATTGTTTGTTTCCTATTTTTTAAATAAAGCTACGGTATGTAAAAAATATTGTGATATTTTTGCAATAACCTTTGATTCTGATCCATGATTTGAGAATGTCTTGTATCATTGGAAAGGGTCGTCAACATCTACAAATTTTGTATTATATACTTTTATTGATTTGGCACAATTTGTTTTAGGTTTGTGAAATAAAGGAAATAAGGCTGATAAATTTGTTAGGAAAATATATTTGTAGTCATAATATACATTTGTTATGATCCAGATACAGTGAAGGGGAATCATATAGCATGGCGAGATTAATTTCAATGTTGTATGCCGCAAACTAGTAGATTTTCATCAGCTAGAAAACAAAAGAATGAGAACAAAGTTGGAAGAGTTGTTGACTAGGTGCACGACCATTCCAATTTTATAAGTGGATGATTACTAAAGATTGAAGAACAACTCAACTGGAGTTCACTGTGCCTAAAATAGAAAATCAAATTAAAGATGCATGCATGTGATTGCTAAAGAAAGAACAACATGTTGAATTATTTAATCGAGGAAAGATTTATGAGGTTGAATGTGCATGAATTGAAGTTGGTAGTTAGTCGGAGATGTGATTGATGCATGGTCTTTTGCATGACTATTTTATCAAGACTTTTGTTCACTAAAGATGCATATTGCATGGATTTTTACAAAGTCATTTTTAATTTTATTCCATAATTAGATTAGTTTTTATCTTATAAATAAAGAGATCGACCTCTTAGTAAAAGGTCTTGGATCTCTAGAGTGGTTTTAAGAGGATTGTAAGCAAATAATTATTTCAAGCCTCAATTCATAAACTCTTTGGAGTCAAGACGTTTTGATTTGTTGAATTATGTTAGTTTATTCATCATCATGGATTATTCTATGATTGATTAAATGCTACAAGCATCTAGTAAGAATTTCAATACTATTAAGTTATCTTATTTGGTTGAATGAATTGTTAGATACTTTCGATAAATTATTATTTACTTTATTAGTTAATTTTCTTTTATGTTACTTGGAATAGTGTAGAATTATTTCTTGGTGTTCTATCGATAATCAATTTACTATTTTCTTGGATAATATCTGACAAGTAATAAGTTATTAATACAATTATTTCTTCGAGAATCTAAAATTTCGGATAGCTTTCATTTACTGTTGCCAGAGGTTATCCTTAGCAGAGACTTCTCCAAACCCTTTCATTTATTTCTTTTATGCAGAAGATAGACATAAAATATAAAACAATAAAAAGAGTGAAATCGAACAACTTTTAAAGCCCATCGTGTAAATGTGTTGAACCTGCACAGAATAGATCTAGCTAGAAAATACTACACAAATTTGTAGAGAGAAATTGAGAAAGAAGAAGGAGAGAAAGAATAGAAGAATTCTCATTAACCGTTATGAATAATGAATAATTTACACATGATATACTTTGTATAACTCAATGAATGCGCACTGGAGGAGAACCAATGCACCATAGTGGTGGTCTAGAGTGATCTGGACATACCAACAGTTACGGGAGTGAACCGCCACCTAGTCCAGTCTCTCAGGCAGTTATGGGAGTGAACTGCCACCTAGTTGAGTTAACTAGTCAACTAGTCTTCAGTTAACAGACTGAACAAAGTGTAGTGAGGAGTAGATTAAGGAATTAAGGGTAATGCGCCAGTCTGGTGATGATCCCAAGGCAAGTGCACATTAGCATGGTGATTATCCCAATGTTGCATGGTGACAAAACCAATACAACATCTAGACTCAACTCAACAAGTCAAATTGAAGTGTCAATTGAAAGAGAATATTCTCTAGGTGGAATATTCTCCCCTAAAATATAGGATACTAGATAATGACTAATTATGACTAATAAACAAAGAAAAACCTTATGAAAAATAAATCCTAGGTGTGTGTGAAGTAACTCCAACACCCCCCTTGAACATCACTATGGTGAAAATAAAGAATGGGTCCCGACAACGAGGCCATGTTAGGTACACAAATACAAAAGATACACTGAAATAAAGTGAGGAAAGAGGGAAAACCTCATGGGAACCCCCCCCTCAAGGTACAATGTATGTAAAAAGAAGAACTACAGTTGCTAGACAATAGTGTCCTTCACTCCAAGACGACTTCACAAAGAATGGAACTTCTGCTCAGTGAAGGTCTTGGTGAAGATGCCTATTGTCTGTTCTGCTGAAGGACAAAACTATAGGTCGATGATCCCCTCGTGTACTAAGTCCCGAATGTAGTGCATGTTGATCTCAATGTGCTTCGTCCGCTTCTTTTGAACTGGATCTCTGTAGAACTTCACGGTGCTCTGGTTGTCACACCAAATGACGATCGACCGATGAAATTGAATGCCCAACTCAGTGAGAAAATGTTGTAGTCACATAGCTTGAATGGTTATGTTAACTAACCCTCTGTACTCTGCCTCAACTAAAGATAGAGAAATGGCAACTTGCTTCTTCCTCGACCAACAGATAGGCCTAGAACCGAGACTAAGTGAGTAACCAGATGTGGATTTGCGATCAGTGTTATCGCCAGCCCAATTAGAATCAGTAAACCCGATGAGATATAATGTAGAGTCTGTTGCATAATGAATCCCAAAGGTGATGGTGCCATGTACGTATCAAAGGATACGCTTTGCAACCTTCCAATATAGCTCATGTGGCTCCTGCATGAACCTGGAAATTGCGCCAACTGCATAGGAGAGGTCTGGTCTGGAGTGTGTGAGATACAACAAGCTCCCCACATGTAACACCTTTGTTTCCCCCAACTTTTAATTAATTATTAATTAGGATTACCATGCTATGTCATGGGAACAATGTAAATGCATTATTATTTGAATAGCCAAACAATTGACTGTGGGGGTGAAGCCTTGAAAGTACTGGCCATGATATCACTAGAGGAAAGAATGTGAAAACTATGGAGAAGATTCATTATGGTCATGACCCCAAATTTCCCTTGGTGGGAATAACAAACCCTCTCCAGATCCCAAGGAGAGAAATCTGTTAATGAAGAAAGGACCGGTGGTTGAACCATCAACCATCCCCATGAATGGAAGCATGGTCTAGCTATAGAATGTCAACCCAAAGTACCATAGGATCTTGCAGACCAATACTGACTCCAGTTTCCTTCTGATAGAAGGAACCAGATAGGAAGGATAACCTTCTCAAGGAAGGATGCATGTGGAAGGCACGTAAGAAAGAAAAGAGAAGAGTGGAGAATGCAAAAAAATCTTCAGTAGAGAACGAATAGAGGGCTGTGAGATTGATGCTGGGAGAGCGTCCGATAAACCTCATCGAGGCTGTGACAGAGAGGGAAATCTCTAACAGTACTCAAAGAAAGGGACATGAGCAGAAGACTGCGAGCTTGATGCTAAGGAAGCATTTGATAAACCTTGCAGAAGATGTGAAAGAGCAAGGATCATTGAAAATTGGCATAAATTCCCTGGTGATATCGTGGCTTGGCACGGAGGTGGCTAGAGCTCTAAGAATGAATGCCTCTGAGCCTATGGTTGGGTGGAAAGGAAAACACCCACAATCAGTTAGTTGGTTGCAACTTGTAATAGATAAGTATTCTCATATCATTTGTAATTGAACTGTAATTGTAGATTAAAGTTGGATATCCTATGAATGTTTCAGGGATGTGCATGTTTGCTTAATGGTTATACTGTACCCCTTTAATTCTTCCTAATTGTGTGTTTAAGCAAGTAAGGAGTTATCTGGCTTGTACACGTAAATGCTTGAGCCCTGTGGTGGCTCAAGTTAAAATAAATGAATTGTGAGTTCGTCGACCTTGGGCATAGTCTCACATGAAAATGCCGACTCTCCTAGTCATTCTAGGTCTCTTGGAGGAAGGAGTATGTTAAGCTCATGAGAGGTAGTGCATGTACACACAAGCTCTTTGCGAGGAGGGAAGAGACCGAGAATGTCTTAAGTTCTAGAGTTGATGAATGAGTGCAAGGGGTGTGCGAAAGACTCCTATAAGTGTTAAGATAAGAAGAAATAGCGCAAAGTGCCTTAGTAGTTTAGAGTTGACGAAGCTTAGGAAGGATAACGCGATTCAAGTCTCGAAAGGGAAGATCCTTTCGTTTGGAAGATGACGGGATGATATTAGTTCGGGAGGAGTTGAATCTCTTCACGTTTGTCAGATCGGTAGAAGGGACACAGATGTTAATCCTTCGAGCCCTTCGGACTTCACGGGTCCGACGAATTGGGTATATTTGTCGTACAAGAGGTGAATCCCCCGAAGTCCCGAAGTTAATCTGACTGTCCATCATAAAGAACATGTGGTGGTAGATCCTTTAGTTCGGAGACTGGACAGTCTGAGAGGTTATAGGCAGGAGCGGGTGAAATCACCAAAGTCCTGAAGTGTCGAAGGCCGGAATAGATCCTAATCATTGACGCAGGACAAAACGTGGCGGGAGATTCCACATTCCAGAGGAGCAAGAGTAGAAGGGTGGAAGGACTCTTGAAGTCATCTCAACCATCTGCGAAGGAGGATGTGTGGCAAAAGATCTGCTACTTCGGAGAAAAGTCACTCTGGAAGAAAGTGGAGTTTGAGGAGCAAGAGCTCCCGGAGGCCGGAGTCCACCCGAGTCGTCGATCTTAGAGGACAGGTGTCAGAATATCTAACACTCTAGAAGGGTTGCACTTTGGAGGTTTTTGGTTGTGAGTACTTGGGAATCCGTCAAAGCGCAGAGTCCCGAAGTAAACTAGAACTATTGATGTTATGTGGATGCATGATGTAAGATCGCGTAGTCTAGAGAGTTGGCACTCAAGAACATTCGAGGGGAGGTATTTTGGAACTCGTCGAAGCACCTGAGACCTAAGTTTCAGTGGGACATAGATCTGGAAAGGGAGAAGGGACCATCAATCCCTCTCCCGTTATTTCAAAACTTCACCAGTTTAGAGTTCGGAAGAATTGGCGAGTGGTGAAGTAAAAATGACCGAAGCCCAGAGTTCCAAAGCACCCTTTGAGTAGACATCGGATCACAACCCGAGGTCATATGAAGGAAGGGGCCTAGCATGGAGAGCTAGCGCCTGTTGCGCAAATCCTTCAAAGGGGTCAGGAAAAAGCCCACAGGTTTAGAAGAACCTGCACTTTGGAAAGGGAAACCTAGAGAGAGTTAAGGAAAGTGAAATTATGATGCCCCACCCATTAAAAGAGCACTTAGGGGTCGGTTGTGTTACACCACAAGCTATCTGTATAGTGTGTTGTCAACTAGTGGAGTCTCCCCACCATCCTCAAGTTTGACTCCTTATATGAAAGGAGTCAGAGCAGACTTGCAGTCTGTCATGTGAAATATCTCAAGGAGATCTCGTGCATACTTGGCCTGACATAGTTTGATGTCCGATGCATTCTAAGTGATCTCGAGTGAAAGGAAGAAGTGTAGCGGAAGCATGTCCACTATAAAAAACCTGTCATGTAGAATCCTATTGACTGTAGCAATCACTAAAGTCGAGCAACTGGTGATCAAAAAATCATCAACATACAAAACTAAGAGTAGAAGTGAATTAGTCATCCTGAGCATGTAGACCTTCGGGTCTGATTTACAACGTACAAAGTTCCGTGACAACAGGTAGGAGTCCATTTTGGCATACCATGCCCTTGGAGCCTGCTTGAGGCCATAAAGGGACTTCTTCAGTCGATAAACCAAATATGACTTGTGCATAAATTCCCGGGGCTGTTCCATATAGATCTCCTCAGAGAGATCACCGTGAAGAAATGCATTCTTCACGTCCATCCCTTGGCTGTCACAATGGCAAGTTCCAATCGTATGGAATCCATATTCGCTACTGGAGTGAAGGTCTCATCATAGTTAATATCATGCACCTACTGAAATCCTTTGGCAACAAGCCTGGCTTTGTATCTGCTAATATGTCCATCCACTGCTCTCTTGGTCCTGTAGACCCATCTGCATCTAACAAGTTTCCTCCCATAAGGAAGGGGAACCAAATCCTAAGTCTGGTTCTAGAGGAGGGAGTTGTACTCCTCCTGTGTGGCAGATTCCCAAAAGGGATTCCCAGTAGCCTCACCAGAAGACTATGGATCTGAAGACTGAACCAAGAAAAGATGTATGGAGGGAAATGGTTCAATGGCAGTGAGTGCAACATGAGGCTCCTCGAAATTAGATCGAGTCCTCCTAGTATCGGTTGGATCACCAACGAGATCCCTACATCCTGAAGAGTAGTCTGTGCCCACTTGGGCCTCTACTCTGGCTTTACAACTGCATCTAGATGTTCTGACTCTGCATCTAACTGTAGTGAATCTAAATTTGAATCATCCGAGTCCTCTGAATTATAACTCTCGTCTGAAGAAGAGTCAACATGTGCATTCTCATCATCTCGGATAGGTGGAAGAATGAAGGTGTCTGCATGCGGCTGCTGAGGTACATGCAAGACACTTTCCTCGAATTGGAAATTATGCTCAATGATGAGTCAGTCTGAGGAAATATCAATGAGCCTATATCCCTTCACACCATCGAGGTATCCAACAAAAATACACTCAGTGATTTGTGGATCAAGTGCCTTCCTCTTTTGAGATGGAGTCTGGGCCCATGCACGTGAACCAAAAATGTGAAAGTGGGTCACTTTCGGTTTGAGGCCGCTCCATGCCTCGTAGGTCTTATCCTTAACAGATCTATGGGGAGATTTGTTTTGGATGTATTTTTCACAATTAAGTGCTTCAGCCCATAATCTATGTGGTAGTGACTTTGCATTCAACATGCAAGATGCCATCTCCTTTAGAGATCTATTTTTCTGCTCAACAACTCCGTTTTGCTGCGGAGTATAGGGAATTGTGTGTTGCAACTGAATCCCTGCCTCATGGAAAAGATCATGGATATCATGATTGACATACTCTCCCCTATTATTAGTTCAGAGGAATTTGATCTTCTTTACAGACTGTGTCTCAACCAGGGCTTTGAAATCTCTTAGGAGTTGAAAGACCTCAAATTTTTGCCTAAGAAAGTAGATCCATGTAAAACGTGAGAAAGAATTAACAAAAATGAGAACAAACCTTGCTTTGCTGATGGATGGATGCGGAAAAGGACCGATAAGGTCACTGTGGATCAGATCTAAAGGTGCAGAAGCTCTCTGAGACTTTCCTTTGTCAAATTTCTCTTGAGGGTGTTTTCCGAGAACACATCCCTCACATACTCCCTTGGATAAATGCATGTCTGGTAGACCATCAACCAATATTTGCTTGCTAATCTATTTCATGTATCTGAAATTCAAATGTCCAAACCGTTCGTGCCATATCCTACTACTTTCATCAGCATGAGTAAGCAATAAAGCAGAACCAGGTTCAATGAATTCAAAAAAAGTATACAATCTAGATTGATGATTTACCTCACCGGTAGCAACCGTGGAATTGGTTTGCATGTCATATATGTCCACGACATTTGGTGTGAATATGACTTTCTTTCCGGTGCTGGAATTTGTCATATGATACACTGAGATAAGGTTGATGGAATTTTGGGAACATTCAACACATTCTCGAAGCTTCTGTTGGTGATTTTAATCCTTCTTTTGCCGGTGACTTTGACTGAAGAGTTGTCCCCCATCAAAATATGAGGACCTTTGCATGCATCCAATGAAGAATAAATTGATTTTGAGGTAGCCATGTGATGTGATGCTCCTAAATTTACGATCCAAGCATTAGGAGAGGAATTGATGGTAATCAAGGCATGGCTAGAATTTCCTTTCTTGGGATTCAGATCTTCTGGCTTCTTCTTCTTGGCACCCTCGGGGATGTGATCTCCAATGTTGTTTTTGTTGGGTATGTGTTATATTCTTTGCATGTGTGTCATGTGTGGGCATGTCAGATATGACAACTGCGTCAAGATCATGTGTGGTGTCTGCCAGGTGCTTTCCTAGGGGGGTCCCCCGGCAGGTATGCCACCCCCCTGGTTACGTGCAACGTTCGGGGCAGTGCCCTGAAATATTTTTTTTGGGCGGTTTTTGCTACTTTTAGCGGATTTGTAAATTAATCCCAGATTAAGGGATTAGGGTTTTGGTATCTACGGAATACCTAAAAACATTGTATATATTGTATGGTGAATGGTGAAATTTGAAATAATGAATATAAGAAAGGTTTTTCCGGTTGAGGGTTTCCGGTAAAAATCTCTATGTAGTATGTGAATGAGCCATTGATTAAATTATGTTTTGCTTAAGAATCTATATGCATTGCTTTACTTCACAGGTTTAAAACTTACATGTGGTATCAGAGCTCGTTTTTGGCTTTAGAGTGACGCCTTTGTTGTTGAGGGTTTTTCTCGGTCTTGATAAATCAAGTTTATCTTGGGTCTGTGATAAACCCGGGTTTAGTGGGAGCTTTTGCAGTGGTGATTTGAGTGCAGAAAGAGGAATGGCGAGTTCTTCTAGAATCGAGATAAAGAAGTTCAACGGTAAAAATTTTGAGCTATGGAAGCTGAAGATGGAGGACCTTCTTGTAGACAAAGAACAATGGATCAATGTGGATCCTAGTACACAGCCTACTAGTACACCATCTACTAGCACACAAGATATTGGTACATAACCTACCAGTACACCACCTACTGGTATGTCGAAGGAATATTGGGAGAAGTTGGATAGAAGAGAAAGGAGTACTATTCGACTCTGCCTGGCAGATTTGGTTTTGTTGAATGTCTCAGGAGAATCTATAACCAAGGAACTATGGGATAAGTTGGGGAATTTGTATCAATCAAAGTCCCTGGTAAACAAGTTGTTTCTTCAAAAGAAGTTGTATCATCTTAGGATGGAAGATGGAGATTCTGTGACAGAACATCTAAATGCCTTTAATACTCTGGTAAGTCAAATTGTCTTTGTTAATATTATGATTGCAGAAGAAGATAAGTGTATTACTTTGTTATGTTCTTTGCCAGACTCTTGGGATAATCTGGTTGTAGAAATTGGTAGTACCACTCAATCTACATTGAAGTATGAGGATGTAGTTTCATCCTTGTTATCTGAAGAGATGAGGCGAAAAAGCATGGATAGTCATAACACAGATGCTTTATTTGTAAGAGGTCGTACCCAAGACAGGAACCCTGGTAAGCCTTCGGGGTGGAGATCTAAATCTACAGGTAGATCTAAGTCTCTAGGAAAATATTTGAGGAAATGCTGGAAGTGTGGTAAAACAGGGCATTGTAAGAAAGATTGCAAGTCTAAGAAGGTTGAAAAACCAAAGGGATCTGATAGTACCTCTTCCACAGAGGCGAAAACCTCCACTGAAGAAGGAGGTAATGTTTACCTAGCATCTACAAGTACACATGCAAACCGTGATGTATGGTTGATCGACTCAGGTGCGTCATACCATATGACTCCTCACAGGGAGTGGTTCTCTGAATATGAAAAATATGATGGTGGTGATGTATTCCAAGGAGATGACTCGACAACAAAAATCTTGGGACGTTGAAGGGTTAAGTTGCTGCTAAAAAATGGAAGGATTAGAACTCTCCCTGGGGTTTTGCACATTCCAAAACTAGCCAGGAGCCTAATATCTGTAAGCAAGATGGATGATGCAGGAGTGGATACTGTATTTGGAAAGAACACTTGCAAGATGGTACGAGGAGCAATGGCGTTGATGAGGGGAGTTCGGTGTGGAACTCTGTACAAGTTGTTGGGAAGCACTTATACTAATGGGTGTAACAGTTCTGTTGTCCTTGAGTAGACAAATAAAGAAGACAAGACCAATATCATCCCTGAAAAGAAGACCATGCTGTGGCATCAAAGACTGGGACATATTGGAGAAAAGGGCCTTCGAACACTACATGGTAAAGGTATGGTTGAAGGTATGTCTAATTGCACTCTGGATTTTGATTTCTATGAACATTACATATATGGTAAACATAATCGAGTAAGATTCCCATCTGGTGCTACAAGAGCAAAGGAGATCTTAGAGTTGATACACAGTGATGTGTTTGGACCTTTTCCTGTTCCATCCCTAGTTAAATTTGTGTATTATGTTTCATTCATAGATGATTTTTCAAGGAACACATGGATTTATTTTCGTAGAAATAAATCTAAGGTATTTGATAAATTTAAAGAGTTTAAGGCTCTGGTAGAAAACCAGACAGAGAATAAAATAAAGGTATTGAGAACAGATAATGGTGGAGAATTCTGCGGAAATGAATTCGAAGAATTTTGTAAGAAGTGTGGTATAGCAAGGCAGAAGACTACTCCATACACTCCTCAGTAGAATGGAGTTGCAAAAAGGATGAATAGGACACTGATGGAAAAAACAAGGACGTTCTCAGCGGTGCTGGGTTAGGACAAGAATTCTGGGCAGTGGCAGTGGGTACAACATGTTACTTGGTCAATCGATTGCCTTCATCAACGTTGGACGATAAAACTCCACACGAGGTATGGTCTGGAAATAAACCCTTTCTTCAACATCTTAGAGTTTTTGGATGTGATGCTTATGTAAATGTTCCAAAGGAAAATAGGAGTAAGCTGGATAAAAAGGCTGAAAAGTTTATCTTTATTGGTTATAAATATGGTGTGAAAGGTTATAAAATTTGGAACCCAGAAACCAAGAAGACTGTTTACAGTCGAGATGTTGTGTTCGGAGAGGTAAAAGATCTGTCCAAATAGGAACTCCTACCAATGCAAGATGAACCTGAGAAAATAGAGCTTGAGTTGGATGATGCAAAATCTGAATCATCTGAAGGAGAGGAAGCAAAAGAAGAAGAAGAAGAACCTCATACCCCAGTATTGAGGAGATCAATGAGAGATAAAAGGCAACCAGAAAGGTATACTCCACTTGATTTCCAATCAAATTTTGCTTTATCTATTACTGATGATGATCCCATAAATGTCAGGGAAGCAATGAATTCAGAGGATAGTAAACTATGGAAGAAGGCCATGGTTGAAGAAATGGATGCCTTGGATAAGAATGAGGCATGGGATATAGTTGAGTTGCGAGCTAGAAGAAAATCTGTTGGTAGAAAATGGTTGTTGAAGAAGAATTTTAATGCACAAGGTAAAGTGGATAAATACAAAGCTCGGTTAGTAGCAAAAGATTATTCCCGGGTCGAGGGAATTGACTTTGGTGAGATTTTTTCTCCTGTTGCTAAGTTAACTTCTATTATATTTCTTTTATCTATTGCTGCTGCTTTTGATCTTGAAGTGGAACATATGGATGTGAAGACAACATTCCTACATGGGGATCTGGAAGAAGAAATCTACATGAAGCAACCATAAGGCTTTGCAATGAAGGGAAAGAAAGAGTTGGTCTGTAAGCTAAATAAGTCACTATATGGTCTGAAGCAATCACCTACGATGTGGTACCAAACGTTTTACACATACATCCTTGGATTGGGATTTGTAAGAAGCAGGGCTGATCACTGTGTATATTCCAAACAGGTTGGTAATCACTTCATTTATGTAGTTTTGTATGTTGATGACATGTTGTTGGTAGGAAATAACATGAATGTTATCGAGGAGGTTAAATCACAACTATCCTCCAAATTTGACATGAAGGATCTCAGTGCTACTAACTTCATTCTAGGAATGGAGATTAAAAGAGATCATGCAAACATGAAACTCTGGTTGAATTAGAGAAAATATGTTGAGATGATATTGCAAAGGTTTAATATGCATGGAAGTAAACCGGTCAAGGTTCCTATTCCCATAGGTGTAAAGTTATCTGCAGATCAGTGTCCCAAGACACAAGAAGAAGAAGAGCACATGTCCCATGTTCTATATGCCAGTGCAGTTGGCAGTTTGATGTATGCAATGGTCTATACTAGACCGGATATTGCACATGCAGTGGGAGTTTTGAGCAGGTATATGTCAAAACCAGGGAAGGAGCATTGGACAACAGTAAAAAGGGTCTTCAGGTATCTTCGTGGCATCACCAGTTATGGATTGTGCTACCAAGGAAGACCAAGATTATACAAAGTGGTGGACATACATGGATTTGTTGATGCAGACTGGGCTGGAGATATGGATCATAAAAGATCTACAAGTGGGTATGTATTTGACCTATTTGGAGGAGCAATCAGTTGGATGAGCAAAAGACAGGCTGTAGTGGCACTCTCAACTACAAAAGCTGAATACATGGCAACCACTCATGCAAGGAAGGAAGCAATATGGTTACAAAGATTGTGTTCAGGTATTGGGTTGGTACAACAAGCAGTGAGATTAGATTGTGACAGTCAGAGTGCAATCTTCCTGCCAAAGAACCTAGCTTATCATTCAAAGACAAAGCATATTGATGTTCAGTATCACTTTGTTAGAGACATGATTGAGGAAAATAAGGTGTTGCTGGAAAAGGTTGACACTTTGAAGAATGTTGCAGATTCATTAACAAAGTCTGTAAGCACAGAAAAGTTCTCTTGGTGTAGAGTAACAATGGACATTTCTGCCCTGGATTGT
Source organism: Picea engelmannii (assembly GCA_009831015.1). Taxonomy (NCBI): domain Eukaryota; kingdom Viridiplantae; phylum Streptophyta; class Pinopsida; order Pinales; family Pinaceae; genus Picea; species Picea engelmannii. The sequence continues at coordinate 227,967 of ML784940.1, forward strand.
TTACTATATAATCCCATGGACCCCTGGATGCAAAGAAAACAACAAGTGGGAGAATATTGGGTATGTGTTATATTCTTTGCATGTGTGTGTGTGGGCGCGACAGAGATGACAACTGCGTCTGAAGATCCCTCGGTCT